>CAIGQZ010001108.1:14926356-14965811 GCA_903798205.1 Danio tinwini
AAGTACAGTTCTTGGAGAGTAAGGGAGGGTTGTACCAATGATTCGCTCAGCAGTCCGAACTATTCGACGTGGTCTTCGGAGGTCGGATTTAGTAGCGGAGCTAAACCAGACAGTTATTGAAGTGCAGAGGACTGATTCAATGATGGAGGTGGAGAACTGTTTCAGCAGCTCCTTTGGGAGGTTGAACTTCCTCAGCTGACGAAGAAAGTACAAACTTTGTTGAGCTTTTTTGACAATGAAGTCATTGTGAGTGTCCCACTTCAGGTCCTGAGAGATGGTGGTGCCCAGGAACCTGAATGACTCCACTGCTGCCACAATGCTGTCCATGATGCTCAGTGGGGGGAGAGCAGGGGGGTTTCTCCTAAAGTCCGCTATCATGTCCACTGTTTTGAGCGTGTTCAGCTCCAGGTTGTTGTGACTGCACCAGACAGCCAACTCCTTAACCTCCTGTCTGTAAACAGACTCATCACCGTCCTGAATGAGGCCGATAAATGTGGTGTCGTCTGCAAACTTTAGGAGCTTGACAGAGGAGTCTTTCGAAGTGCAGTCATTCGTGTACTGGGAGAAGAGCAGTGGGGTGAGGACACACCCCTGGGGGGCGCCAGTGCTGATTGTGCGCGTACTGGATGATAATTTTCCCAGCTTCACCAGCTGCTGCCTGTCCGTTAGGAAGCTGTTGATCCACTGACAGACAGAGGTGGGCACGAAGATCTCAGTTAATTTAGGCAGGAGAAGTTTTGGGATGATAGTGTTAAAAGCTGAGCTGAAGTCAACAAACAAGATCCTCACATAGGTCCATGGTCTGCTTAGGTGTTGCAGAACATAATGCAGTCCCATATTGACTGCATCATCCACGGACCTGTTTGCTCTGTAGGCAAACTGAAGAGAGTCCAGTGAGGGTTTAGTGATGTCCTTCAGGTGGGCCAGCACCAGTTTTCCAAAAGACTTTATGACCACAGATGTCAGCGACAGATTTCTTTGGCATGGGAATGATGATCGAGCGTTTGAAGCAGGAGGGCACTTCACACAGCTCCAGTGATCTGTTGAAGATCAGGGTGAAGATGGGGGCCAGTTGGTCAGCACAGGACTTTAAACAGGCTGGTGTTATAATCATCTTCACTAGACTGAAGTGCAGGTATAAGAGACGGGTGTGGTGGAGGTAATAGTGGTGATGTAAACAGCAGTTCAGAGTGGGTGTGAGGGGGTTTTCTCAAACCGGCAGTAAAACTCATTTAGGTCGTTTGCAAGTCGTTGGTTGTCTACAGTGCTGGGGGATGGTGTTTTGTGGTTTGTAATGGTTTTCAAACTTTTCCACACAGATGCTGAGTCGCTTGAAGAGAACTGACTCCTTAGTTTCTCAGAATAGTTTCTTTTTGCAACTCTGATCTCCTGGTTTGAACCATTGAGTGCACATGATCTTCCAGAATGGTTCGGTAGTCCTTGAAAGTGATGCGTCCATCTAGCACAAGTATTGGGACTAGGGAATGCCTTGATATTGCAGCCCAAACCTTTACTGATCCACACCCATGCGGCATGCAACAGTCTGGGTGCTACACTTCTTTGGGGCTTCTCCACACTGTAACTCTCCTGGATGTGGGAAGACTCTGATATGTCACCCATAATGTTGTGTGCATTGGAATATTTTAAGCAAAACTGTGCTTTTAGTCTGCTAATGAAACCTTCACAGTCTGCTTTTACTGATGAAATGTGCGGTCAATGAAGATTGGCCACCAGGCTAGTCAAATTAATCTTCCAACACTAAACTGGTCAGTGTTTCAGTTTCATTGTCCAATCTCTGTATATAGCAATTCTTTTACTTCAAAATATGAATGAGTGAAATATAAATAATGAACAATATTTTAGTCTTAAATAGTTTATATCACAAATTTAGGACTTATTTACTTATACCATTTAATTATGATGTACTTGTTTAGGCTTACTATATGTCAGTACTGGATTACAGTAGTGTAGAATGGGTACTGTAGTTCACCCAAAACATGAAAAATTTACATTTAGTCAATGGGCTATACTCACACAGACTTTTAATTTTCAGCAAGCCTGCCTCAGTGCTTCAGGTGAACTGTCTTACCATTCCAAAATTGTCACATTTAAGATCTGATTTCTTTAAAAATCAGTGATCTTCACTGCTTGTTAGATATACGATATGTCTGAGATCGGACAAGAAGCACTGCATTAAATTCCATTTTACCCCGCTATGTCTTTAAAATATGACAGTTTATTTACTCCAATATTTTCAATGGAATTTCTGCACTAGCTTGTTGCTACTGATGCAACGGTTACAACTGTCTTTCATCTTGTTTTATGCTTGAACAAATAAATGAATGCTGAAGTCTTTTTAACTGAATGTATTTTAATTTTATTACAACATCGATGCTGTAAAAACAACTTTGTGCAATTGAAAATAGTCACATTAAGCTTTCACCGGAAGTTATCGCTGGCTTTGAAACTCTAGCTGTGCATACAGCCCATTAGCAGACTTGTCCAGCAACTTACAATTGAGGAGGCATTCAGCAATTCAACAAGAGGCAGTACACACAATAATTATACAAAGGAATAGTTTGTGCTCAGATTTTTTTATTAGTAGTATTTTCTCACCCTCAAGTGGTTTCAAACCTTTATAATATTCGTTCTTCTCAAAATGATGTATTTTAAAGAAACTAAAGAACTAGTAACCATTAACTTTCATAGAAGGAAGAAATAGCCTACTATAGAAGTCAATGTTTGTTAAATGTTTCCAGCGTTCTTCAAAATATCTTCTTTGTGTTTAACAAGAAAGAAACTCAGAAGGTTTGAACAAAGTGTGAGTAAATGTCAGAATTTTTAGTTTTGGGTAAACTATCCCTTTAATTAATCACCCAAACATGAAACGTCATGTTAAAACCCCTCCCAAACCATGAATATTAAAGCTGGTCTTCGGAGATTATCAAATCAACTTTCGCTTTTTGGATGTCATAACAAACAGGGGGCGGGGGAAGTTACGAAACCGCTCGTACGCGGGAGTTTTCATAACAGCTTGATTTCAAAGGAAGTGTGTGTGTTGAATAACCTCGAGAGCATAGACATGGATACAGATAAACGTGATTTAAGTTTAGAGACGATGCAGCTTTTACAGGTGAGCCGAGGTTTGCTCCCTACTAAACGTTTATCACTTCCACACGTTATATTAATAAAACACGCGCTGATAACTTGGTTTGTTTTAGGTCTTCATGCATGTATTTATGCTTTACTATATTGCTCTGTACCGGTAATGTTAGCTTGCATGCTGTTGAAATGACGTTTGATGGGCACAACAATTTAACTTTTTTACCTCATTACACGTAAATAGTAAAAGATGTACTTTTACCAAATACAGCTCAAAGCTGTATTTACCGTCGACGTAACGTGAAAATTGTAAGGCACGACAGCAAATACATTGGTATTTAAAAGAAAATAAGTGTAAACACTGTAACGGGCGGTTAAAAACGATTCTGTAGGTGCCGTAACGTTATAAAAAAAATTATGAATTTACAGAATCTGCCGCAGCTTTCAGTGATTGTAGCGCCCCCTGTCGGTCACAGCACTCAGACACACCGCTGCTGGTTGATAAAGTTATGCGTTCAAAAACATACTTTGTGTAATTTTTAGGAGAGGACGCCGCCTCAAAATACTGGAATGGACGGGTCAGTGCTTCGGACTTCCCGGCGAATAAGAGAGAAACAAAACCAAAGGAAGAAACAAGTTTTATCCCCAAAATGTCTGACCTTTAAGTCTGAGGTGAAAAACACCAGAAGAGGCGTCAAAAGAAGGGTAAAGACATCTTTTGTAGAACATTTCAGTCCCAACAATGTTTGTGAACATATATATTGAGTTATATGTTCTGTCATTATATATATTTTGTCCCTAGATAAGTGACAGTGAAAAAGAACAAAAAGTAAAGAAGTCAAAAGCAGACCGTGATCATGAATCTCTTCCAGTAAGTACAGTCAGTAGTTTGACAGCCTGCCAAAATGTTGACTGTCCACCTGAAAGGCTTTTCTCTGTCCTGTCAAACAGGGTTATCGTGAAGGTTTGTCTGAATATCAGCTGGAGCGACTGGAGAACATCAGAAAGAACCAGGCCTTCCTCAATTCCCTTAAGCTGACTGAGGTAGTAGTGAGGCAGCAGATTCAAAATGTTACATTCTGTGCTTTTGCTAGTTTTACACATGTTTACGTTTTCATTACATATTCAGGGTTTCCGCAGGGTCTTAAAAAGTCTTAAACTATCTTAAATTTCAAAAAACAAAAGTCTTAAATTCACTGAAATATTTTGTTGTAGGTCTTAAATCCTTTTAAACAGGTCTTAATTTCCCTCTGTCCAAGTAAAGCTACCCAATGTGGCTGACACCTAATTACCTATAATCCATCTCAAAAATGCAAAGAGATTCAATTTACAACAGCTGTTAGACATTTTTACAGCAAATTCTGCAAATAAAATTTTCTAATCAAGGAAAGGAAACTAAAGCCACACCTCTCTTTATATGATCTTCCATTAATACAAATACTATTTAGCTACAGAAGTAACCGGGCCATTTGAAAAAAACCCTTAGTGTTTAGCCCTGTTTAAGTCTACAATTTCATTCATAACGCTCTTAAAAGGGTCTTAAATTTGATTTGAAGATACCTGCAGAAACCCTGATATTGACATGCTTGACTTTATACCCACTTGTTTATGCTCAGTATTTTGACATGCTTGACTTTATACCTAATATGAATGCTACTTGTTTACAGATTTCTGAAGCTCTGAGACCCAAGCCAAAGCCTACACAGAAAGGCCTGAAAAAGTAATTGTTACTTGAAACATTCGGAAAT
Source organism: Danio tinwini (assembly GCA_903798205.1). Taxonomy (NCBI): domain Eukaryota; kingdom Metazoa; phylum Chordata; class Actinopteri; order Cypriniformes; family Danionidae; genus Danio; species Danio tinwini. Next base: position 14,931,207 of record CAIGQZ010001108.1, read on the forward strand.
GGCAAATGTACATAATTAATATACTGATGGAACATTTTAATACACAAGTTTTATTTTCAATTGAATTAATTCTATTATTCCATTCTATTATTAATTTAGAGACAAGACACAAGCAGAGATGCTCCCAGTTCGAAAGTCACTGCGGTTACAGAATAAGGGTCCTCAGAGTACCACTGCCACAGAATTTACCCTTCCTACAACCTATGAGCCTGTAAGTCATGTGACATTTTCACATATTTTTTTACACTGAAATGAATTGATATGAAATAAAGCTGTCCTTACTAGGAAAAAGAAGCTAAACCCCCTGGACCGATTCCACTGGACCCCATCAACTTGGACGAAGACGCCACCTTACCTGATGATTTGTTAAATGTCTGGAATGAAGTCAGTTACATGCATAAAATGTTCTTAAGTTAACCACACATTGGTAAAATTATAATTACTTAATAATAACCCAAAATCTATTTGGTTGTATCATGTTTAGGTCCCATTAGAACAAAACGCAGAAACACCAGATTTAAAATCGTGAGTAGAATCTAATAAGGAAAGAGAGTTTGCTTGTGCATGTACTTTAGCAATTTCTTCTTTTACTTAAGCAATGAATATATATGGTATTGTTAAGGAATTTATAAACTTGTTTTCAGGTATGAAAGAATGCTGAAGAAATTATCTATTGATGACAGTCGTGTTGTGAAAGTTGTGAAAGAACGAATCTGTTCTGCAGCTTTTCACCCTTCCTCTAACTTGCTAATGGCCGCAGGAGACAAAAGTGGCCACCTGGGTCTCTGGAGGCCGGTGAGATGAAGAGATTTTTGTGAAAGTTGCATAGTGGGAATGAGTGACTATTGACTAAAAACTATTCTGGATTCCTCTGTTGTGTCTATGATAATGTAAACTTTGTTTTTCTCAGGATGCTGAATGGGGTGATGATGGTGTAGTCTGCTTTGAACCCCACTCCCGTGCAATCATTGCCGTGGCATTCACATCTCAGCCGTGCAATCTCATCACAGCAAGTTATGATGGCTCTGCACGCAGCATGGACCTAGAGAAGACTGTATTTGATGAGGTAGAAACAGCTAATGTATCAGCACAAAACACTCAGCAAAATATCAATAATCACACACAAAAAAAATATTCAGGAATGGTGAAGAGCAAACATTCAATGTTAGAATCTGTATTTTTGGATATCATGGAATTTGTTATGTATGAAGCAAACACAAAAAGCAATCTTGTATCTTCATGTGCCCATCTAGCAAATAGGCATCAAACCCTTACTGGTGCAGTCATCAGTGCTTCACAATATAACATCTCTATTTTGCGCATAGGTGTATCGCTCATCCTCTAGCTTGAAAGATTTTGACTTTTTGTCAAGTGACTGCTCCTCTTTACTGTTTGGAGAATGGAATGGAGACGTTGCCATTGTTGACCGTAGAACTGGGTAGGACCAACATATATAACATATTTAGATATATTTGTACACACATAGGATTAGCCCTCCTGTGAAAATTTTATAATTTTTTTTTATATTTCCCAATAGAGAGATAAAAAAAAAACCCAATAGTTTCATGACTAATTTTAAAGAGCCCCTATTATCCATTAAAAAGGGTCATATTTGGGTTTTGGGGATGTCCAACAACAGGCTGATATGCATGCAAGGTCAAAAAACACTTTCATTGTCTTATAATATGCATTTATTTGTACCTAATTATCCCAACGACCCCCATTAGATTTGTTCAGCAATTCATTTCTTCCCAAACCCCTCCTTAGCGTGATGCTAATCTGCCCTAATTCAACCGATGACCCAGTTTATTGCGATTGGTCGACTGCGTTCAGCATGAGAGAGATGCCCACCATGGCTTATCAACAATTTGGAAGTAGTCAGAGTGTATATGATACCTGCCGACACTCCCGTTTTTCCCGGGAGTCTCCCGTATTTCAGACCCATCTCCCGCCACCCTTCCGTTTTGTTATTTCTTCTGGTAAACTCCTGTAATTTTACACACGCTCTACAGTACAGGTCCTAACACCACAGTACCCGGTTCTCAACTTTGTTATTTAGACACCTCACTCCAAAACCTAATTCCACTCCCCTTTCCTTTAACAAATGGCTGACGAATCCCTTGTTGCAAGCGTAGAGATTGATGAAGCACTCGTAAGAAAAATGACGGGAACACAGCACAAGGCTGAGGCTATAATGCTGAGGTATTTTTGCAAAAATAAACTTCAACCACTGACTCTTTACAGCCTCATCTTTGGGTGGAGAAAGTAACGCTAACTTTCCCTCACACTTCAGAGCACAGCTTCTACGTGGCATGATTCAGCTGGGACCTGCTACAGTGTTCGTCTTCATCTTTTTTTGCTACAGTGTTTGTGGGTGGGGGTTAAATTTTTCCAGGTCTGCGCGTGCAACAAATGGGCGGGGCTTGAGTTCTGTGTTTGCGCTAAAGATTTGTTACAGCAGCGATTCATTTGAACCACTCTTGAGTCGACTCTTTTATAGATTTATCAATAGTTTTCAGATTTAAGCCTTAGCTGGATATTTCACTTTACTTAGAGCTGTTACACACAGCACAGAGGGTCATTTTCAAAAACCCATAATAGGGGCTCTTTAAAGTAGTAGGGTATATGCAGAAGGACCTGGGTCAAGTGCTTCCGTTGAACTGTATGCAGTTACAAAATTTGCCCGTTTAAGGTCTGTTTTCTTTAAAAATCAACGACCACTGCTTGATTGATATAAAATGGGTCTCAGATTGTACAAAAAACACTGCATTAAATTAAAAATTTCCGCGATATGTCTTTAAAATATAGACATTTATTTTACTCCAGTATTTTTGGTGTTTCTGCGCTCACTAAATGACTTTTCATATCGTTTTACGCTTGAACAACTAAATGAATGCTGAAGTCTATTTAACTACTTGTATTTTAATTACATTTTAAAAACATCAATGCTGTAAAAGGAATTGTATAAAATTGAAAAAAGTCACAGTAACTGTTTACTGGAAGTTTATTGGTATGGGAAGAAACACTAGCTGTGCATATACCCTATTTCTATTGCCGTGATGACAGTGCATTATATTTTACAATTTATTTAGCAAGATGCTAGCATTCAGCTTGAAATTCTATTAAAAGACTTAACTAGGTTATTTATGCTATTTAAGCAAGTTAGGTTTGTTTTTTGCAGCTCATTGAAAAAATTACTTCTTATGGGGGCTCATGATTTTGTATTATAAAACTTAACATTTTTTTAGAAAAAAATTTTTTTTCAAACTTAACCAAACAAAATAAGAAAAAATATTATAGCTAAAACTGTGAAAATGTTTCTTGTTCTGTTAAACAGCCCTTGGGAAATATTTAAAAAAGATTGAAAATTTCACAAAAGGGCAAATAATTTTGCCTTCAGCTGTGCATATTTACATTGCAAGTTAATGAAATATAATTGCAGGAACTTGTATGAATCAATTCATGCCATGACTGCAGCTCCTCTGCGCGGTGTTCATGTCCATCCTGTGCAGCAGCATTACTTTTTAGTGGCAGAGAGCAGGTAACACATCTTACTTGGATTAATATTTCAGTTCATATTCACCAAGTAAATCAGCAAGTTACTGACTAAATGTTTGCATGCTATTTTTTTTGTTATATTTGTCTATTTTTCTTTTAGTTTTGTGAACATCTATGACTTGCGCTATCTGAAAAAAAGGAACAGTCCAGCAGTGTGTGAACTATACGGTCACAGTCGCAGTTCTTCCAGTGCCTTCTTTTCCCCGCTAACAGGAAGCAGAGTCTTGACCACCTGCATGGACGACTGCATCAGGTACCCAGAGATCACAAATGTCACTGCTAGAAACTACCGTATTCAATTTTGGATGTTCTTCCATTCTGTCTTGCATGTCTAACAGTAGAGGGTGCCAGAGCGTCATGGTTAAAATTTTTTTTGATGTACTTGAATAGCTTGGCTTTGTGTTTGTTTGTTTTTGGCTTTCCAACATTATTTTCTATTATATTGTTATTCAAGAATTATAAATGCCACCTGTCCTCCAATTATCATCTCTAGAGTTAGTGGATGCTGCAAATTATATGTGATTTGTATGACAAAAGTGTTATTTTCCTTTTTCGATTTTGTTTTAGGGTATTTGACACATCACAAATAGCTGGCAGGATTCCTGCACTAACATCAATTAAGTAAGTATAGTTGTTGTTATGATGTAAAGATTGAGTTCAAATCAAAACTTATAATCAGAAAGAATGCAAGAAATTAATGAAAAGTATTGTGACAAATTTGTACAATATTAATTTCTCAAATAATCTGACAAAATTGTAGTTTCCACATTATCTATAGTACTAAATTAGCTTTTAGATTTAATATTTGGATTTTATATTAGAAGGATTGTGTGGATTGTGAACTTTACAATAGCATGAATAAATAATCTATTTATCAAAAAAAAAAGATAAAAATAGTTTAAAGTTCTAAAAATATTTAGATAATATATATTTTACAACACACCTATCTAGATGTGTACTTAAATTTACTGATTCTGAATAAATCAAATTTATTTATATTTATAAATTAATTTGGCTATTTCCAAGCTGTAGTTTTTTTGTTACTATTTTAAAAATCACACTTAGATAAAATGTTTATTATACATATCTTTGCAACCATGTTATTCATCACTTTTTTTAAGTACAGTTAGACTTTTCAGTTCGAGTTGGGGTCAAAATTTCTGTTTTTAGTCATTAAAATGTCTTTTGGGAGACCATCAAAATAAAGTTATAGCAGATGTTAAGGCGGCAGTTTACAAATTCTCTAATTATTGCTAGTTGGCGTGCAGTTGCAAATTCACTTTTAGTCTTAACTGAATCAGCAAATTACAGTGTTACCTTCTTTAAACTCAAAGATGCCTTTAGCTAAAGTCTGCTGAACTGATTTTTGTGCAGGCACAACATGCAAACAGGCCGGTGGTTGTCCAGGTTGAGTGCCATATGGGACCCCAAGCACCAAGAATGCTTTGTGATTGGGACCATGGACAGGCCTCGTAGAATTAAGGTATATCACGAGAGTGGTCGCCTACTCCACACTTTACAAAACACGGAGCACTTGACCACTGTTTGCTCCGTCACAGCATTCCACCCTAGCAGGAATGCTCTGCTTGGAGGCAATGCAAGTGGGCGGCTGCATGTCTATACTGACTGATTTATCAACTAGAAAAGATTAATTGATTTACATGTTGGTTTATTTGAAGGTTGCTTTTCTACTTCTCTCTTCCTCTTTTATTTACACACACAGCGCTGTTGTTTTATATTAAATATGCTGTTGCTTTTGTTCCTTTAACCTGAAATATGTAATATTAAAGAGCAATTGAATAATCTTATTTTAGCTATATTTCTTTCTTTGCAATTCTGTCTTTGTTCCTGTTTTTAGAACACATGAACTCACACACACTTTAATTTAAAAGTAAGACGAACAAATTATCATTCTCTCCAATACATAGAACTTCAAAAAAAACAATTTTATTTAGTAATCTACAGAGTTGCCTTGAAAACGGTTTACTATGAATGTCACACAGGCTTTATCTCCTCTAGTTAGACAGGAACTCAAACAGTCAGTGATGAAAGAGGCTCATCGTAAGCAATAAATTGGCCGTTTCAAAGTGCAAAATAAATAGCAAATCAATACAAAGAAACAGTAATTCTCCACCCGGAAGCCGTTAAACCAAACTAGATGAAGTTTAGTTCTGGCAACGGTAGTGGTATTTGGGAATGGCCAGCGTATGGTCCTGTACCAGACGAAGTGCAGTAGCTTTGGTACACAGGGCCTAGGCACACATCACTCATTTATATATGTATATTTATATATATTTTTTACCCACACAAACCTATCTACTCATGCAGATATCCAACCATTTACATGGGCCTTATGTATTTAGTTTTCTTTTACATTAGGAGTCTCTTGGTGTTTCTATGACTTACTGTAAGTGAAGGCAATATAAATCAAAATAACAGAAGCTAATAGACTGCTCTGAAGTACCATGTTGATGAAGGCCACACGGCTGCATGCACCTGCTATTTCCATATTCCCAACCAAAATTATTTTGGAGGACTGTGTGCTTTACAAAAACTGCATGTGTATGCACCTGCATTTTGATGAGGCTAATGTATTGGGCAGAAATGTAACCTTGTGATCCGCAACATACTAAAAACACAGCATTGATGGAGTCAAAGGACTCTTTGCAAACCTTCAGTCTGTTTCATAAGAGACAATCCCGAAGTGGCTACTCCATGAGATCAACCCCAGGAGGTCAAGATGGCCTCCAACAACCTGCTCATCAAAAAGGCAAGCAGTGGTTCTCATGGGGGAACATCTCAATCAACTCATGGTTGATGAGTGCCAGCACAGGCCATTTATTACTTAACATCATTACAGCTGGACTTTTAATTCAAACCATGTTTTGTTTTATGCTGTACTGTAGTTTCCCACATCCTTCCCGAAGTTGTAATAGTCAAGTTCTTGGATGGCCACCTCGGATAGCTTAGTTAGATTTGGGGCATCATTATTTTCCATATTCTCTGGTGCTGTGAAATTGAAGTTTTCGTCCTCATATTCCTCATGGGGCTCCATGTCGGCCGGGCCATCTGTACCAAAATATCAAAATGAAATTTATATTGGAAAACTTCAACTGTGATGTTAGCGAATGTTTGCTTAATACTGTTGGGATCTCTCACCTTGTCCATCTGGAGAGACATCCATTCCATGTTTGACCTTCATGTGTCTGCTAAGATTTCCCTTCAGGTTAAATTTACTTGAGCAGTATGCACACTTGAAGGGTTTACTGCCTGCATGGAGGTGCATGTGGCCCAGAAGGTTGTACATTCGGTTAAATGACTTTCCACACACCTGTGGGGGAAAAAAAAGTCAAAAGAGCATTATGAAAGATGCTGAGAAATTGTCACAAAGAGGTGGTAAGAAGGAAGTGCTAAGCCTAACCTTGCACTTGAAGGGTTTCACAGGCAGGTGTACGATCATGTGAGTTTTGAGGGTCTGTTTCTGGACGAAAGATTTGAAGCACACGTGACACTGAAATGGCCGAACACTGGCGTGGATCAGCATGTGCCTCTTTAGGTTAGCAGACAATGTAAACTCTCTGGCACATACATCACACTTAAACCCCTTTGTTCCCTAATAGGAAAACAAGCACAAACAACAGTTAAAATGGAAAGTAAAAACATGTTAGAAACAGCAAATTGTAAATATTTTGACATCATGGATAGATTGTGTTACTGATTAGCATATCTAGGAACTATTTATGATTTATTTAAAGTGATAGTTCACCCCAAAAACGAAAAATTTCTTTCTTCTGTTAGAAGATATACTGAAGAAAGCTGGAAACTTGTAATCATTGCCTTCATAGTTTTTTTTTCCCCTACTTTTAAAGTCAATGGTTACATGTTTCAGCTTGCTGCAAAATATCTGTTTTTGTATCCAACAGATTAAAGAATCTTATAAATGTTTAGATCATAGGTCTCAAACTCAATTCCTAGAGGGCTGCAGCTCTGCAAAGTTTTGCTCCTATCCTAATTAAACACCGTTGATCCAACTAATCAAGGTGTTCAAGACTACTAGAGACTATTAGGCAGGTTTTAAGTTAGAGCTGCTAAACTATGCAGAGCTGCGGCCCTCCAGGAATTGAATTTGAGACTATTGGTTTAGAATCAGCTGAGGGCGAATTAATTTTCATTTTTGAGTAAACTATTAATTTAATATACTACTGTGTTTAAATGGTGTGGGATTGTATTTTCACCTTAATCTCGCTCAAAAATTAAAATGTTATCATCAATTACTCATCCTCAGCTTGTTCCAAGTCTATTTGAGCTTCATTCTTCAGTTGGAAGTAAGGGTAACACTTTAATTTAAGTACCAATTCTCACTATTAACTAGTGGCTTATTAACTGCCTATTATAAGATATTGGAAGTTTATTAGTACTTATAAAGTACATATTCTGCATGAACTTGCTCTACATTTCTAATCCTACCTAATACCCAAACCACTACCTTAATGACTATTAATAGTAGCGGTGTGAAAATTAATTGTTTCTTCGGTGCACCGCGATGCAAACGCGGACAATTCGGTATCGGTTCAGTAATAATCATAACCGGTTATTGTGTTCTGATGTCATTCATTTTATATGCGCTATGTCGCCATAGCTTACTATGGCGAGGGAGGCGAGCATGATTAATTAAAACGCTCTAACTACATAAAAATTCAGAAACTGCACAATTTCTCTGCGTGTGTGTTTGCTGGACAGCCTTTCACTGACACTTACAGCAGAAGCCCCTGTTTCACTGCGACTGAAAAAATAAAAGTAAAACTCCATTTTTCTCTCTCTCACTGTGGCCCATTTGGCCTGCGGGTGTGACGTTTTCTCTCCACTTGGCTGTTACAGAGTTACTTCTGGATACAGACACGAGTGAGTGTCTGCTAAGCAAGTTTTCTCCTCCACGTCTATAATGGATCAGCTGTGATCACCGCTGCAGTTTATCAGTGTCACTAATCGGAGAATAGCGCCAGAGAGTTAGAGCCTATCGCAGCCCTTTCTGTTGAGTGCGTGACCAGTCATAGGGGTGTAAGGAAGGCTCAGTAAGCGAGCGGGATCTTTACATTTGTTTATTTACTATAAATGCTCATGTTGTTCTGTGCCTGTTTTTTTTTATTTTTAAAGGTACAGTTCATATATCTGACTGTTTTTATTAAAGGACAAAATTGTATTACAAATAGTATATAAGTATACATTTTAAAGGGCACCTATATTGAAAAATCTACTTTTCAAGTTGTTTGGACAGACATATGTGTAGGTATAGTGTATAGACTGTCATATTGGGGTGATATAAACACACCCAGTCCTTTTTTTTTTCAATTTAACAACATAAAAACGGTGGACCAATTAGAGCGGTTTTGAGATCGACCGCAACTTGACGTAGGAGTGCGGTCCCCCCGCCCACCAATATTGATTGACAGGTGCGCATTACCATCTCCTCAGTATGTTGTTTCACGTCCGCCATTTTCAGCGTGTGAGTCAAAGCGACGTCACCAAAGAAACACCCTTGCTCTATTTTTAGATGTAAGGCTCATTGGGCTCAACATTCACCAGGTTATCGCTCTCCTCCACGCCAGTGTTTGTGAGTTTTTTGTGAGTTTGCATGCATGTGTACTTTTCATTGTGTCTTCCTTAAACTTCAGCGGTTTGCATTTCTCGCGGTCACAGAAGCTCCCTGTCATCTTAACTAGGTGCAGCTGGAAAGTGCGAGCACGTTGCCTCACGTGCGCGTCCCTCCATTGGAAATAACGAACGGTGTCGCGGATGAAACTGAGTACTGGAAGGGAGGGGGTGGGTGTCACGGATGAAAGTGAGGACTGGGGGGTTCGCTCACTATTCTGCCGTCTAGGTCACCTCTATGGACGCGCTGGCCCTGCTCAGGACACGGTTCATATTTCTGCCGCGCCACAGAGAGTTATCTGAACAGTTTAATTTTAAATAACATGCGAATGTGCGTGTCTGGTGTGTCGTGTCGTGGCTCTGAGCGGCGTATGACGCCGTGTATGATGTATGACGCCCTTTAGTTATAGCCTCAAGCAGGTCGTACACCAGAAGCGCCGCTCGGCGACAAGCAGTGTCGCGCCACACAGCGGCATGCTTTTCTGAATTCTAAACATACGTTTCAATCAGGTGACACACAGACGCTGCAAGTGTGCGATACTTTCAACTGTCATGTGCGCGCCATGTCGCGGTGCATCCGGTGTGTGATGCCCTTCAGTCAAAGTTAATTCAGTGTGCTTGGTTATTAGTCTCTGTGTAGTCTACATGCTCAGAGTTTTAAACTAGCACACAGTTGGCTGTAAAACTATACAAAGACACAAATGATTTTGTACTCTCTGCTTGGCCTGTGTCCGAGTCGTACATGTACGGCTAAAAGCTGGTCCTCTCACTAATGTTGCTGCTCTCAGTCTGCCTGTCTGTTGCCATAGACAAAGCAGGGGAGCTCTTGGCTCCACCCCCTTGTTAAGTTGGGTGGGAAGTTGAAACTAATTTTCATGTGAAGCAACACGCCCCTAAAACAGCGACCTGTGTACACACCCCTAAAATGGCACTTTTTAACACATCATAATAAAAAAATCTGAATTGTGTTTTGAACTGAACCTAAACTGGCACACTCAGAAGAACCATAATATTAATATAACATCTTAAAAAAGGAGTGAAATAGGTGCCCTTTAAAGCAAATGTTAATAGTTCAGCTTTTATTAATGAGAATCGTACCTTAAAATTAAATGAGACCAAAATAGGATATTGTGACAAGTGTTGGAATTTAGCAATGGACTTCCATAGTATTTATTTCTTACTATGCATATCAATGGCTCCCGGTTTACAACTTTGTTAAATATTTTTTTTGTGGTTAACACCAAAAAAGCGAACTCGTAAAGGTTTGGCAATACCTGAATTACCATTTATTTCTAGATGTTGATCTAAATTGCAAAACAGGCAGTGGCTGACCAAATGTAAACAATGGCTGACCAAATGTAAATTTTGCTGTAATACTACTATTAATTATGTAAGACGTGACCTCACCATAGCATAACATAAAGATAACAATCAACAGCAAGGATAGACTTGATCAAAAGCGCAAAAATACTCTCTGTACCTTGGTAGCACGGGTCTGAGGTTTGTTTGTCTTGTGTGTGAGGGAGTGCTGGCGTAGCTGATGCAGCTGAAGAAACTGCAGGCCACACTGACTGCAGGAGAAGGAGCGTTGCGTCTGGTGCTTCAGCAGGTGATTTTGCAGCTGGCTGCGGTAAGCGAATGACTTGTTGCACTGGCTACACTGGAAGGTGGACGGTCCTTGGTGGCTCACCTGATGACGCTTTAGGTGAGCATAAGTGGGAAACTCCATGCCACACTGCGAGCAGACATGGCATCGACCTCTTTCATGCTTTACTTCATGAGCACGGAGTTCACTGGGGTAAGCAAAACCACGGCGGCAAAAGCGGCAACTGTAGGGCTTGACGTCGGTGTGCTGCAGCATGTGCCGCTTCAGGTGACTGGTCTGGGTGAAGCCCTTCTTGCACACGGTGCACTTGTGTGGCCTTGTGCCTTGGTGTGTCAGCAGGTGCGTCTGTAGGTGGCTGGGCTGCTTAAAGAGTTTGCCGCAGTGTGGACAAGCGTGTGGCTTTATGCCATTGTGGCCCAGAATATGCGTGACTAGATTGTACTTAGAGGTGTAAGACTTCTCACACATGCGGCACTTCCATCGTTTCAGGCCTTCGCCAACATCCACACAGTAAGACTCGTTGATCTGGATGTTGATGTCCAGTCTGTCGATTCTGCGGCCGCGAGGTGCCTCCCCTTCCACTGGTTCTGTCCAGAACATCCCGTCGTTGTTTTCATCAAAGTCCCCGACCCCTTCCATCTCGCCACCCTCGTAACTAACCTCATTTGCCTGAAAATAGCTGCTAATTTGCTCTTCTCCATTTCCTGCTTTCCCCATGCCATTTCTTCCATTGTCTCTGTCCTCTGCCACTTCATCTACTCCTTTCTCATGTGCATGGCCCCTGTTGCGTGAAGGCACCTCGTGAGGTGCATGGTTGTGTCCATGGGAATGTGAATGTAAATGTGGGTCAGGTGGAGAGAGTGTACTTTTGGGATCTCGAACGCAGGTGGTGCTGCAGTTGCTGGACTGGGATTTGGGCAGGACTCTGTAGCTGGCAGGGTCCACCATCTGCATGCCTTCTCTGGGCACCATATTATTCATCATGTGAGTGCAGGAGGGCAAACCTGGAGTAACAGACTCTCCTTTAACATGCAATGCCATGTCTTGGTGCCCTACAGGGGGTTTGGTGTTTTCAGGTTGCCCCTGCCACCTTCTTTCGGCACAACTGGAGTGCATGTGGCCATCCTCGCCCAAATTCTCCCCAAGGTAGTCACCGTTCGCACCTATAAGTTGGTCTGCGTATTCGTAGTCCATTCTCTCACCCGGCGGAGCAGGGGACTCTTTGGGGTCTCCCGTGTAGAAGCCGTTGGGGGCAATTGTGGCACCAAAGACCTCGTTCTGGGAGATTAGTCCCAACACAGCAGCTTGGGCCAGCGACAGGACCACCACAGGGTCTGTCTGTGTCCCTGCGTCCATCTGTTGGTGCATGGCCTCAGAATAACATCTGACCAGCCGCTGTGTCTTCTCCTCCTAAAGAGCACAAACACAAGTAGATTAGTTTAATATGACTACGGTTTAGCTTGAAGTTTAAAGTAATCTTTTTTTTCATGTATGGAAAGTTACATACAAAGTTACATACAAAATGTAAACATTCTATTTTGTGATTATCTACTGTATATCAAAGATGCCCAAACTAGGGCCTGCAGGCCAAAGTTGGCCCATGGTAACCTTTGATTTGGCCCACCATCACATCTGAGAAGACAGGGAGAATTATGGGGATGGTTTAGGTATTGTCATTTCAAATTTAATGTAATCCTTTATTTGTTTGTTTCATTGCTAAGCTACAAATATGCTAACTGAAATTAATTGTTTTAATTTAAATGCTGTAGTTTAGTTTAAAATTTACATACTGGCACATTCTGCTTGACTTGTGTATTTAACATTGAACTCCACTGTGTTAAAAATTATTTTATGTTTTAATGCAATAAGTTGCCATAAAAAATAATATTGCATTAGCAACTTTAATGTAAACTAATTTGATATATTTATCTTCGGCCCACGGCTCTCATTGATTTTTGGTTTTTGGCCATTTATACCAAAAAGTTTGGGCACCTCTGATCTATATGCAGCATGAGCAACATTTACCCAAACTGCACTAGGTCCCAAATTCACACCATTTGTTCTACCAATGTTATTACATCTGCTTGTGCAAAAAAAAGCACAATTGCAGTTTTGTTTGGTACCACTAGTACTGCAAAAATACACTTTACTGTATACAGAAGTCTAAGTTCTCATCCAAAAACAAAAATTCTACAATAATTTTTATTTCATTCCAAACCTGTATGACTTTTTGTTAACTGAACTTCCATTTTTAATGTTATATTGTCATTGTCAATACTTCTCATGATCCAAAAAAAAAAAGTCTGTCAGGGTTTGAAATGACAGGCTGACAAATAAAAAATGTTTTTACACAACAAAGTCTGTAAAACACAGCATCACTGTCAGCACCATCTAGTTTCTTTACCTTTCCATCTCACTTAAGACAATACCAACATTCCCTCAGACAGGAGACACAGTTTTACTGAAGAATTCACACCTTAAGGAAATTCAAACTCCACTTGCGCATCATGCAAATCTTAAAACAAAAGTCATTCTGTAATGAGGATTGTGCTGGTAGGCATTTTTAGCAACAACTGTATGTCTAAGTGCTTTAAAAAGACAGGAAGAGTCTAAGGAAAAAAGAGAGACAGACAGCAGGGGAGAACGAGAGAGTTAACAGAAAGAGAAGAAAAAAGAGAGGGAGGGGCAGAGAGTGGCTGGTGAGTGAGTGACTGAAAAGCAAGAAAGAGAGAGAATGAGAAATAAATGTGAAATTGGAAAAAAGGCTAAATAAATGATTTAAGAGTTTAAGAGAGACAACAATGACTCAAGTTTCCAAACTGATTAAATAAAACTGCTAATTAAACATTGCTATAATTAAAAACATGAGGTGATCAAATACATATAGAAACACAGGCCAAGCCATTTCGTAAGACCTTTCACTTGGGCCATCTAGTTTAGTGACTACAATCACATGTATAAACAAACCGAGCCCTCAGAGGGCATCAGAGCAGTAGCAAGGGGAACTCACCACATTTTTCTTGGTCTGTGGCTTCAGGTGTTTGAGAGATCTCATCCTGAAGCAGAGTCACAGGTTCGAGTTCACACGCTGCCCTCCCCTTCATACATTATATGTTCTCTGGACCAAAACAGACACTCTCTCCTCTGTGTTTCTCGTACTCTCTCTCTCTCTGTTCTCTGTGTATGTGTGCTCTTTTTCTCTCTCTCTCACTCTTTTTCTCTCTGCTTTCCCCTCCCCCACTCCTCTCTCTCTTTCTCTCTCTTTGGCGCAACCAAGCACACACATACACTGCTCTTTTCTCTCTCTCTCTCTCTCTCCCTCCCCCTCTTTTCATTCTTTCATTCTTTTGCTCATTCTCTCTCTCTCTCTCTCTCTTTATCCCTTCCTCTTATTCTCGCAACTGTTACTCAGACATTCTCTCTTGCATGCACTTGTGAAACGCTTTTGAAAACACAAAGACTCGTGCTGTGAAAAATTAGCCATAAAGATACAGGGATGCATGTACAAAACAGCAAGCACACAAAGAGAAGCTGTGTTTGCCACATAAGGGAGCTGCAATAGAAGTATATAGAGAGGAATACATCCGTAAAAACATGAAATACACCTGATAGGAGATCAAAATAAGAATAAACAGATGGGAAATGGTCTAACTGGTGAAGTTATGAAAGCAACTCTTAACCAGTCTATCTAGCTGTCTGACAGAACAGAGGATGCGAGAGCACACATGCATCTGAGAGAGTCTGTGCCAGACGAGGACCTTTTGGCCTGTGACAAAGAGCGTTCAGCATGGCTCTGTTTAATGCTCAGTAGACGCTATGTGATGTGCGTCTAAATGTGGACTCGCATATGGATATCCATTCTGTTGAGTTTTTATGAAGCATTTAGGCTTCACTTTTCAACAAACAAAAAATAAAGCAGGGAATTCATCTATTGTCTAACTGCATTTTATAGATCTTATTGCAAACAATAACTTAATCTATTGGTGACATACAGTCAGACTTCTCCAATAATCTTTCTGCACAAAATAATTCCCTATCTTGCAATCGACTGTGAGCTCGCATTCAGATCTGCCTCCATCTGATAAACGGTATTAAAAGATTTGAACCCTTGCTTTGCATTTTTTCCTTTTTGATTATACATTTTACTTCAGTGTACGTTACAAAATGAAAATCCTTCAAACACAATGTAACATAATTGGTACAATATCATGTTTGAAGACATCCATTTTAATTCATACCACAATGGACTAGCACTAGTACATAAATTATTAAGTAAGATACATGAGGGATAAATTTTAACGAAAAACAAATGTACTAAAAACTATTTTGCGTTTTTGAGTTTCATGTATAAACGTGACCCGTCAGAACTATTGCGGTTCACACAGATCTCCCAAATTCAACTAATATTGCTGTTCAATGAATGCCAGGCCAGTAGAAGGCTATGACACTTTGTAAAGTAACACTACACATCTGCATGCTTGTATGGAAATAAACATTTCTGTAGTCCACCATTTTTGTTTTGTGCAGATCTATAATCTGAACACACAATACACACCCAGCAAGCATTTTTTGTTTTTAAAAGATGTATAATAGACGTCTAAACATGCTCGTCTTGGCTAAAACAAGGCTAAATTTGGGCTGCCAGTATAAATCTAACAGACCTCTAAGAATAGACCAAAACTTGACTAGTCGTCCAATATACAGAAATGAATGCCTACACATATAAAGTCTGTGTAATCTGTCTAGTTGACCACTAATCTAGTTTTAGGCTATTCTTAGATGTCTATTAGATTTTCACTGACAGCCCAAGTTTAGCCTTGTTTTAGCTAAGCTGTCTACGTTTAGATGTCTATTATATGTCTATTAAATACAAAATTGTTTGCTGGGCATGCACATCATGTGCATTCACAAAACCCTATTTTTGTAGTTATAGATAACACAATTTTCTGAAAGATAGTAAAATGTAGCATTTTCTGGCCCCAAAAATGCTTTTGTTGTGTAAATGAATGGACAAAATAAATTGGTGAAACCATATTTAGAGCCATGTTAATGTACCTATATTCAGGGTCAGTCGTTGTGCATTATTTAGTTTTAATCTCATTACAAAACTATACAAATAATCATTTAAAAAAATTTCTCTCATCCATGAGATCCAATAAAAGGAAAACAAGTCTGTGTGAATTGTCGCAATTTATATTGTGTAGAGTTTTATGAAGCATTCATCCACAAAGAAATTGTTTCAGCTTGTGTTTCATGAACGATTCTCATTTTTCACAAGTAATTAAAGTTAATTTATATCTATGAGATATAATTACCCCTTATTCCTACGTTAATTTGCAATTACTGAGTATTGATTTTCAATGGATTCCAAAATAAGTAGATATACCTCTATATAAAATGGCTGAGAGAGAGAAGGATTGTGAAAGAAGAGAAAATGGAGGGATGAGGGAGGAGAAGGGAAGCCTTTGCCAGTAAGGAGAGAGAGATGGAGTGAGAGAGGGAGGGAGATATTGTGAGAGAGCAAATGGTGAGAGAGCAATAGAGGGAAAGAGGGGAGGAGATAAAGAGAACAGGAGAGGGAGGGCAGAGAGAGAGAGAAAGGAGGGAGGGGAAGAGAGAAAGAAAGAGAAATGGCAAAAGACAGGAACAGAGAGAGTCTCAGCAAAAAGAACGATGGAGGAAAACCTTAGGAGAAAGTAAGAAAACATGAGAAGTTGAGTCAGTTTGAGTTTGTAGTGTGGGGGTTTTAAGAGAAGAGTGGAAAAGGGAAAGAAAGAATTCAAACCATTGGGGGGGAAGGGAAGAAAGAGATAGAACATAACAGGCAGAGAGAGAGCGAGAGAGAGAGAGAGAGAGAGAGAGAGAGCAAGATTGAAAGGCTGTCCCCTGGGAAAGGTCTGCTATCTCAGCGAGATAGTCTGGTTACAAAAAAAAATGTAATACCAAAGAATTTGGTTCAACAGCATGAATTAAAATTCAGTGAGGACAAATCACAGGATGCAAAAAATCTAATGCAGACAACCAATTCTATCATACAGAGCCAAAACATACTACCTACTGCAATACTGGAATAAAAAAATGTATATGAATCAAATGCTTTTCATATTCAGAGTCTGCACAAACATACCAGAATAAGAGACCTGATTTGTGTATAAACTGTTAGCACTGGGTGTCTTTCTAAATCCTTTCTCGTAAACAAAAAAAAAGCACTGGCAAAGGACAACTAACTAATGTAACTTAAATACAAACAGACCCTGAGGCAACCAATATAACATTAGCCATAATCTAAACTACGTCAAGTTGCTTTAGGATCTTGGATATAACGGATTAAGGATCTTGGATATAACGGATTAAACAATTCCAGCAATGAAATGTAGGCCTCGGTTGTTTGGTAATCAGATGCATTTTTATCCTGTGGATGATGCTAAATACAACGTGAGTTCTAAAATGTTTTGAGCTCGTCCATTTTAGTCCACTTTTTGGAAACTTGCACAGGTAATTGAAAATGCAATGGCTTTGTAGATGCTTTACTTATTTGGTCAAATATTCAATTCCCTTTATTTCTATAGCGCTTTTACAATGTAGATTGTGTCAAAGCAGCTTCACATAGAAGATTATAGTAAATTGAAACAGTGTCAGTTCAGTTTTCAGTGTTTTCAGTTCAGCGTGGTTTTATAATCACTACTGAGAGTCCAAACACTAAAGAGCAATCCATCGATGCGCAGCTCTACAGATCCTGAACCATGCAAGCCAGTAGTGACAGCGGCGAGGAAAAAAAAACTTTCACAAATATGTTCAATAGCCACTAAAGGTTGTCTGCCTACTGACAATTCTTAAATGTTACAGGACGTGTTGATAGCCATATGCATTTCACACCATGCCTTCTGAAAAGAAAAATGTCTTCTTACTAATTCCGACTGTTGTCTAGTTCTTTAGCATTAATTTGTAAACTTTGAGAGCAATTATTTAAAAATATTAAATGGTAATATCAGAAAGGGCCCATACAAACACACTCAGAGCATTTCATCAAAGAAATCAAAAAAAGTGGACAGGCCTGCAACATGTATTTTCTTTCATCTACTTGTGATCCAATTGACCAAAATGCAGGTGCAGAGCCATACTCTGCTATCTGGAACCTGCATATTAAGTGCCTCTAATACCTAAAGAAAGACATTCCTAAAAGCATACAGGTCGACTTTGACATGACATTAAATGACATGAAAACTTTACGACACTGTTAAACACCAATTGATACATTCAGAACTAGGCATGGGATGATAACCGTTTTCAAGGTATACCGCGGTTTGGAAAAGTCAAGGTTTTAAAACCACCAACATTTTCTGTAATACCGTTCCTAAGGTATGTGTAAGATTTTTTTTAATCAACTTTTTTTTTGTTTTTAGGACAACAGCATCTCCAGCAGAAATGGTAAAGGTTTAAATGGTAAAGGAATCTGTGTTTTTTTTAAACAAATGAAGACAGCAGAAGTCAAATAATTCATTTGAGTTACTTAGCCTGACATATTTACTGTTCCAAAAAATTTTAAATGTTTCTGAAAATAAAATATATTGTGTTCAACGTGATGTTGAATTGTGATGACGGTTATCATATTGTCAGAATCTTATACCGGCCCATGCCTATCAGAACTAAGCATGGGCCGGTATAAGATTCTGACGGTATGATAACCTTGAAAAAAAATATCACGGTTTCACGGTATTGTACTCACTGCTCTAAAATATCTTCTTTTTAAATGTCTGGGTAAAAAACAAAACATTTTTCCCCTTTGAAAACAATATATTTTATTTTTTGAAAGATATAATATTAATATAATATTTTGGAGCAGTAAACATGTCAGGCTAAATAATTCAAATAAATCATTGAATTCTGCTGTCTCCATTAGTTTCAAAAACACAGATTTATTTACAATTTAAAACAGCATCTTTGAATATTTTTTTCTTTTGAAGGTACTGTTGTACTAAAAAAAATAAAATTTACACATACCTTAAGAATGGTATAGCAGAAAATGTTGGCGGTTTTAAAACCTTGACTTTTCCAAACCGCAGTATACCTTGAAAACGGTTATCGTCCCATGCCTAATCAGAACATTTTTTTTCTCCAATGGAAACTAGTGGTCTATTACTAGTGGAAATAAAGTTATAATCTAGAACCAAAACCCCTTATAGGTTTATCTTCCAATCTTTAAACTAAACTTTATCTGCTTTCACATAGAAACTTGACTAAAAACATTGCATCAACACTACATTATCACTAAACACTAAGATTAAAAAAAATAAATAAATAAAAATGTCATTCATGTGCTATTTTTATACTTCGCTTGACTAATATAGATCCTGGCCACATGCTATTTTTGATTAACTCACACAAAATGAAAAATACAGCTTTGCCTTACTGCATTTAAAGTTTTCAGAGTACAGTAGAAGGATTAATACCCAGACAAAGAGTGTTGTGACATGATTCACTGGACTATGTTTCCACAGCATCTAGGTCAGTCAACCCTAATGCTGGGCTATAGACATATCACATGATAAGGTTTACATTAGAAAGCAAGGATAAACTTTCTTACTTTTAGCAAAGTCTTTAAACAGTCACAATGATTGCAGATTTGGATATTTCATGAATCACCATTGCAATAATTACACATCAAGTACTTCTGTATGAATTTGATAAGACACATAATGACAACTACAGCGGTTATAATACAGCAATACAATAAACCAAGCAAAAAGTACCACATGCTGCAATTTAAATACCAACTCTCCCAAACAAAGCATCTCAAGTAGAGAGATTTCCGACTGTTAGATTTGTGAAAGTTATTATTGCAAGACTGATACCTAGGTTTAAACCGGTGATGTCACTAAGGTGCATGCAAAAGTGGTGAGTGATTCTGTTACATAGTAAACAAAACACTTAATAGAGCGTAATTGATATGCCGTGTCTTTTATGAACGTTAAATAACATTATAAAATAATAACTATAAAACAGACCTTGTGTACCACAGTTTCACTGATAAGGCTGATCCCAGAACAAATGGCATTTTTGAGCGGTCTTAACTGAAAATAACTTGCACAGCCAAACAAACACATCTTAAAATACAGTATGTCAATGTCTGTTTTGCCACAAGATGCATAGCCGTAATGTGTCGAAGGACTAGTCCTGGTTTAAGCTAAGGCTTACATGTTCTACTGTCAAGTCAACAAATTATTCCAGTCACATCCTACAACTACTGCAAATGTGAAAACAATCCTCTATTTTTGTGACAGACCCATTCATTACTTAGTGCCTAGTGTTGAACTGGCATGGGTTTTTCAACAACCAATTCCACTATCTATAATAGTGGTTGGTTAATGGCTGATACATGTTTAGTATAGTAGGGTATAGGGTGACTAGATGGAAGTGGGTGGAGCTTAAGTTCTTTGCTTGCTGAAGTTGCTGTAACTTTTTTAATTGGTCAGATTTTATGTATAGCTTCAGGGTAATATAGTTCATTATTGTTTAAAAAAAATCAATATACACATTTATAATCTCTGTTTTAAAAATTTGTGTGAGCAGGTATGTTTAACAAAAGCATACAGTTGATTAACAACTGTGAGCCTCTGAGCTCACAACAGGCCTGTCTTTACATTTTTTTCATTGTTACAACATCGATTTACCTACAATATGAAGGAAACTGAGTGTTTACTTCCGAACCTGACTTGTGCACGTTATTACGCGTGCTCCTCCGAGTCATTATAATTGACTGTCAATGCTTTATTGTTGTTGTTTTTCCAAACAGAAATAAATTTCGTTTTAAAAGTGATATCCTCTGTGTCGTCATGGTGAAAGCATGGACTTCTCCGATATCACAGAATAAAAGCTAAATTAGTAGAACTAGCATTTTACCGGCTTGCACTTATAATTAAAAAAATTACCACATCACCTAATAAAATCATCCACCTTTTAGACATACAAATACTCTAATATGTACACAATATGTACAGGATTGAAATGTAAATATCACGTTTCATGCAAAATGAACCCAAACACATGAACTACATCAGTCAGTCTCAGTTAGATAGTACAAGCAAACAAACTGTAATGCTGAATACAGAGATCATGTGATCTGAAGATGATGCGTGACACCAATGCACCTGACCTCCGGTCCGAGATACTGACAAACAATGGCTGTTGTCAACAATGGGACTGACAAATATAAACACGGTGACTGCATTAAAAAATGCGGTAACGAACACCCTTGAACTACACTACTACAACAAATCCCACGCAAACTCACTAGCCAACTAGCCTCGTCTTAAAACTTGGCCACATTCTTCAGCATCAACAGCTACATTGCGTCCATATGTAAGGAGTTGAGAAAAGAAACTTCAGAGAGGGAAACTTGAATCCAGACTGCACGGGCTCGGGCCTGTCCTAAGTTCTGTTCTAGTCACACATAGTGTGAGCTAGGCTAACGTTAACTGAAGGCGAGCGTGGCCTGCTCTATTCGTTTATGCGGCTCTTTTTCACTCCCTCCATTCCCCTCCCGACGCCATCTGTTTGTGCCATGAGAGAATGTGGAAGTAAAAAGAAAAGGCGACATTTTGACTCTATAAAATGACCCAGATACACAATCGCATCCTCGGACATGCAAGCGCAAATCGTAATGTAGATGTCAGATGAAAAGCGGAAATGTAAATATCAGCATCCAGTTCAGAGTGCACATTATTTTTGAGGCCAGTTACACAGAAATCGGTGAGTTTCGCTGGGATAGACAGTGGGACAGCCGGGTTTTTTTCTTTCGGGGGTTATTCGATCATCAGTTTCGTTTTCTGTTTCTATGTTAATAATGAACGGACCGTTGTCGAACTTACCACGCTCCAAAAATCGGGTGTATACGTAGAAAACACTTTGGACGATTTGAATGTCGCTTTCTAGTTTGAATTGTTGCTGGTCTGGTTCTCTGTGTTCGGCAGGAAGGAAGGAAGGAAGGAAGAAGGGAATGAGAGAAAGAGTGACGTGAACGAATAAACAGCCCGGGCTCCTCCTCGCTGTCACAAGTAAATGATGAAGCTCGTGGCCGCACAAAATATATACCCGTACTGCTGGATTGATTCCACACAAATTCTGACAACACAGACTGATGATGTTTAAGAAGATATTATACTTTGAGAGATAGAATCTAATGGAGAGGCTTGGTTTATAAAGCACAGAATGGGTAGATGTTTAATTATTAAACAGTACCGTTATTATTCGGATTCTGTGTCAAAAGTGCACTTTTGTTTGGGTAATTTATAAAAAAAAATTAGAGCACTTATACAAATAATGGACGATAGAGGACGCTATTGATTCACTGCTTTATTCATCTGTAGAGAAACCTGGTTAGTGTCTGTTACTAACACAAGATGTCGCCCTATTATTATCTAATCTAAAATACTTCATAAAGTCAGTTTGTCACATTTTGAGTGGGTTATAATCATTAATGGTTGGAGTATGCTATTGTATTTCATGCAATATCTCAACAGCTTCTCCATTTTATAACAGAGTGTGGAAATAAATCTTTAGAAGGAAAATATGTTAAAGAAAACCTTTTTTAGGAGATATTGATATTATTAAACAAAGTTATACCAATAAATATATAAGAAATATTATAACAAGTGATACCGTTAAATATAATCATTTAAAATGGACCAATATGTTCATAAATATAAATTGGAAAAAAGCTTGGCGTTCTTATGAAATATATTGTAAAAATAACAAAGTAAAAGTTACATTTAAAATTTTACACTGTTTTTATATCCAGCTAAAGAAGTTTTAGAGAGATTTAAATTGGTTATTGATTATTCCTGTAATTTTTGTTGCATGGAAAAGGAATCTATTGTCCATATGTTTTGTGATTGTATATACACAAGGATTTTCTGGGTGGATGTGGAAAATTTTCTTAGAAGAAAAACAAATATTTTATTCAAGTAAACAAAAAATTATATTTGCATTTATTATGTCAATACATGTAAAAAAAAAATGTATCTTTCTTGTACAAATATTTAATATTATGGGAAAGTTACATGTACATAAAAAATGGACTGGATTAAAGGGAAATTTTGTTCACTTTCTTCAAGAGACTAAGGACTACTGCACAAGTTTAGAAAACATTGTTAATAAAAAAGCAAAGAAGACTTGTAATATTCTTAAGGAATATAAGATTTTTAATTACTGAATGTTTTGTTGTATATACACTCTGGCATGTATTTTTTGTATATTACTGTATAATTCTGTATTTGTTATTAATACAAAATAATAATAATCATTAATGGTTGAACAGAATTGCCTTATAACAGTTAGAAGCCATCACTCACCATTTCTCTCGTGGTTTCCCTCATGGTTTAGCATAGCAAACCCTATGGTACTTACTGGTTGTCATATTAACACAAACTTATACAGAGAGAAATCCACAAAATTAAAATCCATCCAAAATTTTAAAAAGAAGATATTGTTGAACATTTATTTGAACCTATAGCAAAAGTACATTTCTGGCTGAAGCAAATTTTCTATCTTTTTTTTCAAAAACAGCTATTATTTTAATCTCTAGTCTGTTACTTAGCAGTTTAGACTTGCTATGCTAAGCTAACTTTCTGAGGACACAAATTTTTTGTTATTTTTAGAACTAATCTGCTGTTCCTTTGGATTATTTATATATTTATTTATTTAATTAATTAATGTGTTTCTTTACACTGTTTTGAACTACGTATAGCTCTATGTAACAATCAGGACATGCATTGGCCCCTAGTTGCAATGTTAATTGCCAAATTCCAGATTAATAAATACATTATTAATTCTTAAAATAAAATGTAAAAAATTTGAGAAAAAAAAAAACATTTTTTGTTTTATTGGGAAAATGTCTTGATTGTTTTCCCCCATTACATTAGATAACATTTTAGAAAAAGTTTAGATAAAGATTTTAAATAGGATAAGGTGTCATATGATCAAATTTCTCTTCCATTCCAATAAAGCCACATATTTGTACCAGGCAATTACATGTGAAATTAATTTGAAAAACATACCATGCTCTGAACCCCATGCGGATTCACACAATCTGAGAAAGTCAAGAAGTGTTGGGTTGTTCCCTGCTCTCCCCTACCTAGATGGGAACCCTCCTGGTGGCAACTATGATTGCTGTGGAACCCGGAGTGCTTGTTCTGTGGGGGTCCAATTGTGAAACTCAATGTGGTAAAAAAAAAATTATATATATTTATGAAATTACAAACATGTATTTATTATGTTATATTAAGTTGTTTTTAATAAATATTAGGGTTTTTATGTTGTTCCTGAGTATTGATGTAATGTAATTTCATTCTGCATTACATCTACTCTGATGTTTTGAATGACAAAAATAAAGAAAACTGAACTGAAATTAGGACAATTATATTAATGTTTTACCCAACAAAAATACAAATCGTTTGTGGTGAAATCAAGCTGTCTTTCTCCTGCTCTCTTATATAAGCTTACACACACAATATACATGTACACAGAAACAGAAATGTGCTATTAATTAGGATGCTGCTGCAGAAATGAGTGCTAATAACTGCATTAGTCTACATATGAAAGCATCAAGCTTCTGTTATTAACTCTAAAATTATGTTTGTAGTTATCAATGAGAGGTTTGGGATGAGATGTAAAGGAACATTTTCCTAATAGACACAAGTTTGGACAAAAAATTTGCTCAAGGTCTTTGAAATATTAGAAAAATGACACAACTCTTATTTGAAGCATAAATGGAAACAAAAAATTTAAAAAAAATAGAGAATATTTTAAGGGAACCCATAGTGAAATAGACATCGACATCAAATGTATAGGAGTGAGGAAGGAAGACCCCAAAATCAGTTTTGCCTAATTCACAGCAAGAGCTAAATCTGGCTCTGGTATATAGCAAAAAAATCTCTTGTAATACATGGTTCTAAAGCTGGACATTATTAGCCAAATTACATGCTTATACATGCATTTGGGTGTGACAGTAAAACAGTATAAAGTAGATTAGTGCTAGTATAAAAAGGGCATTAATTAGTAAAGGTTTCTCAGCTGTATAACAAAGATTTAGATTTTTATCCACACTTGTTTTCTGTAAACCAATTTTAAAGTGTCAAACATCTGTAAAGCACACACATAATTTCCAGTGTAATGCATAATGATATTCAATACAAGCGTAGTTGAAGGGCTTCTTAAAAACCCATAGAGAAAATCCTGAGGGAAGCCCTGGGGAAATCAGTCAAGACTGTAGATCTCTATAAGGAAATGGGAGTCAAAAATTATTATTTTTGTCTATGTTGCAATAAGTGGCAAATCCAGCTTCTGGGACCAAGTGTAATTTCTTGTAATTCAGGGTTCCAGAATTAGCCATTATTGGCCAAATTACATGCTTGTACACGGATTTAGGTGTGACAGTAAAACAAGCAGGTTTAGTGGAAACTGAAATGGCCTTTAATGGTTGTGGATCAAGTGAGAGAGTTCATAATAAGAATAAATGAGGTAAATGTTTCTCAACTATATAACAGATTTGGCTTTATTGTAAACCATTTGTCTAGTGTTGTACAGCTGCAAAACTTTCAATGCAATGTGTAATTAAGTACATCGTAAACGTGTCATGTTCTAATGTCTTTCAGCACAGATATTGCTCTCCTGCTGGATTGCCATCAAGTTATTGCTCAGTGTAAGTGTTGGCCTTAGTCAGATAGAGATCTGTTTCTTTGCATTGCATCATGTCCCCTCAACATCTGTGATCAGTGGGAACTCTGCGAGCAAGTCAGTGTGTGTTTGACCCTGCGCACATTTCATTAGGTTCACATCCCATTGAGATGCACCTGCAGGAGTGATCTTCATCCAAATGTGTCCTGAATGCAGGAATTGTAATATACAACATGCTTGTACACATACACTAACAGGTGGTTACAACAAGCCAGAACATTATTTCAGCTCTTCACATCTGAATGTGTGAAAAAAGCCTTTCTCCTTCTCTGGGTGTGTATCCACACCCACAGTGGGGTGTGTATGGGTCCAGTGGGAGAGATTAGCCTGAGAGTTTCTGGCTGTAATACAGCGCTGAGTGAATCATAAAAAGAGCACACACACAAACATGGAGCACATGTACTCTCCCACATTCACAACACCCCACCCCCAGTGTACAATATGAATGGAGCTCCATTCACAGCTAGGTTGACAGGTCTGTATTAGTCCAGTTCCCATCATGCAGAGCTGGCCTGGTGTTTTAAAACAAGACCTTCATTAGTATCAGGCCTGGCCATACTGAGTGGAACTAATGATGAGAAGTGAGGTCTAAAACAGCACTTCATGTCTTGACTGGTCTTTTATTAGGGTCAGTGCTACTTTCATTTTGGAGATCCGGAAGGATTTTTTTCTCCTGTCAGGATGTTCAGTTATACATTTTAAAACGAACCTGTTACTGAAAGAGAAGCTGGAATCAGTTTCTTCAGGCCATCCTGCTCTCAGATTCGGTCTCTCTTTACTTCCCCCGACACAATCCCCGCTTTCTTTCACGGTTTCTCTCACTTGATTCCTGTTCTGTTGCTCTGAGAGATGAGGTAACGGCCCCTAGAGCACTATCCATTCTCATTCAATTCTCATTCAAATATGCCATGCAAATAAGCTTGAACAACCCAAATAGTATCCACTTAAAAGAGAATAAGCAGATACTTGGATTTAAACATACATTACCGGGACTGTTCTTTTTTTTAAAGTGAATGAAAGTGATAAAAATGATTTAATTTTTTAGTCACAAAGAAGAAAACTGCTACCTAAGAATGGTCATTGTTTAGTATGTTTTCCTTGTTTACATTTTTCAGAAAGGCAGCTGACCCACATAGACTCCATGAAGCCCTGTATATGACATTATTGTCAAGTTTAATTTTGCTAAAACTTTCAGATGGAGCAAACTGCTATGAAGCTGTGTTCATATATTTCCCTTCCTTGCTTTATTAATTTCACATAAATCTTTAAATATTCACCACATTTCTTCTTTTACCTTTGTATTCTTTTTTATTTCACCTGTAATATTATCGGGTGGCGTGGTGGCACAGTAGAAAGCACTGTCGCCTCACCCCAAGAAGGTTGCTGGTTTGAACCTTGGCTGGGTCAGTTGGTATTTCTGTGTGGAGTTTGCATGTTCTCCCCTTGTTTGCATGGGTTTCCTCTGGGTACTCCGGTTTCCCCCACAGTCCAATGACATGCTCTCCTTGTGTTCGTGTGGGTTTCCTCCAGTTGCTTCAGTTTCCCCCACAGTCCAATGACATGCTGTATAGGTGAATTGGGTAAGCTAAAATTGTCCGTAGTGTATGTTTGTGAATGAGAGTGTATGGGTGTTTCCCAGTGATGGGTTGCAGCTGTAAGGGCATCCACTGCGTAAAACATATGCTGAATAAGTTGGTGGTTCATTCCGCTGTGGCGACCCTTGATAAATAAAGGGACTAAGCCGAAAATATAATGAATGAATGTAATGTTATCAATTTGAACTCACTGACACTATCAGGAAAGGACAAAGGTTTCAGTTTTTTTTTCAGAATATTTTTTTCTGAATAATGACATAATTGTCTTCTGCAGAGCTGCATATAGTTTTATATAGTTTGTCCAACTTATATGTATTGTTAGAATACTTGTTTTAGCTTTATGTAAGTTTATGTTTATGTAAGCACTTATTTGTTTGTTTAAATATGTAGCACTATGGTCCTGTGAAAAAATCTATCTATTTATTTTTCATTCAGTGAAATTAAAACTAAGCTCACTGAACCTGATTATACTTGAATTTAATTGTTTCATATACACACTCAGATATAAAGGTACGCGAGCTGTCACTGGGGTGGTACCTTTTCAAAAGGTATGCATTTGTACTTAAAGGGTCCATATTGGTACCTCAAAAGTATATATTGGTACCTAAAACATTTAAGAGGAACACGTTTGTACTTTTAAAGTACTAATATTTTCCCTTGAGGTATTAATATGGACCTTTTAGGTACAAATTTGTACCTTTTGAAAAGGTACCACCCCAGTGACAGCACTGTATAGTATTGAACTAACTCAAGCTGAACAGCAAAACTGTTGCCTTTGGTTAAGCAGAACCATCATTGCTTTACACAATTCCAAATAATGACACTATTTCTAGAGCTGTATTATAGCAGATTTAAGTTCATGAAACATTTAACCCTTGTGCACTGCTCAAATTTACTATCCTTTTGTTATGTTTGGGATGAAAGCATCCACTGAATTAAACAGCTGCTAAAATGCATCAGATAAATATGTTTTTCAAATTAGTTGCATTAATCTGTTAATCAGCCTCAGTCCTGATCAAAACTACTAAATTGTTTAGAAAATTACAGGATTTAAACTCTTTGATTGCCAAGTTCACAAATGATGTCACTTATTTTGTAAAAAAAACACACAAAATGATGTATTTTCAATATAAAAAGTATTTGTGGACTGGATTTATTTGACCTTTTACATAGATTTTGCATAAAATAAATAAAGACTCTCAGAAATAAAGGTACGCAAGCTGTCACTTGGGTGGTACCTTTTCAAAAGGTACACATTTGTACTTGAAGGGTGCATATTGGTACCTCAAAAGTATATATTAGTACATACAAATTTTAAGAGGAACACTATTGTACTTTTTAGATACCAATATGTACGCTTGAGGTATTAATATGGACCTTTTAGGTACAAATTTGTACCTTTTGAAAAGGTACCACCCCAGTGACAACTCGTGTACCTTTATTTCTGAGAGTGCATATGATAAATGTTGCAGCTTATGCTTATAATAGAATTCTGTACAGTTCAATGTTGATCTTGAATGACTTTTATTGTATGAACAAGATTTACTGCACAACATAAATTTCAATCATTCATTTTACACAGAGGATGGCCTTCCAGCTGCAACCCATCACTCGGAAACACCCATGAACTCTCATTCACACACATACATTATGGACAATTTTAGCTTACCCAATTCACCTATACAGCATGTCTTTGGACTTGTGGGGAAAACTGGAGCAACTGGAGGAAACCCAAACGAACACAAGGAGAGCATGCAAACTCCACACAGAAATACCAACTGACCTAGCTGAGGCTCAAACCAGCGACCTTCTTGTTGTGAGGCAATAGCGCTACCCACTGCGCCGCCCACACAACATACATTAAAAAAAACCTTTTAAGTCTAGACCTATTGTAGCTGGTCCTAACTGGTTGGAGGCATGGTTTATTTAGTTATATGGACTGCCGGTCATTCTGACTAACGTCAGTTCTTAATCACCAGTCAAGTCTCCGAGCCTGGGAATACAACCCCTGTGTTTACACAAGATATCCCTCTCCCTTGCCACAACTCATCAGACTGTTCACGCCATGCACTGAGGGGCAGAACTGCCCAGCAGCAACACTCTGAACTTACTCCAGTCCTAGAAGCATTAACAGTTTAGCGACTCTTGGATGTTTTGATTTCATTTAAATTTGAACGGGAGGATGTGACAACGCGCTGAGTCAAACGCATGTGACTCTGTGTGTATGTGCAAAAGAGAGGAGTAAAAAATATATAAGAATCTTAGGATTTATGTTTAGCATTTCCAGCTAGTCCATTTGGGGTGCCAAGAAAGCCAACATTTCTCTCTAGTACCGTTTGAATTACAAATGAGGATAAAAGAATCACTTTAAATCATCAGAAAGCTGCAGTATATATGGTGCCTAGCATATATAAGTACACCCCTCACAAATTAATCTTTTAAATTCATATTTTTAATAGGAAGCTATAAAATATTATATTTATATTTAGATAAGTCAGTACTCAATGGTCAAAAAACAAGTACACCAAAATTTATGTAATAGAAAAATATTAAGTACAAATTTTAAAAAGAGGAAAAATTAACAGAAGCAAAAAAAAAAAGAAAAAAAAATGTTGAAATTTTGTAGTTAGTTTTTTTTTCAATATTCTGCTTGAATTCAATTGTATTATCTTTCAATTTCTAAATATGTTTGGTGACTAAAATATTATCTTAATAAATATATCTGTTTAATAAATCTGTTTTGTTTAAATGCACCAAAATACATTGCCTATATTCACTGAGAAATGGATACAAATATTCATTTTATCAATTATGCTGAGCACTGTACTTGCTATGACAAGTCTAAGCATACAGAGAGAAGAGAGTTTGTCAAGCCCACTCACCTATGTGGAGCACACTCAGAATTGCACAATGTTCTCGTATAGGGTGCACATAATTAAGTGCATATGGAGAAGAAAAGTGTTTGTCAACCACAGATGGTTTGTCAAGCCCACTCACTTGCGTAAAGTACACTAAGAATTGCAAGATGTTTTCAAAAACATGAAGTGTTGAATGTCTGTCAGCTATGTCAATGTGTCACACCAAAACCACACTTCACGGACTGTCAGAAGTCATCCATCTAGCTGTACATTTGTATCTCTTCCAAAGAAACAAATCTTTTGAGAGATTTATTTATGTGACATTACACACTTCTCCCTACTGCAGTGGAGTAATTCCAAACCCACTTGACGTTTATTAATTTAGGTGCACAAAAGTCAGGCGCACATGATAAAACACAAAGCATAAATAGCAGTGATAAACCAAACCCAAAATTGTAGCCATAGTTGGTATGGCCCACTGTGAAAAAGAGCACCGTGTGCATGACTCAAGGCTCTCATTTCTCATTTGTTCAACTGTGGAGTAGACTGAACAGAGACTGGTTACCTTGGCGACAGGCTGGGAGATGGTTAGGACAGACACTGAGCTTATTTCTGTAAAAATAAGAGGAGACTGCTGCCTGGTCTTGCTGGTTATTTCTCATTATAGATGAAACACTGTTGTATGTTTACACAAGTGCTTTGCTGTATGGATTCTGTTATTTCTTCACAGACAGGGTGCAGTTGGTTGAATGACTACCAAGTGAACAAAGCAACATTCTAACATTGAATCTCAATCAGGGTGCACAATAATAGGCGAATGATTCAAATGTCACTACCATTAATAGGAGGATAAAGACCATGCCATGAGACTGAAAATCTTTCTTTTGATAACGAACTCCTGACTAAGAGCGCAACTGCTCATTAGAAGTATTAACCAGCATTTGATGGCAGTCTGCTGTAACTTTACTAGAGATTTCATGGATGCCTGAGCTCAGCTCTTGTCCTTGCTGCTGATCTGCCTCTAATCCACTGTAATTTCCTTTGAGGACTACACTTTGAATTATTCTCTTCGATTTGAAGGCCTGTCTAACTCTAGAAGTCCTAGAAAAAGACAGAATCACCTGGGTTGACTGCACTATTATTAAACTATTAAACATGTTTAATGAAAAAAGCAACAAAGCAAACACAGATTTGCATAAGTTAATAAGCCGAGTATACAATTTATGATCAAATCCTATAGATTTACATGGAAAGAATGTTTAAATGACGCAGAAGCCCTTTAGAATTTATTTTCTGCCAAACAGTTCTGCTTTATGTTAAACATAATCATGCTATACATGCTAGCAATGCAGTTACCATGCTAGCAATATAAAAAAAATATGTTAACAGTGTGTTAAGTCATGTTAAAAATGTGCAAAAACATGTTAGCACTGATTTAAATGTAATGTAATGTGTATGGCCATACTCCCAAAGCGCTTCACAATCATTCAATTCACCTATACCACATGTTTTTGGACTGTGGGGAAACTGGAGAATCCAGAGAAAACCCACACAAACACGGGGAGAACATGCAAACTCCACACAGAAATGCCAACTGGTCCATCTAGGTCTCGAACCAACAACCTTCTTGGCGTTGTGCTAACCACTGAGCCACCGTGCTGCCCTACATGGCTTTTGTGAAATCTGTACATAAAATTCATCATCCAGAGCTCTTTTGTCTAATTTCATCTCTGTTTAATGTTTGTCGTCTTTTCTGATATTTATTTTCGTGTTGTCACTTGTCACTTTATGTACACTAAAAGCTTCTGTAGTCAAAACAAATTCCTTGTGTGTGTGTGTAAAGCACACTTGGCTATACAATCGATTCTGATTCTGTATAGTTCAATTACAGTTTTGCTGAGTGAATCTCCAATAAAAGGGTTCATCCATAATGAAAATTAAATCACTATTTACTCAACCTCAGGCTGTAATAAACATTTATAAGTTTCTGTCTTCTGTTGAACGCAAAAGAAGATATTTTGAAGAAAGCTGAAAAGCTGTAATGACTTCAAAAACTAATACTATGGAAGTCAATAGTTACAGGTTTCCAGCATTCTTCAAAATATCTTATTTTGTGTTCCACTCAAACTCAAACAAGCTTGGAAAAAGTGACTGAAAAAAATTCTGGGTAAACTCAAAAATG
Organism: Danio tinwini; assembly: GCA_903798205.1. Lineage (NCBI taxonomy): Eukaryota > Metazoa > Chordata > Actinopteri > Cypriniformes > Danionidae > Danio > Danio tinwini. The sequence continues at coordinate 14,963,388 of CAIGQZ010001108.1, forward strand.
TTGCAAAAATAGGCTGAATTTAAACAAACTAATTAAATGTAGTAATGTTCAACTTAATTTGTTTGTTTAAATTCAGCCCATATAAATTGTTTACAACCACTTAACAAAAAAAAAAGAGTAAATCCAAGGAATCATCTTTGAATCTTTTTTTCAGTGCAGTACTGTACTACTACTACTACTACTACTACTAGACACATACACATATGGTATAGCCTTCATATCAGGACCTATTTTTATTTTATTTATTTATTTATTTATTTATTTATTTATTTTTGTTTATTTATATGTTTGTTTGTTTCACAAAAATCACGAACATGCCATTGGGCACATTTATGACCGGTGGAAACCAATGGAAATCAAAAATAAGTTTTAAAAGGGGCTACTCGTTAGCTTTGTGTAAATCTGATTCTCAGTTAATTGTGTTGCTTACATTTCAAACATGTTTACATGAAACTGAGTTACTGCACATTAAGAAATAACATTGACTGTATTTTCTCATTGGTTTCAACAGCATAATAAAACTCAATGCTTTGGATAAAAAGAGCACATCTGGTTTCGTGTGTGTGAGTGCGCGCGTGTGTCTGAGTGAGAGAGAAAGAGTGTGTTAGAGGTGTGGCTCCAGTGAATGGAGGAGGAGGAGGAGGGTCGAGTCGAGTGTCTCAGCGGTTTATCCATGAGAGAAGAAATCAGCGGCTGAATGTTGCACAGTTACCCGAGACTCAGAGAAAACATGCTGGAATACAAACCCAACGACTCATTTACGGCTCACATCAGCTGGGAATCTGTTCAGAGAGAGATGTAACATCTTCAAGCGCTTTACTGGTAAGTTGCATATAAACAATAAGTTAATGGGGCAGTGGGTTGACCAAGAGGTGCGATCGAGGATCCAGTATTGTTCGCAGACGTATGACTGACCACGTTTATCTGTTGAATGTTGTGGTGCGGAAAATCACCTGTTGCGAAACAACACTTTTTAATATCGGCCAATAATTTATGTTCTTCTGAGATAAGTGTTTTGGTACTATGGTGTACTAGGACACAGACAGGCTGTATTTCGTGTGTTTGTAGTGGTAGTAGAGGGTGGGTGAGCGAGCGAGTGAGTTGGGGGTGGGTGGTGGTAGTAGGTGGGTGGAAAATGGCTCAAATAAACAAGGTGGTGCTGGATTGTGCGTGTGCGTGCTCTGACAAAGTACACCGCAAAGTAAAACTCGACATCTTGCAAGTGTGTGTGAGGAAGCATAAACGTCAAAAGTAGGGTGGAAAGTGCAGATTTAGTACTGTTTGTGATGGAGAACTGGTAAAAACTGTGCACAGTCAGCTTTTATACCCACGTGTATTTGCATGGGAACTTAACATAATTTTAGACTAAAACTAGGACTGTAGTTTCACGTTTACAGTAAGCATTAGGACTGCAATTAAGTAATGCAGTATTCTTCTGTAAACACTGATGACAAATACATTAAAAACCATTAGGTTATGTGTAAAAGTTGTATTATCCTGCATAGTCAAGAATAATCACATAATCTAACATACTCTTTGTTTATATAGATGCATTATGATTAAGTCAGGCAAGCATAAACATTCACTAAACAAAAACAAGACCATCTGACTACTATTTTGTTAAACTGCTTTTAACGTTGAAATAATTAGTCTCACCTTTCTGGAACCCATCCTAAAATGTGTGTCCTTTGTTTCAAAGATGCTTTTATCAAGAGTACTGGATTCATTAACATTAATTATTGATATTAATCATCTTAATTATGGGGGGAGATTCTGAAAACAGGGAACATCCTTAATTGTGTCGACTGGGGGATTTCAATTTGTTTACCCTTCAGACCATGTGATTTTGCAGAGAAGGAGGTTAAATAATGATTAACAGATAAGATAATTTAATTGAAATTACTGATCAAAAAATAGTTCTTCTCCACTACTATCTTATTAGTTGCTGATTATTAAAACAAGGTATCAAAACGGAAGGATACTTGGTAATATTTTCTGAATGCTGTCTAAAACTGAAGACCGTAGTTCCTTTCTATGGTTGGGTGAGTGAAGAGAGCACATGAAAGCAGACCTTTACTGTTTACTTAAACTCTGCTCTGTTTAAAACAGCATCAACCTTTTGGATCAAAGTCTCTGACAGTGAATACCTTGTATGCCCTATCAAAGAATCGTTTGATGTTTGACTTGCAGTTTAGTTAAGATGCAAGTTCTAGTGTTTTTTAGTTAGTATTTGGTTGGGAGTCAACAACTGATAACCGGTTCTTCATTTGGTTCATTGTATCAGCGGAAGACTGTTCTTCTCACTATGTCACACCTCAGGACAGTTAAAGATCCTTTTATGTGTAAATAACCAAGAACATGACCTCTATATTGTTGAACTTATTATGAGCTCAGCCGTTTCAGTAGAATTTAACTAATATATAT
>CAIGQZ010001108.1:14966211-14985110 GCA_903798205.1 Danio tinwini
ATATATATATATATGCCCTCATTTCAGTTTTTTGGCCCAAGGTCTTGCTATACAAAGAGTTGTAAAGGAAACCAATGCTGTGCTGCTTTCCTCCAGTTAGTGTCATAAAAGTATTAGGCCTAGAGGATTGAGGCCAGGAAGCTTGTAAATTTTATTGCAATTATCAGATCTTTTTGAAGTAAAAGATAATGCTTTGACCTCTATATCCTTCTTTAGATGATCTACTTTACAATATAATGCATTGTAAATTATCTTATTATGACGAGAAAACATTACCAATTAAGAGTGAAGAGCGAATCAAATATTTACTGCCTTTAAAAAGAGTTGCGTAGAAACTCCCCCTTTCAAGTCTTCCTCTCTTGAGATCAGGCACTAAATCAGATCATATCAATATCAATGGAAGGTAGTTCATAAACAAAAGTTTTTTCCCAGCAAGAAAGTTTTATAGAGTCAGAGTTTTATGTGTATGTAATAATGGTTATTGGTCAATAAACAGACATCCCATGTTGCTACCTGCTTTAAATTGGATTTTAAGTACATACAAATAGTATAAATATCTACTTTAATGGAATAGCTTACCCAAAAATGGCTGTTCAGTTACATTACACAGCCTCTACTTGTTCCAAAGAGTTTCTTTCTTCTGTCAAACACAAGAGAATATATTTTGAAGAATATTGTAAACTGCTAGCCATTAACTTCAATAGTGCTTTTCCTGCTAAGGATGTAAATAACTACATGCATTCAATATTCTTCAGAATATCTTCTTTTGTGTTCGACAGACAGTAACTAAACAGAAACTCATGAAGGTTTGCAACCACTGACAGGTGAGTAAAAATTAATTTTAGAGTGAATTATGCTTTTAATCTCCTTTTTTGTTATACGCTTGAGGAAAAGCTGTGTATGGCTTTTCTGGTTTTCATCGGGCTAGTTCATATCAGTGTGAACTGCATGTTTTATTTTTACCTCGGTCTTTAATCATTTAGAAGTGCCTGTCTTCCAAATGTGACTCTTGAGTCTTTGCAGCAGTCACAGAGCAGTTCTGTCTGCAGGATTCATGTGTGCTTGTGTACATCTTGTCCTTGAGAATGATATCAGAAAGTAGACACGTTTTGTTACATCTATACTTTTAGTTTTTTTGTATGTGTACATCTGTTCGATTATCTAAATAGTTTGTATTTTACGCTTTGATATGCTGACACAGTGGCTCAGTGCTTAGCACTGTCGCCTCACAGTCCAGAGACATGCGGTATAGGTGAATTGAAAAAACTAAATTGGCCGTAGTGTATGTGTGTGCGCATGTCAGAGTATGTATGGGTGGTTTTCGGTACTGGGTTGCAGCTGGAAGGGCATCCGCTGCGTAAAACATGTGCTGGAAATGTGCGGTTCATTCCGCTGTGGCAACCTCTGATGAATAAAGGGGTTAAGCTGAAGGAAAATGAATGAATGCAAATGACCAAATAGCCACCTGATCTTCCTGACCGTTCACTCATTGGAAGTGCAAATTCGCTATTGTCCAGTGATTTCATTTTCTCCCCTAAAAAAATAAATAAAGGATACAGATATTAATAATAATAGAAATAAAAATCAAGAAGAAAATAAGCATAATTAGTATGGCATTTTTTAATTTCATTTGTGTGTTGTGCTTGAGGCTACAGAGACTACGCAACCTTTCTGTTTTCAGGACAAACCACCCTTAAAAGCCGATCAGGCCAAAAGGGAGGAGCTGTTGCATTTCCAAATACTGTTTGGATAATGTCATGCAGAGGAGGACATCAAATTCACACACAAATAACACTGAAACATGTGCTCTGGATGTTGAGATTAACCTCTTTTCAACTGTGAATCTGTTTATTTTATCATGGGTCTTCATTTCAGGCTTTTTTATTATCTGACTGTGTATAACTCCTGGTTATTATACTCTATTAGGGAAAAAAAATCATTTAGTCTGTTGGCCTCTGTTTATTCATTTGACCAAACGTGCCTCTGTTTCTTCCTCAGCAGATTCCAGCCAATCCAATTGGAGTTTCCAGTCGCTAACAGTGGGAATGTGAGGTGTAAAACAAGTGTGTTCTCCAACCAGGATCTGATATCAGTTCATCTTTGACCTCTTTGAGGACCTGATTCCAGTATGGCCTTGCAGTATGACCTTAAATATCCCTAAAAGAGTCAATGAAAGGCTGTAAACATCACGTCTGAATACCAAAGATACCTGGAACAATCTTTAATCGCAAAGCGGTAACCATGTCAACAAAATGTAAAGTCCAATGGAAAATATCCATGGAAAGCACAAACTCTTTCTGGCTCTTATTTTGGAGCATATGGATTGTTTCGGCTGGAGTTTTACAATCAACCATGGCGAGTGAAGATGTTGTTACAGCACGCATAAGTTTCAAATACAGTAAGTGGATAAATTAATTAATTTATTATTCAACAGATACGCTCTTATTTAAAGCTATTTGCATGTCACTTAATACTTTACCAATCCCCCTAGAGCCAGCATGGCAGTGGTTAAGTTCATGCATGTAGAAAGACACTTGTTTAGGGGGGTGATTTACCTACATGGCACATTTCATTAGTCAGAATAGCATATGTAAACATTTCTGACAACTGACTCTAAACCACGCTACATCGATGGAATCAGTTGGTCAATATATATTTTGAGACACTAGCGTTTAAAGGTTTGTTTATGTTGTGTTTTTTAAAGGTTTTTGAAAGCAGCCAATACTTGCATGATCCTTCTGAATTAATTTGATGCTCAAGAGAGACTTATGATGATTAATATTTATGTGGAGACCTGTGTTAAAAACAAAACTTCAGGATTTTCTGATGAGAAAGTTTAAAACAACAGTATTAATTTCAAATAGAAATCTTTTTCAAAGGTTTATACGTAGCCCTGGAGAAGAAATAAGGCTCAACTTCAAATTATTGCAGGTTGTTTGAATTCACAACTAATAAATAGGGCTGGGCATTTAATCGAAAAGTAATCAAAATCATAATTCAGAACCTATAATCCATCAAAAATTTCCAGGTCAAATTTTTCAGTTACTTTCCCTACTGCGTGTGGAGTCACGTGACCTTGCTCTCTTAAGGCTGATTTATACTTCTGCATATGGTCCACAGCCTTTGCGCAGTCGCATACCTCTCAAAAAATGTAACTACACGTTGTACATTTGCTATGTTTCCATGCAAAAATGCAAACTAACTTTATGCGCAAAACTGAAATATTGCACAAAAGATGTGCGACTAAAGCAGCGTTTCCAATCAACAAGTCAAAGAGAACAAAGTCGTCACTTTCTGATTAACTGGCGCCAAATATCAACAGTAAAAACAGAATTAACTATGGTAGGAGAAGCTGCGTGAATCTTTTCTTCATTTAATAAATGACTTGCGCCTCAGAAGGCAATCCTGACAAGCAGTGAATGCACAGTGGGGTTTGAAGGCGTGAGACGAGGAACACAGACGCTCTTAATTTTCGAGGTAATTAATAATAATAATAATACTAAACTGATGTTTTAGAATGACCAAAACAACATTTTAGATGTTTTTATAGTGTGCTTAGCCTGCTGGTTTGTCCATTCACACACATTTTTATCATCACATAGTCTCTATAACAAAATCACATGATTTTTTTTTTTTAATGCGCATACTGGAACTTGTTCAGTAAAAGTGTTTCCATCATAGTTTCTGTGCATCTTTTCTTATCGAATAAAAGTTTATCCTACTCCGTTATGCGCATATGATTTTTATGCGCATTTTAAAAACTTTTGCACATCTTGGTGTTTCCATCAACCAGTTTTTTTTATGCGCATATGCAAAAATAAGTGGATGGAAACATAGCTAATGGTTGGAATTTTCCATTGCAATAAAAAATTTAAAAATTTAATATTTGTTTACCGAAGTGTCGAAGATTCAATAAATGCAATGTTTAAAATATTATTGACAAGATATACAAGGATTGCTTTATTTAAAAAATATACTGCTGATTTTCCAAAAGTGCACGTTATTTATTTTTTACTTTTTATAGGAATAAAAGTGACTTTGTTTTAGGCAATAAATGAATTTCAGTGGTTCAGCGTTAATGTTCAATAAATAATCATAAATAGTAGATAGTGTATGTTTCCTTAAATTATTTAAAAATCAAGCAATGCACCCTTCATTCAAAAATCTCCCACTTGTAATTTGTGAGCAAATTTACTGGACAAAAACTGTCAGTGAACTATGAGGGCAAAAACATAAAACAAATAAATAAAATAATTGTTCATAATCAAGTTTTATTAAATATTAAATTAATCGAGATTTTGATTAATTGAACTACTAATACATAAGTGTTTTGAGTAAAATGTCTTTTTGTGTTTTACTAACAACGTGTCTTCAACATGTCAGATAACAATATTGTCACTTATTTTTTTAAGAAATAGAATTTATTTTAAGAAAATACAAATAGGTCAATATTAAATTAAATAAAATTATGTCAAAATATTTTATATTGACTTTTTTTTTATAAATGCACTAAATTATAATATTAGAAATTTTGAAGACTCATTATAAGCAGTTTGTAAAATATAACACAAATGAACATTTTACTCTTTACATTTATTGCAAATTCAGAAAAACAGGTCTTCTAGTTGTTTTTCCTGAGCTGTATAAGTATGAATTTACATTTATTTAACATTTAATTTTAGTATTTACTTGGTTTTCTTCAATGATAATCTAGGCAAATGTTGAAAAAATCACGTCATTATTCTCACAAAAGCAGCAATGTCAGTAATGAACATCCTCTGTGTCCTCTGGAAGAAGCTTTGCTGGCCCAGATTCCCTCAGACTACCATTCATCTGCAATAATTTAGCTAAATTTTAGGGCTACTTGAACTGATGTTTCTTATTCACGAAAGACCCATTATGAGACTGTTCCAAATGCTGCATTTACTCATCTTAGCCAAACACACAAGAGGGTTTAATCCTTGATTGTAAACATTTACAAGAGCTATTAGAACCATTTGCAAACCCTGGCTGGTGTGCTGTATCAGGATAACTGCCTTACTCATTAATCATATGATGTTGAAAATGCAAATGTAATGGTGGTACTTAGAACCAAAACGGCTTGTAAAGGCTTTTATGTCTGTAAATACTGATGTTAGTGACCTCTGTTTTCACCAGGAAAACTTTCTGGACATGCAAACCCACGCCATTTTTAAAAAGTTTGTTTGTGAGACTGGTTTATGATGTGCCTTTTGTGTGAGAAATACAAGATACGTTTAGAATGTACTGTAAAGAGCAATTTATGATTGTTTAATAGTTAAATACAGCTTTAAAAAAATCACAATAATTATTTTCTTTGTCCAATTTCTGTACTTTTTCTCTTTACAAGTTGAGCAATTCAAATTTTCTTTGTTCATGTTAGAAACAGAGTATATAGTATTTTAGATATTTATAAACCTGTATTTTCCCCCGCACACAAACACTTGCAAGCAGTAACAGATTGTTGTTTTTCCAACTGTGGAAAAATGACACAGACCAGTGTTGATAGCCTAGTGTATGCATAAAAAATCTTTATTTGTGAAGTATTTTGAAATGCTATACAGGCATACACATTTACAAGTAGGGCTGCAAAACGCTTAATTAATAAATTTTTAATGTGTGTTTTGTCAAAGCGATGGTTTTAGTAAATGTTCAGCATCTGTGTTCAGATGGAGCATCATTTACTACAATGAATCATATTCACGAATGAGTAGGGCCAGACAGAATCTGCGGACATTTTTAGCTATTTCTGCAGAGAATTTAGAAAAAATCTGTGCATTTATTCTGCTGAATGATTTTAGGAGTATCATGACTAAAAACTTATCATATGAAATAAAAATAATACATTTTAACTTTTATTTAATGTTTACAAGGCAAATCCAGTTAGATCCTCTTATTTTGTAAACGAAGCAAGTGTCTCATATAATATATCTACTAAAAGACAGAAAATATGACATTACAAATTGTATTGTAAATAAATCATATGAACATTTTAATATTCCTATTATTATATTACCATAATGTGAAAGTTAGTGAAATTATTAAAAAAATGAATAAATATTAATTTACACACATTTACACAAAAAAATACATAGCCTTAATGATGGGCTTGAAATCTGCGAAACTCTGCGTGCGCAGATTCCGTGTGGGCCTACTAATGAGTTACATAAAATCGCATTCAAAAACCAAAGTCGTTTTAATGGAGTGGTAATGACCGCTGTTTGTGTTGTTTCACAATAAACTTTGGCTCTGTGTATACATGCTGCTCAGTGCTGGGGAAAGTTACTTTAGAAAATAATGCATTACAATATTGAGTTACTCGGCAAAAAAGTAACTAGTTGCTTATTTGTTCTATTAAAAAGTAAAATAACTGTCCATTCAGAATCCTTTTTTCCTTTTCTTCACTGTGTTCAAAATAATGAGAATATTTTCATCTCAGAAATGTAAGGCTCCGCCGTCTTCATTTCTGCCTGTTCCTGCATTCTCTCATTGTGTGCGGGATTTAACGTGACCACATTAATTTCAATTGAGCAATTTATTTTTAAAAGAGAATTAACTAAACTAAACAGTAACTCGCATTACATTTTTTGAATAGTAACTCAAATATTAGTAATGTTAACTACTTGTAATGTGTTACCCCAATACTGATGCTGTTCCATCTGAAAGCATGTGAAAATACCAGATTTAATACCATTTCTACTCCAAACTGAAATGAAATAAATCATTCTTCGAGACGATTCCTTAGTTGTATTTATTAGTCACATTGAACCAATGGAAACAGGTCAATTTTCTGATTATAATGCAATGCTATAGGGCTTTCCTGGGTTTCTTCTTTGTGGGTGTTTAACATTTCTGTGCAAGAGTGCCCTCTGGTCTTCGGAGGTTATTTACTGCCAATCACACCACTTCCCTTTCATTTCACATAATAACCCAGCACTATTTACAATCATTGTTTTATCGCCTATGATAAAAATTTAACTGTTTACATATAGGTGTACTGAAGTAAATCGTTCGACCTTTAAATTAAATGCATGAAATTCAAAGGGTTGGGTCTCAAACTCGCGGGCCGCACGATAGTTTGTTGTCCCCGCCCTAATTTGAAAGTTTAATGTTAGTGCGGCCCGCAAGTTTGATATGTATAGCACTTTACAGTTTTGTGTGTGGATCTGAACGAACCCACCAATCACGGTGGGGTATATGGCTCTCGGGGGTGGGACATCAGCTTGACGCAGGCAAAGAAACATTTCTCCCGTGCCTGCTGGCTGCCCCGTTTATATTGGGCACACGAGGACATTCGTCCCAGCGCGCTTCATTCACAACACTTAAAGAAAAGTTTCCTAAGTTGCTGCCTAGCAGGACATTATAAATATATAAATGTAAATAAATCCGTGCTTAATTTGAGCAGGATCTTGCCGGATTCTGTTCCTGTTTTTGACTGATAAATATAAATTTGTAGCTAAATTGTTAGCGGTGCCAAACAGCATTTCCCATTGTTTACATCCTTGTTTACGTCCACACTACAACATACCGTTAACGCTAGAAACTGTGCCTGTAACTGATCAATTTTAACAAATAAAAATACTTACAGGTTGTGGCTAACAATCCACAGCTTCGTCGGTTGGAGGAGTTTTTAGCCAAATCCAGCACTGAACAGAGAGATTTTGGAAGCTGTCCTGTGTCAAATGTTAGCACTCTAACTTTTATAGCGTTAATTCTCTGGAACATAATTGAAAGTAAATTATAAGCACTTCTCTCTTTGTGCCGTGTCCTTTGGAAGCCCAAATACAGAAACTGAAGAAGCTCTGGAAATAGCAGCGTTTGGACGGCATTTTAGTCTTTTTTTGCTATAACATTACAGCACCTCTGGCCATATCCCCATTGCTGCGCATAGGGTGCGCGTGTGGTAAAAGCACGAAACCGGAAGCCCTTGTGATCTCACTAGCCCTGATGTATTTTTTTTGTAGTCCACAAACTTTGTTCACTGTAGGCTTTTCTAAGCTAACTCTGTAAAAGCCAAGGTCTCCCTTTGCATTGAACTTTGAGTGTATTACATTCAGAGATGTTGTTTATGTTCACACAACTACATTAAACATGAACTTAAGTTTAAAATATGATATCTTACTGGACCACCCCTTTAATGACATAAACACACAGTTTGATCATGTTAAGGTGGCAATTTCCGAATAAATGTTTGGCAGTATACCATTACATATATGCTTTACAAATAAACATGTCTGCTGTGTGTATATACCTGAATAGCAGCCCAAGTTTCAGCCCAAATGAGCAGCTTGCACATACGTTTGAATTGTTTTCATACTACTTAGTTTGTCCACAAGATATCACAAGTTTACGGTGGTGAAATAATTAGTTAATTTCTAAATTTGTTGTTTTGTTTGCTTTTTATACTTGCGTATTCTTTAAACTTTTAATGTAGTGTTCAATTTAAATGTTCAAAATAAAAAAATACATTCTTTAATGTAATTATTGTAAGTATAAGATGGTCATCCACCTTTTTATTAAGTATTTGTTCTGGCACACTTTAGGCACCAGTTCCATTTTAAAAGTATTCATTTGAGAATGAACGATACCCAACCCTAGTCGACACTATCAAATCTTAGGTGTTTCATTTAACAACTGTGGCCCTGATGGCTTTCCACAAGTGCACACAGAGTACAAGTGTTCTGTACTGATTCTGAAATTCTTCTCATGTGCACTGTACATTAACAATTTTTTCTTTATGAATTGCTTTTAGGTTGTATAAATAATATTTTTGTCTCTGTGTGTGTTCAGATGCAGAAGGGCGATCAGTGAGCGGGTTCTCTGTGAATGGTGTGTCCAACTATTCAGCTCTTCTGCTAAGCCCAGATGAAAACAAAATCTATGTGGGAGCCAGAGAGAACATATTCTCCCTCAGCCTGGACAACATCAGCGTGACGCACCTACAGAAAACAGTAAGTTCATGGGAGAATGTTTGTAATAGTGTGTAGGAGTACATTTTGATCTCACTAGACTTGTTTTGCATCTTTTGCAGCTCACGTGGAGCACTCCTGAAACAAAGAGGGAAGAGTGTATCTTTAAGGGAAAGGACCCCCAGGTATGTCTGTTGTGGCGATTGTTAATATATACGTGAAGGAATGTATTAAAGCAACAAACTAAAATAATAGTTTGTTTCTTATGTGTTTCAGACTGATTGTTTCAACTACATCAAGATTTTACTGCGTCTGAACAGCACACATCTGTTTGTGTGTGGAACATATGCATTCAGTCCCATCTGCACTTACATTGTGAGTTTTGTCTAGTATGAAGTCTGAAGTGTGTCTAACTGGTAGACTAAAATAATAAACAGTAAACACTTTGTTACACAAGTATTAACTGTAGTAGTAACAGAAAGTTTTGCACACTTGTATAAACAGCTAAACCTAAACCAAACCCTATAGCAGGGGTGCCCAAACTTTTTCTTATGAAGTTTAAAGTTGATTGAGGCTAGTGGGCAGAAGGTAAATATAGTTGCCATGGGTAATTTCCTAATTTATTCAATAATACTTAAAAATGACTAACTAATACAGGCTTTTCTACATTTATATAGAACTTGTTACAGTAAAACTGAACATCTCATTCATAACAACGGAATTACAGTAGTTTTTGCCTTGATTTGCTCGCTGATGTCTTCTGCGTAAGTCCTCTATTAGTTGAGTGACAGTATTTGCATTTTTAAAAATCAGATTTAATTAAAACATTTAATTTCAGTTTGCTTTTTTTGTAGCTCAGCAATAAAACAAACATAAAAAGGATACGTCAAATTAGAAATAATGATGTTTGTTTTAAAGGCATTTGCCCCATCCGCTTTCTCATCATACTCACTTTCCTCTGATCGGATGGTGGGCCAAATCAAAGGTTATAATGGGCCAGCTTTGGCCCGCGGGCCCTACTTTGAGCATCTCTGCCCTATAGAATGAATTAATATTGCATAAATGTATTATTACACTGTAACAAGGAAACATTCTAATATTTTTATCATTATTAAATCTTGGAAAATGTAGTAAATCTTTTTTTAAATATAGTTTTACATGGTTTACATTTTAGACAACATTCATTTGCAAAATAAAAATAAAAATAACGATGAAAAATACAATAAACCAACCAACCCCCAATCCATACATGGTAAAATTGTCACAAATGTTGTCATAACATTTCTCATATTGATGTGACATAAAGATAATGGTTAATATAAAGATAATGGTATGAATAAAGAGTCATAATGGTTGATAATTATAATAAAAAATAATAATAATGTCCAGAAATGATGCATAAATAAATTACATTTAAAAAATATGATACAATATAAACAATAGCATAAAACAAGAGAAAGGAAAAACTACAACAACAACAAAAAGACTAGCAAAGCTAACAGTTATTATACGAAATACTCAATTATTAAAGTTTAACAGAGGTAATGTGTCAAGAAAAGGGCCCTGAATATAATCAAAATTAATATTACTTTAATAAATAATATATCTAATAATATATTTTAACACTATTTTATTAAAAATAATATTTAAATGTGTTTCTGGTGTGATTTATTTATTAATATTTTTTTACCAATTTCTCTTGATTTTTTTTTTATTATTATTATTTTTCCCTAAAATTTTCCAGAACATTTCAAGTTTTTCTCTGGAAGCAGATGAAAAGGGTGAACCCATTATGGAGGATGGCCGTGGACGCTGTCCATTTAATCCAGAATACAGATCTACAGCTATTACAGTGGGTAAGTATACTCATGCAAAAAGGCTATTGTTTTGTTTATAATTCCATATAAAGTTGAACTAGTGATAATGAGTGTTTGTGTGCTGTAGATGGGGAGCTGTACACTGCTACTGTCAGTAACTTCCAGGGAAATGAACCCACCATATATAGGAGCCTGGGGTCTGGCACCCCTCTGAAAACAGAGAACTCTCTCAACTGGCTCCAGGGTAAATATATACAAACACACACACACTTCCTCACAAGGGACCTCATTTTAGATAAATATCTAAAAATAAATGCCAACATCAGTGATTGCAGAACACTGCTTTCTCACGCATAATGAAAACAGAAAATGACTGACTGATGCTGAGGGTAAATCAACAGTTATAAAGAGTTTGTTCTATGAACGTGTTTATGTTTGTGTTGTGGTGCATTAGACCCAGCGTTTGTAGGTTCTGCTCACATTACTGGTTTGGACAGCGAGAGGAGTGATGATCAGATCTACTTTTTCTTCAGTGAGACGGGGAAGGAGTTTGACTTCTTTGATAACACCATAGTGTCCAGGATTGCACGTGTGTGTAAGGTAAAGTAGAGTGTTTAAGCAGTTCACACAGCGTTGATAAAGTCAGCATGAACGTGAAAAAAGAGCACGTAGTGACACACATTCACAAATCCCAATACATCCATAATCAATATGCTTTTAGTGTGTTTTAATCTTTTAATTATTTCGTCACTCTAAAGGTCAACATATACAGCAGGATTTGCATTTCAGATAAAAAAAAACTTATACTGATATTTTCTAAATGTTTATAAAAAAAAATAAAAAAAACGCAGAATTTCCATTAACCAATGTTATGTTGAAAATATTCGTGAAATTTATTTATTATTTTTTTGCACTCGCAATGAGTCATTATTTTGAATTGTGCAATGCATCAGCGCCTGCTACATCATGCCCAAACCAGCCTGTTTTAAAGTCACGCTCTCATTGGTTGAATTCTGCAGGATTTCCAAGAGTCTATATATATATATTGCATCATTTAACAGCGCTAATGTAAACAAAGTAGTAATGGCGGTGAGCACCATTGTGGATTAAAAAGTCATCATGTTTACAGCTACGACAATGAGTGCTTATCAGGACCAGCTAATGCTTAAGAATCATGACACTGAACAAACAAACAAACCGTGAATAGTTGTTTTACATGTCAGTCAGAGTTCCTCTTGGTCAGTCCTTGGAGATGGATTTTCATTTGTGAAACCAGGGCATTTTTTTGGTCACCATAGTCTAGGGTTGATTTTAAAAGTGGATAAACAAAGTGAATCACAGAAGGCTGTGAAATCTGCCCTGTTAAAGCTCACATATGTGTTACTTTCCACTCTCTGGTACTTCCTCACACCCATGACAATATCATGACGACATTCATGCATTTTCCTTTTAGCTTAGTCCCTTTATTAATCCGGGGTCGCCACAGTGGAATGAACTGCCAAATTATCCAGCATATGTTTTACGCAGCGAATGCCCTTTCAGCTGCAACCCATCACTGGGAAACTACACATACACACCCATACACACTCATTCACACATAAACTACGGACAATGTAGCTTACCCAATTCACCTGTAGAGCATGTCTTTGGACTTGTGGGGGAAACCCATGCAAACACGTGGAGAACATGCATGAACTCCACACAGAAATTCCAACTGACCCAGCCGAGGCTCGAACCAGCGACCTTCTTGTTGTGAGGCGACATCGCTGCCCACTGCGCCACCTCGCCGGCCCTTCATGACAACAGTAATTTATAATTCTTTAAAATACTTTAGTTAATTATATAAATACTTTGAAAAATGTATTATAATCAAATAAGACAGTCATTCAGTATCAAGATATATCTCAAACAATCACTCTTGTCATTGTGTGACAACAGCACTTTATTACTCCTCAAAGAAGCTCAGAAACTAGAGCTAGTATTCTGATGCCCCCTAGTGGTCTTTCAGAGTAAAGAATTCTGTACTGTAGGCTCTTCTAGATCAATAAATGTTGATAATCTGCTTTTCTGTGTGTGACCTCAGGAGGATCAAGGTGGAGAGAGAGTCCTGCAGAAAAAATGGACCACATTTCTGAAAGCTCAACTTTTGTGTTCGCTACCAGATGATGGCTTTCCTTTCAACATCATACAGGATGTATATGTACTTCCAGCCAAACGCAAGAAAAACACACTCCTTTATGCAGCCTTTGCTTCTCAATGGTGAGCAAAACAACAGAGATGGTCCTTGGAAGTTAGCATTTTTTATTATGTGTAATACGAGGGATGGGCAAAAATTCATTGAAATGTATTTTAAAATAAAATACCAAATACCTCAGTTTTACATCAATCAAAATAAACTACAAAAGAAAGCAGCCACAACCAGTATCAAAACAAAATACTGTATTTTGTATTTAGAAATTTCTACAAAATACTTTTACATGGGATTATAACATTTCTTCACAAACCTTCCATCAATAGGTATATTAGATCAATCTTTTCACTGTTAAATTGATGTAGTAAAGTAAACAATGTTTGATAACAACAGCTTTTTTCTGATTAAGTCAGCCACTGTAGGACTTATATGTGCAGTTTGCTCATTCTCACAAGAGTTTTTCAGTTCTCCTTTAACTGGAAAAGTCTCAGTTTACCCCCGTAGTGAACTCCAGTACATCATCTTTAGTTGTTTTTTTATTCTAAAGTTTGTCTGAATGTCCACCTGCAGCACTGAGACTGAGAATGATCATGTGCTGAAGGCTCCACATCCCGTTCTTAAGGACTGATATTTTATTCCATCTCATTTCTTAGGCAAAGATGCATAAATTCCATCCATACTACAAGCATTGACCAGCTTTGTAATTAATGTTCTGGTCTGATCTCAAGCTTGTGCAAGTAGCTGAGAAAGCACCAATCTGAGACCGCATTTTTAAGATATCATCCAGTAGACTTCTTGCAAAATATTTTACAGTATTTTAAAAATACAAAAGATACAGGACCCTAATGTATTTTGATACAAATTATTAAGCCACTTTCATAAACTCTATCAAATGCTAATTACAAATACAAGTATTTTAAATACATATTTTTTATTACCAATCCTGTGTAATATTATACTAATGCAAGTATTATTAGATGCATTGTGACCTCCAATAATATTGCCCTGATAAATATGAGCAAATAAGGGTGGGGAATTCTTTTAACTTTTAAACTTTAATTATTTAGCTGAACAGATAAACTGAAGATCCTTAAGTTTGTTTTTGGATAAGAGGATAGAGTTTTCCTTAAAACGTTTTCAAACTATGGTAATGTTGGTGACATTAGGTTGTAGTTTTAAAGATTTTCTAACCCCAAGACCTAACTAACTTCTCCAATTCTCCATCTGTGAAACTTTTGATATTTTTGCCAACTCATACCATCCTCCCAGCAGTGCTTAATGACAGGACAAACACACGTTCTCTTCCAGGTAGTCATAACCCATCCAGTTTACTGGAATTTATTAATTATTGCCCTGATAGTATTTTTATTATTTTCTTATAGCCATTTCTTTGTTTGTGAATCTTAACAACTTTTTGCCTCAAATCACAGCTCTGTTCTTTAGTCTTGTCTGACAGGAGGTCATGGTTGAACAGTTTCCTCCTCCTTGTCATCCTAGTATACAAAAAATGTCAAATATTAAGGAGCATTTAATTCAAAATTCATAGGGGTGCCAATAATGCTAACATATATTTAGCTTTTTTGAATAAATAAAATAAATAATAAAATAAAAACATTCTCAGTAAGAGCAGTTTTTTTGTGTGTGTTCGTAATTTCTTTAAGGAAAAACATTCACAGCCTTCTTGTTGTTTGTTTTTACTTACCAAGTGTGCCAATATTACCGAAAGGGACTGTATACTAAAATGTTGATGTGTGTATTCTTCTTTTCTACTCTGTATGCGGTTTGTTTCTAATTTGCTGATGTGTTTTGCAGGAGTAAAGGTCTTGCAGGCAGTTCTGCAGTGTGTGTGTTCAGCATGGATCAGGTGGATCGAGCCTTTACTGGCCGCTACAAAGAGGTGAATCGAGAGACACAACAATGGTACACATACACTCAATCTGTACCTGAACCACGACCAGGAATGGTAAGACGACACACTCCCACATATACACTTTATCTGTACAAAAGGAGAGTCTCTGAGTTTTTTTTTTTCTTTTGTAGTGTATAACTAATGCCTCAAGGCAGCTGGGAATAGACTCCTCTTTGGATATGCCAGATAAGGTACTAAACTTTGTGAAGGACCACTTCCTGATGGACCGTCCTGTCAGAAGTCAGCCTGTGCTCTTTACACACACCGTGCACTACACACAAATTGCTGTGCACCACGTGAAGGGTCTCCGAAGAGCTTATGATGTGATGTTCATCGGCACAGGTATGCGAGGTCTTTATGAGCATCAGATTTTCTGAGGTTATATTTAATTTATAATGAGCTGGTGATGTTGTGTTTTGGCAGCTGATGGACGTCTGCAGAAGGCTGTGAATGTAGATGGTATGATGCACATCATTGAGGAGATCCAGCTGTTCCTAGAACAACAACCAATACAGCAAATAGAGTTGAATTCAGCTAAGGTGTGTACGTACGTACGTGTGTGTGTGTGTGTGTGTTCTGGATTATGTGGTTTACAGGGACACAAAATTGTATAGCGACATGGGTATGACCCAAGTGTAATACTGTTAAGGTGATTTTTCTTTACACTTAAAAATCATACCTAACTGGGTATAACTATGGATAACTTTTGATATTCAGATTTTGAGGTTTATGGATAGAGGAAGGGCAAGTCCATATAATAAGCTATTTTTACAGTATAAAATAGATTACACCTATGGAGAGTCCTCATAAGACACATTAATATATATGTGTGTGTGTGTGTGTGTGTGTGTGTCTTTATAAATTAACACAGAGAAAGATTCAGTTTGTTATTTTATATATGTAATAATATAGTCATGTCTTGGCAAAGCTTTTTCAAGTTAACCTTAAGTTAACTTTTTTTTTAACAAAATATGTCAATTATAATAAACAATCACACCCTCACACACCAACATATGGTATACTGTGCTTTCCATATTAGTCCAAACATTTGTCATGTTGATGTTAAATAAAGGTAACAATGGTTGATGATACTAATAAATAAAAACTGTAATGTCCAGAAATTATGCACAAATAAATAAATAAGTAAATAAATAACATTCATATATATGTAATAAATAAAGAAATTAAAATATTTCATGACTGACAATACTAATGTCAATTATTACAGTATAACAATGGTAATGCATCAAAAAAAGGGCCCAAATATAATCAAAGTTTGTGGGCTTTTACATAAACAATTTTTTCAGGGATACCATACAATACAAACTCAATAATCAAGTGTTGAGCTCTTGGTGGTAAATTAACATTTGAAATCTAACACATTTGATATCACTTTCAGCATTGAATTGTTAATAATTACACAAAAAATTCCAGACCCTAAATTTCTGAACAGTGTATTCGTATTTCAACTTCTGTTCTACAAAGTGTGTATTTCACCTTCTCATTCTCAGTCCTGTCTCTCCACAAACAGGGTCTGCTATTTGTGTCGTCACACTCTGGCATTGTTCAGCTGCCAGTAGCAAACTGCAGTTTCCATAACAACTGTGGCGAGTGTGTTTTGGCCAGAGACCCATACTGTGCCTGGACAGGCACACACTGTACTGACGTCACACGTGTCCCACCACAAAAGTAAGACTTTGGTTCTCTTTTTTAAATCATATGTCAAATAAATTATTTTTTATCACTAATTCCAATCTTTACCTGCCTATTTGTGTTTCAGCCAATGGCAACAAGATATCGAGGAAGCAGACACTTCAAAATGCAACAGCACCATGCTCAGAGTGGACTCTGGGAGCTCAGGTAAACTTGCAAACCCTTACAGAGAATTTTAAAAGGTCTATTCCAGGCATTAAAATTCAGAGAGTTTTTAGATATATATTTGTGTCTAAGTCATGTAATATTAGGGGTTTTTGTTTGTTGCTTTACATTTTAGTTTCCATTTATCAAAATTATTTTTTCTATACCATATTTTTTATATCGCACTGTTTCACGCAGATTATGGTTAGTCTATTTTTTAGCTTATCAACTGGCAATAACTGAGGTCAGATGCAGTACTTGGCAGTACTTGTTAACTAAGGCTAACATGCTGGGATAATGTCAATCTTCAGAGCTTCGGCTTTAAAATGACCACTTCAAAGACTGAGGGCCCATCATACACCCGGCGCAATTAAGGCGCAAGTCGTGTTTTCACTCATGGGTGTTCTGGTCTGGAAAAGAGGTGTTCTAAGGCACATTGTTGGCGTGTTGCTATTTTGAGGATCTAAAATAGACTGCTTAATAGACCAGATGAGAGCAGGTCTAAAGTCCAGCGCTGAGTGCGTCATCTGTGCGCCTCGCTTAAACATTGCTTAAAACACACAGGATGTACAGCAATACACAAATATCTTTACAAACAAAAAAGGATTAAAATATTGCAAAAATGATTACTTTCTACATAAATATAAAAACCATACCTGCATGCCTTGTTCATCTCGGGGGCTTTTTTCAGTTTATTCATGACAACATGCTTTTGTATAATGTTATTATTATTATTAGTATTATTTATTATATGCATATTTATATTTGTTTTGTTAAAAACAAGCTTAGATTTGTCCACCTGTCAGGTTTTGTAACATATGAGGCATAAGAATAGGACGTGTGTTTGGATTTAAATCAGTTTTTTGACCACACTTTGTTATTATTGTTAATTTATTCGTTTGCTGGAAATTAGAACTGAATTTAGAAATAGTTTTGAAACAAATCTTTGCGCTTAACAAACTAAATAATTATGTAGGCTAATGCATGTCTTTAGTAGAGAGCGTACAACACCGTTTCCTTATCTATGAAAGAGAGAAAAGGAAAGGCTGAATGAAGGAGGCTCATTCTGCAGATGGTTTGTTCAACTGTTCTCGTAACTGTTCTGGTGTGTTCAGTTTTTCTACTTACAAAGTCCGCCATGTAAATGGCAAATGCACCAAGGAGCGACACAACTGACTTTTAAAGGAAATAAAAGGTGAGACTAATTAGTTAATTCTCAAAACGCACCTATAGCTCATTAAGAGAATAAGCTAATTCTTGTTAGACCATGCGCCGTGGCGTAGAGCATATTTTCTCATCCTTAAAATAGCAAAAGTGGATTCAGACAAGTTCTTAATGCTTTTGCGGCCTGCGCTTCAGACTTTGCGCCTAGACCGTTAAAATAGAGCCCTCAGTGTTTAAAATTTATGACAGAAAAGTAAAATGTAAAGTTTGTAAAACTACATTTAATCAAATATGGGAGAGGGAGCACTTCGCAGCCACACAAACATTAAGCACCTTAGCAAATTTTTTTCAAAATCTGAGGTATATTGATATTCTCACAGTGGCTATTGAAGTCATGCAGGATGATATTCATGTTAACACTATTTTAATATTTTATTATAATTTTAATGTGTATTGTTTGTTGCCTTCATCAATGCTTTGGTTGAACCACAATTCGAAAGCAATATCTGATTTTCATTGTTTAATTTCTGTCATTCTGATCAATATTAACAGATGTAGACAGAATTATTAGCCCTCTTGAATTATTAACCCCCCTGTATATTTTTCCCCAATTTCTCGTTAACAGAAAGATTTTTTTTACACATTTCTAAACATAATAGTTTTAATAACAAATATCTTTTATCTTTTTATCTTTGTATGATTACAGTAAATAATATTTTACTAGATATTTTTCAAGATACTAGTATTCAGCTTAAAGTGACATTTAAAGGTTTAATAAGGTTAAATAGGCAAGTTATGGTAATTAGGCAAGTCATTGTATAACAATGGTTTGTTCTGTAGACAATTGAAAAAAAATGCTTAAGGTGGCTAATATTGCCTTTAAAATGGGTTTAAAAAAAGTAAAACTTTTTTATTTTATTTTAGACTAAATAAAATAAATAAGACTTTCTCCAGAAGAAACAATATTATAGGAAATACTGTGAAAAATTCCTTTCCCTGTTAAACATCATTTAGGAAATATTTGAAAAAGAGTA
>CAIGQZ010001108.1:15035110-15070615 GCA_903798205.1 Danio tinwini
TGTGCATCAGTGATGCTGAGAGCTACGCCACTGGTACTTCACAGCTAGGGTCACCCATAGTGGACAGGTCTCAGCTGAAATGCCCGACCAAGACAAACCACCTGATTCGGGGCAGCAGAAGATTGGCCTGATGCTCCAGACAGAAGATGTCACCTGAATTACCCAAAATTACAGCTTATGTGGAGTAAGAGATGAACCAATGACAGCTACTGTTGGTTGGTCTCTAGAATATCGCAAACACACACGCACGCACGCGCACGCACGCACGCACGCGCACGCACGCACGCACGCACGCACGCACACACACACACACACACACACACACACACACACAATCTTGCAGACAATAAGAATTAAGCATTTATTTGTAAAATATTAATTAATTACCTTAATTTAAATATTTTTTTTGATAAACCACTTTTCAATGTCTTGATATGAGTGATTCCACTTTAACAAAAACACATGAATGAAATTAATTGATTATTTCCTCAAACATGTAATACTTACGGCCCTGGGGAAGAATTAAATTAGGTGACCACTTAAAA
Source organism: Danio tinwini (assembly GCA_903798205.1). Taxonomy (NCBI): domain Eukaryota; kingdom Metazoa; phylum Chordata; class Actinopteri; order Cypriniformes; family Danionidae; genus Danio; species Danio tinwini. Next base: position 15,035,656 of record CAIGQZ010001108.1, read on the forward strand.
GTTATTATTGGTTATCCTGAATTGAATTAATGCAAATTATTGCAAAAAAAAAAAAAAGTTTAATGATGTAAAATTGACACAGAAATGACCACAAAAAGATTTCAATTCATTATTGTGTTAAATGTCAAAAGAAGCAAAAAAACATTTACAAAATAATCTACAATACAAAGAAAATCATACAGATTTAAATGACACAAAAGTGTGTAAATATTGACACAATTATTTTGTATGTAAACTCTCCCTTTATTTCTAAGAAAAAAGTGTATAATAGTTTATTGCATTTTAATATAAAGAATAATCCTCAAAATAAGAATCTAAAACTTCCAGTAGGTGGTAGTAATGTCTAATGAGACGATTCCCTCAAATGAATCATAACAAAGTAAACCGCTGTCTGAACTGTTTAAAACATGAGTTCAGAGTTTTAATTTAAGAACTATTATTGATCTAGATATTACTATATATTGCTATTGACCTTGTTTTTTTTAGTGAATGACACCCAGTGTTTTGTAATTATTGCACATTTAAAAAATCCAGTTTTCAGTGTCAGATTAACTTTTTGTTAGAAACAATTGAAAATTAATTGGAATGAATTGAAGACACATCAGATACCTCTCTAATATAATAATTAAATAAACATTCTCACTGAATTTCTCCAAATGTAGATGCCCCAAGACATCTTGCTGATGCATGATTGTTCAGAAGGCATTTTCCAGTACAGCAACACAAATGCTCTTATGCGCAGGAAGAAGTTCCTCAGACAGGAAGTAGAGAGCAGCCCTGGTGCTGCTGAGCTTCTAGAGCACCTGCAGTCCAGATAGCGGATCTCTGCTCACCTGCACTCAACTCAACACAGATGCAGAACCAGGTGAGTCCTCATTTACTGTCACTCTGTGCTGTTGACAAATAAAATCATTTGGTTACCTTTGCCTGTTTCACACATAGCCTGTTGAAGCACAATTATTAGCTCTCTTGAATTATTAGCTCCCCTGTCTATCTATTTCCCCAATTACGGTTTAACAGAGAGATTTTTTCAAAACATTAACTAAGTTCAATTAACTGATTTCTTTTATCTTTGCCATAATGACAGTACATAATATTTTAGTGGATATTTTTAAGAATAGTATTTAGCTTAAAGGGCAATTTAAAGGCTTAACTAGGTTAATTAGGTTAACTAGGCAATTTAGGCACAATTAGGCAAGTCATTGTATAACAGTGGTTTGTTCTGTGTAGATAACAAAAAAAAATACTTGGGGGACTAATAATATTGACCTTATTTATTTTTTAAAGCTGCTTATTCTAGCCCAAAACAAAACAAATAATACTTTCTCCAGTCGAAAAAAATATTATAGGAAATACTGTCATTTTGGGAAATATTTGAAAAAAAAAAAGATAAATTCCCAGGACTGTATATTAGAGATGTTACCAATTACTCATGTGATTAACAATGAAAACTGTTTTATATAGGCTACTCTGAAACTGTTAATATTTCACTTTAATTTCATTTATATTAATATTTTATTTAACAAACCAGTTTGTGTTTTGGCGCTGAAGCATATATGAACTTGTTTTGAAGCAGTTCACGTCTAATGTTATTCGTACATTCATTTGGCTTAGTCTCTTTATTAATTAGGGGTTGCCACAGTGGAATGAACTGCCAACTTATCCAGCATATGTTTTACGCAGCGGATGCCCTTTCAGCTGCAACCCAGTACTGGGAAACACCCATACACTATTGCATTCTTTGGACTATGGGGGAATTACCCAGAGGAAACCCATGCAAATATGGGGAAAATATGCAAACTCCACACAGAAATCCGCCCAATCCGCCACACAACTGTCCTGCTGGGTGATTTGTTCAACTCCGTGCAAAATAAGGATTTAATAGAAATGCAAAGGCTGGTTATTTTACCAGCGATAAGGGAAAACAGTAGAATTACAGATTTAATCTTAATATTACAAAAAGTTTTTATTGACATTTTGTCATCTGTCATACAAGTCTGTTCTACACAGATGACTTTGATGTGTAGCTTAGACATGTCGTCTTTATTTATTCTGTAGCTTACTATTTAATAGTTTAGATTTTTAACATATGATGTTCCATTACTTAAAATTGTATACATTATTTTATTTTTATAGTTCATATATAAAATGAGCGCTTAGCTTATTTGGCTGTCATCATTATGCAAGGATCATAATGCATTGCATATTCGGTTCATTCTTCTGTATAGCCTAGATTTGTATGCATTTTATAAATGGCTCTTAATAACTGTAGTTCTTCTAATGCAGGGGTGTCCAAACTCAGTCCTGGAGGGCCGGTGTCTTACATATTTTAGTTCCAACCCCAATTAAACACACCTGAACCAGCTAATCAAGCTCTTTCTAGGTATACTAGAAATTTCCAAGCAGGTGTGTTGAAGCAAGTTGGAGCTAAACTATTTAGGACACTGGCCCTCCAGGACTGAGTTTGGACATCCCTGTCCTAATGGAAAAGGCTTGGGTGGTTTGTTAGTTGAATATATCAAATCATTCAAAACTCTGTTTATGATGGAGTGGTGATTGATTATTAATTGATCGTTAATTTAAATAATCACAGGATTTTGTAGAAACTGACATCCCTAGTTTAAATCCCTTATAAAAGTGATTTTTACATAATAGGTCCCCTTTAAATACTAATTTACTTAAAATTAAGGTTTGTGTACTAAAAAAAAAAAAAAAATTGTGCAAATGTATTTGTGTTTTCAATTTTGCTTTATTGAATGTTGCATGAAATATTCTTCTGTGATGGCATGTCTGACAGCCCTCCCAGCAGGATGGTCCCGGGAAACAGGGTCAACATCATCATTGGATTGCTGGGATTCACTTGGCATCTGCTCCTTCCTTATAGAGGCTATGTTGTGGAGCACAGCACATGCACCCACAATCTGAGATGCACGTTCGGGTGACACTCTCAGGTCACGAAGACAGTTAAAACGGGCCTTTAAAATGGCTAAAGTGGTGTCTATCTTGAGCCTGGTTTGACTCAGGGCTATGTTAAACTCGTGCTGTGGTTTTGTCTTTGGTTCAGGATAGGGAGTCAACAAAAAGCTCTGGCATGCGTAAGTCCCGTCTCCCACCAACACACCATCGAACAGCCCTGTCAGTGTACAGCAGAAAGACCAGCGTCACAATAATTCTCAGTTTTCATCAAGTGCTGTCTACAGTTGCAGTTTTACTGTACCTTGCTGAAAGCGCTGACATAACTTTGACTTCTCGAAAATTTGGTTGTCCTGCATTGAGCCAGGCCATCTGGCATCCAGGCTTGTGATCAAACACTGATGGTCACAAGTCATCTGTAATTAACACAGTAGGTAAATGTCTGTTCACATTACAGTATGTTGAAAATTTATAAATGCAACATACCTACCTGAACATTGATGCTGTGAGTGGCGTTCCTGTTAAGAAAAGTAGCCTCAATTTCTTTTACTGGCGTAGAGATTGGAATGTGTATGCAATCGATTGCTCCGATAACTCCAGGTAATCCTTTGAAAAGATCAATTCATCTCTTTAGCAATTGCATAATGGCAGTTGACAAACAGGCAGTAAAATGTTTTAGTTTTTTTGTAAAACCATTTTTGAAGGAAAATTTGTGTAATGCTCAGATGTTTGAGGAAATATAAGAGGTCATAAACTATATCAATCCTTCCCGTTGTATCAAGTAAATTTTTTTAATAAATATTTCTAAAAACATAGGATTGCTGTTTGACAAAATAACCACATGTAAATTTAGGCCTAAAGTAGGCCTGCACAATTTATTGTTTTAGCATTGTTATTGCAATGTGCACATCTTCAATAATCACATCGCAGGACATGCAATGTTGAGTCTGAATCATAGTTGACCAGGAGCTACAGAACACGTGATTTGTAGAGTCACTGCTAAGTTTAACCATAGTAGAGTAAAAGTTTAGTAAATTAATATGCAGTAAAAATAACTATAAAGCATGTGTTTTTAAAGCCTGTGACTACGCATTTAAAGAAAGTTTACAATTTCGCCACAAGAAATTAAAGGGGTAGTCCACTACCATATCAAATTTTTAACTTTAGTTGATGTGTAATGTAGCTGTGTGAACATAAACAACATCTCTGAATGTAACATCACTCAAAGTACAATGCAAAGGGAGACTTTGGCTTTTACAGAGTTAGCTTAGCAAAGCGAGCAGCTAATGAATTTGGGAACTACAAAAAAAAACCAAAAAAAAAAACCATCCAGGCTTGAGATCACAAGCCATTCAGGTTACACGCATTCATCATGCGCATACACCCTGAGCAGCAATGGGGCTTGGCCAGAGGCGCTGTAATGTTTTAGCAGAGAAAGCTAAAATGCAGTCCAAACACTCATTTCCACAGAGCTTATTCCGTTTCTGTATATGGGCTTCCAAAGGACGACGCAAAGAGAGAAGTGGTTTAATGGTTTAATTTTAATTATGTTTCAGAGAATTATAGAAAAAAAAATAAAAAAAAGATAGCTAGCATTTGACAAAGGAGAACTTCCAGAATCTCTCTCAGGGCTTACTCACACTATGCTATCCGAACCGTGCCCAGGCCCCTTTCCCGGATCGTTTAAGAAGTGAGAGTGCTCTGAATCGGGCTCAGGCACAGTTCACTTGGGCGGCCCTGGCCCGGTTGGAAAAGGTGGGCCTGAGCACGATTCACTTGGGCTCAGCCGCGGTACGCGTACAGTGTGAGTGCAAGCGTGCCTGAGCCCGAAACTGAAATCGAGACGTGACTTCTAAGGGACTGTTTCATATGGATTAATTAATCATTCGTAATGTTCAATGAACGCAAACTGTCGTAGATTATTAAAGACGCAAATCCCTCACTGCACATCAGCTGTGCCTTCAGCAAACCTCCTAATTCCTGCAGCACGAGGACTTTATGATTGTTTATGAGCGTCAAAAGCGGCTGATTTGTTCGGCGAAATATTTGACTGTGTGTCACCGCATATCAAACGACTTAAACAATATAACTAAAGAAATCTCCACTGTTCTGAGTGAGAGCGCTTACTGAACAGCGCATCATCGATGATATGAGCGTGCTCAGGCCCGAATGTAATGTGAGTGCGGGCCATCGGGGGAGAAGGGAGGGGGGACAATCGTGCTTTGGCCCGGTTCAAGGCAACTGTACATAGTGTCAGTACGGCCTCAGTTCTGTGCTGGATTCGGCTAAAAACTCCTTAAAGAAGGAGCAGCTCCAACCATAATACACAAAGCTGTGGATTGCGAGCCACAATCTAGAAGTACATTTATTTGCTAAAATTGATCAACTACATGCACAGTTTCTAGTGTTAATGGTATGTTGTAGCAAGGACATAAACAAGGATGTAAACAATAGAAACTAACGCTAACAATTTAGCTACAAATTCATATCACTCAAAACGCTGTAAACACCCACAATCTTTAGCAGCGCTGCATTGTCTCTCTATGAAGCCATTTTCCATACATTCTACATCTCAAATAAAGAACTTGCAAAAGATATGTAAACGTTTCATATTACTTGCACATGCTGATTCCTAATATATGTAAAAAAAAAAAAAACAACAACAAAAAAAACATTTTACACAGCACAAAAGCGCATGTTTGTAGGGGCGTGACGTGGTGATGTGGAGCCGATTCACGAGTCACAGCACATTATGTTAGCTGACCAATCAGAGTCTCTTGAGGATGGGCTTTTGGAGGAACTAGGAAATATATATAATCAGATATAAAGAAATCTGAAAAAAATGTGATTTTCTACAAATAAAAGCATGAGCACACATTGATTAACATCTTAGAAACGCAACCAAGCCTTAAAAATACATTGTGAACCACCCATTTAAGGTGTTTGGAGGTGTAGAACATATATTGTATTTAATTATTTTTACGATTTATGAAAAAAACAATATTACTTAGAATTTTTGTCTCGTTTCTAGTCCAAATATCTACATTTTAAAGCAAAAATACTGTTTTGACGTACCCCACTAGCAGATCATTTTGCTTGTTTTAAGGGGAAAAAAACTTTGACTTATTTTTTCTAAAAGTAAAAAGAAAAAAATATTTTTAATTGATCTAATCTTAATTTTTAGATATTTGTACCAAAAACGAGACAAATCAAAGAAAAGAAGAGCATTTCTTGCATTGCAATTATTCAATTTCTGTACCTGAATACAGTTACACTTCCCAGAAAAAACATCAAATAGAGCTAAATAAACCATCTTGTGAAACTGTATACATTTTGCTATATTTATCACTGAGAAATAAAATATTGCATTATCAGATTTTTCCAATATCGTGCAGCCCTAGCCTCAGGTATTTATTAATGATTTTTACTATTTTCCTTTTTCATTTATAACAGCTGTAATTTATTGAACTATTCTTGAGACACTTTCGAAAAAAAATAATAATTTAACCAACAGCTTTTATATCAAAAGGCCCATGAAAGACAAAGAAATGTTTACACAGTTACTGCATTTTAAAATGATATAAATATAGGTCTGGGAGATTTGGCCTAAAATCAAAATCTCGATTAATTGTACATTTGAACTAGATTACAATCAATGAACGATTCTTTCATGTTATTTTTTTTCCATCATAGGTTTTGTACAATAAATATGCTCACATATTACAAGTGAGAGAGTTTTGAATGAACGGTGTATTACTTGATTTTAGATCAATTTAAGGACACACTATGACACACTATTAACACACTAACTACAGTCTATGATTAATTATTGATCATCAACCCTGAACAACTGAAATTAAAACACATACCTAAAACCAACAGTCACTTTTTTCTTATTAAATAAGTAAAAACTAATTAGAGACATATATTTGAGAGCACGCAAGAAGAGGAAACGGAGCGCAAGCAAAAAGATTCACACACTAGTATTAATACTGAGCTCATAAAATTTGTCATTGAAATACTGCCATAGAGATCAGATCTGAATGTCGATTTTGATTACTTTTCGATTAATCGGCCAGCCCTACGAAAATACTAATTATAATATTTTCTCAATGTGACAGTAAAAATGTGACAGTAATATTTTGTGACAGTAAAAATGCAACATCACATCAACAACACATATAGAAAATGGTTGATGGTGCATTGGTGTATTAATCATTGAGATAAAGTGGGTTTTCTAAAATCACATATCCGATTCGTATTTTGTTATTCAATTAAATATTAACGCAGAATATAAAAATTTGTTGTTTCCCATACACTCTCAGAAATAAAGGTACAGGAGCTGTCACCTGAAGGATCCATACTTTTTAGGTACATTTGGGTACTAATATGCACCTTTGAGGTACCATTGTGGACTCTTTTGGTACAAATATGTACCTTTTGAAAAGGTACTGCCCCAGTGACAGCTCCTGTACCTTTATTTTTGAGAGTTGTACATTCGTTCTGAAATAGCATCCAAGTAAGACTTTAAAACAACATTAGCACTATTTAATTGACTGTGAACAATGTTATACTTTGATAATCATTTGCTGCTAATATGATTTCCCTATTTGGAATTTGATGCAATATCATTTCATTAAAGTATTATTGCAGTGTATTAATCCATCTTACCAGCTATCTGGGAGAAGCCTTCTTTTATGGCCTGAGTGGGTAGATGACTAGGGAACGCGATGAAAGTGTTTATGTATCTTTGAAGCGCAATAACCACCCTACGAATAGTTCGGCAGACAGTGTTTTTGCTGAGCTTCTCGGCATCGCCCACTTCATACAGGAATGTGCCACTTGTAAAGAAACGCAGAGCGATGCAGATCATCTGCGGGACAGTAGTCGCGTGGCTCCGTCGCGTCGGGTTTTTGATATGGGGCTCAAGAAGCTGACAAAGATATAACATTCCCTCCGCCGAGAATCTGTATCTCTCGTATAAGTGCTCGTCGGAGAACGCCAACGGGTTTTGTACATCTCGGATAACTCTTTCTCTGCGTAAAGCCCTCTGCACAATTTGAGCTCCGATGTCTACAGGATTCTCCAGATACGGTGAAGCCATTTTACTTGTTTACATACTAGAATGACCCGCCGTTTACGTCACTTTGCTCACAGCTGATTGGTCCAATATCTCTTTACAATGTCTGATTGATTAATCAGTACAGTGGTCAGAAGTATGTCTGAAGTTATCGTTTATCTGTGGGTGTCTTTTAAAACTGTTGTGTAAACGAGTTTAGGAGTTTTGAATGCAAATGGTCATTTATTAAAGTATAAATAATTTCTTAATCGATCCATCCTCCCTAATGAATTTGCTGTTGTATTTGATGCCATACCATCTGGAGTTATTAGGTTATTCCAATGCATCCCATATCCTTCTATTTTCCCCCTTTAGACCCTTCTACTACAATGGTAGGAAAATGTTGTTTCTCTGCAACTTCTTCAAACAAATCAATACGCTCTCTATTTCATAATGGAATTGTGTCAGTTCCAAACGTTACTTTTTATTGGAATTATTTTGTTTCTAATATTGATTTTTTTGTTGTTGTATGACTTATTCCAAATACCTGCTTAATTACTAATAAGCTAAAGGAAGATTCATCTAGAATTATTCATCGGATATGAAAAAGATATTGATACTAATTGTTCCTTTTGTAAGCAACACCCTGAGTCCCTAGTTCACTTGTTTTGGCAATGCAGTTATTCTAATTTGCCTTGGAAAGATTTCTCACTTTTTGTAATTGAGAATGTTGATAAAGACTTTTCTTTACTATGGGAAAATGTTGTTTTGTTAATTATAAAACCGAAGCTTTACATAAAAAGACAATATATTTTCTTAATATTTTTAACAAAATTTTATATACGTAAATGTAAATTTTCAAACCAAATTTTTTTTATATATTTTGCTTACTGAAATGCAGTGTTATTTTGAAACTGTTGCTAAAAAGGCTTTAAAAACAACTGAAATTTGTAAATTATATAATCTTTTTCTTCCCCTTGTTTCTGATATGAAGCTGTAATATCGCCCTAACCTACCTAACCCTAACCTCAGAACCATTCAAATACAGTGTTGGTAGCATAATCTGATGGGTAGGATAACATGTCAGGACACCGTCCCCTGAACAATTTTATTATCTAAGAAAATTCACCAAAGCAATTAAAAACCAAAGACATATAAAACAGCAAAACATAAAAATAAAAGTCCTGCCTTAAGTGTACAGGACATCATTACAAAACAGCAAGCTAACCTCATTCTGATAAGACTTGTTACACTAAAATTGAAATTGTTCTGTATTGTATTTGCTACCTCTATTCAAAGTAATAACATTTTAAAGGTAAAATATATTAAACATGACAATACAAATGAATTCACTTGATTTGTGCAATATAGCCTACTGGATAATTACCACATGCATACTGATATTGATTTATTTATACTGACTGTGTACAGTGATGTAAACTACCAATATTATAATTAGTTATTTAACTTGTTTTTTACTATAAACTTCAAATCAATTTAATGTCGAATTCAAGTATGTCTATTGCAGTGCATTATGGAATTACTTCTCATCAGAAGCATAATGGGTTCTCCGTTAGTGTTGGTGAACAGTATAATCTTGATTGAATCTTATTTTCATTTAAAATACTTCAAATAAAAGGTTTTAAATAATCACAACAAAATCTTAAATGGCTAAATACTGAGAAAGCACACATCTTTTGTTTTTTGCAAGAAGGCAATTACAAAATACATTAGTAAACAGTTGTGGAAAACTTTTGATACCAGCTTGACTTAATTTTAGCTTATTTAGAGTATCATGTTCATGTCTTAGCACAATGACTACTGCAAAATTTTGTGATGTATGTCTATGTTGCTGATTTCACAATCAGAAGAATGCAACTGCTGTAAGCAATCACTGTCAAAGCAAAACAGCAGGACAGAAGATACAGTAAATCTCTCGATCCACACCAAGTGATAGATACAATGACAGGCTTCCTCAATGAAACCCCTGGTCATCATATTTTTAGGACATTATGTCCATGCTGATTCACAGTGTATGCAGAGATAAAGGACATTACAGATAAAAAGTAAAAAATGAATAAGCAAAAAAGACAAATGATTAGAAAAATGAAGATAATGAACAGCAGAAAAAAGTGAAATGCATTTATTTTTAAACCTATAATGATAGTCGAGAAGCTTTCACACTCATTCAACACTGCTTTAAAATATGGCAAATGTTGCTTGGCTAAAATCAGTTTCCTTACAAAAGTGCACTGCATGATTTGAATACTGTAATAACTTTCTTTAGCAACTATATTGTTAATTCATTATAAATCATTCTGTATATCAAAGAAAAGAAAGTTGTGAATGGTTAAAACATTATAGAGACAACCGTTTAATCGCTAGATGTGAATTAAAATGTACATTTTATTCAGAAGGGCACTTGATACAAAAATACAAGATTACAATGCCGGTCCAGACATTTTGAGACTCCCATTTATTTGGGCCTGCTCTGATTATTTGAACATAAGAAAAGCTCTCCTCCGTAGCGGAACATAAATCATTATGTACTGTATAGTTGATATGCCCTTTCAAGCACATTATGGAGTTTGGGATGAAACTTTATAGAATCAAAATCTCCACATCTACACAATGAAAGATACTCTGTCTTGACAAAAGAAAAAAAGATTGTGGATGCCATCAGTCAAAACTCTGTCCTCTGGTTATTTGCCTTTAGGTTCTGGCTTCTCGTTTGCCTTTTTTTGCTTCTGCTGCATGATTTCAGCATCTCTGAAACACACACACACACACACACACACACACACACACACACACACACACACACACACACACACACACACACACACACACACAAAATAATCATACATTTAGTAAGATGTACTTTGCTGTTTAAATATCCATTTAACAGTTTATTTTCCAAGTATCAGAGTTCACAATTTTAGGAAATGTTTATATCACTAGTAGGCATGGGCCGGTATAAGATTCTGACAGTATGATAACCTTGGATAAAAAGATCACAGTTTCATGGTATTATGATTACTGTTCCAAAATAAGTTCTTTTTAAATGTCTGGGTAAAGTAAAAACAAAAATTAAACAAACAAAAATTATTATGGATGTTTTCACCAACATTTCACACAAAGAATGATGTTAAAAAAAGAAGCTCAAACAGGTTTAGAACAAGTGGATGATGAGTAGATGACAGAATAAAATTTTTGGGGTGAACTATCTATTTCAGTATCAGTCTGTTATTATTCTGTGTTGTACCTTTGCTTGCGGGCAGCTGCAGAGAGGCCATCTTCATTTCTCTTCCCTTTGGTGCTATCAGTTTGCTTCTTAGCGTTCTTTTGGCGGGCAAGCTCACGCTGATTTCCCCCTGCAGGATGACAAATTTAAACACTTAATAGCTAACTTAAACACTCTTAAATTTAAACAATCTAAATGCTACTGATTTTAAATATTCTTAGAAATATCTTCCTTTGTGTTTAACAGAAAAATAAATGAAACTCATAAAGGTTTGTTTTGCTCATACCGGAGAATGTGTAACCAGTGAGAACATCATATTTTTTGGGTGAAATATCCCTATTCTATTTAAAAGCGACAGACACTGCAGACAATGACACACTTTTTAAATGCATTAGTTTAGATTTTTTTTGTAATTTTTGGCTTTTCATTGTGTTATTTTTTCAGCCTATTTATTGTAAAGAAAAATCCTAAATACACTTTTAGGTTACTTTTTTGTCACACGTCATCAATCTCTGTCAATTTCAATTACAATATATATTTTAAAGGCTTTTTCTAAAAATGTTTTTTTCTCCACTTCAGCAGATCTTACATACACCAAACTTACAGTTTTAATAATATCTGTATTCTGAAGTATTTTCTTTACAAATGGATGAGTACATACTTAATATGTCTAATTGTATACAACATATTATTCCACAAAACAATGCAATTTTTGTTAATCGCAATATTTTCTTAATTATGGGGTAATAAAAAGAGATTTTTTTAATATCTCCTCTGTAACAGACAAAAGACAACATTTATTTTCAACATGAATACATCCAATGTTCACATTTTTGAGCACATTTACACAGTTACACATTTATACATAACATTTTAGAAAAACTGGTAATACAAAAAATATTAGCAATTCTTAATGTACTCATCAGTGAACTATTGTATTTTTACCCGTTTCACCTGTAGTGTCTGCGATTAGAAGATCAGTAAAATGTACAAAAGTGAGGTTGTGTACAAAAGTTGACATTTTACAGAATAACATGCAAACCCTGATTTATGTTCAGTGTATCTACATAATAATGTGTGGCAGTGAGACGACGTGGCAATGAGGGCGCCAGAGAGCTTTCACAACAATAACATCCGTACAAAAAGACAAATGACCGACGATAACCCAAAATAAACTACTCTCTGCTCTAATGAAATGAATTCTCTTAAGACAAAATGATTTACGCTGTTTTTTTACAGAACGGCGTTACTTGTACATGATTACTGACTCTACAGTTTTAGTTTGCTAATGTTAAACATCTGTCATCTCCGCTTAAAGAAGCTCACTATTAGATTACACCTGTTTTCTGTGTTCTAGCATATGTAATAAATGACTAACGTTCACTGTAGCCACAGTAAATCGATGTTTGTTTGGTGGCTTAAAAGGTTTTTCTTGTGATTTGATTTCGTGGACTTTACACAGAATAAGCTAACTGGCTAGTTTGTTAGCCTTGCTGTCGTACTGCTCTTAAAATGAGGATTAACTTAAAGTACTTTCATAAATGATAACAGAAGCTGATATAATATCTTTAAAAAATAAAAATAATATGACCAATCAATACCCACTCGTCATGATTGCTCTTTTGTTGTCGCCGGAGCGCAAAGCTCAGCCTAGCGTTAACTCCCGTCCTTATGATGGCTGGCGGTCTCGAAAATACTCTAAAGCTTTACGACAACACCGCATTGGAACACAGCAGCTCATTCTTTATTACGTCACACGAATATGAAAATCACCACATATAAATAACCCAAAAGATAACCCCCTGGAATACATCATAATACTTTTTCTTATATTACTATTTTTTCATTTACAAACAGAAATACGCAAATAATTACCCATCCTTTGCTCATTTTAGAATAGAATTGAACTCCCTCCTAAAATCACTTTATCTTATTAAGAATAAAAAAAAGATTTCTGAAATATTTTGCAGATGTATTTAAAGAAGATCCTCACTTTTAGTTGCTTTCCTTGTGGTTATTTAGGTGTCATTGTAATTTCATTCATTTGTTTAATTTAGTATTTTAGTAGTATTATTTTATTATTATTTTAATTCTTATTATTTTTATTGTTTCCCTTTCTGTCTAACGGTATTATTCGTATTTGTGTGTGATTATATTTTTCTTATGACTATGCATATTATTGACCTTTTTTAAGATCTGTCTGTGATCCCTTGTCAGTTCATTTCAAGCAATAATAAAAAAAACACCACACATAAATATTTAATAACAAATAAAGTAAAATAAATATATTTTTAAAACTATTTTATAAATATTACCCCAGTAACTATTTAAAAGATTAGTTTTTTTTTTTGGAGTCTGCTGTTTTGTTTTCTGTTCGTTTATTAGAGACTGTGCCCAACTTTATTTTACAATTTTTTTGCTTTAAAAAATTATTATTATTGGTCGGCACAAGTGAAGCATATGGTCAGCTGGTACAATGAAAGAACTGACTCTAGATGGCTTAACATGGAGGCAACACCCTGTGCTCTTCTCCCAATAAAGTCCCTGTCTTTTTATTATAAATGTTAAAAAACTTAAATGTGTTTCAACAAATTTCATTATCCCAAATACTCTTCTAACATGGGGAGACGATAAAAAGAATTTTAAAATTCCAGCTAATATCACCTTATCCTCGCCCATGGCTTTTAACCCTGGTTTCCCAATATCTTTCCAAAATATTGTTTTTTCAAATTGGTCCAAATCAGGCATTCTACAATTATCATGCCTTTTCACAGACAGTACACTTAAATCTTTCCAAGAAATTTCAAATCAATATGATATACCACAATCCAATTTCTTTAAATACCTTCAGTTGCGTCATTTTGTTAAATCTTTGTCCGACAAGGGGAAACTGAGATTTGAACTTGTAGCCATAGAGCAAATTGTAACAAACAGTTTTTCCAAGGGGCTAATATCCAAAACATATAAAGCTCTGTCTAACTCATGTACTTCTTCCTTTGAGAGCTTGAAGTGTGTGTGGGAAAAAGATTTAGGTCACGAAATTGAAGATACAGATTGGTCTGAAACATGTAACAATTTGTTTTCTAAATGTACTTCATTGGGTGTTCATGAGCTTAATTATAAATTCATTAACAGAGTTTATCTTACACCCTTGCGTCTGAAAAAGATTTATAGAAACTCCTCTGATCTTTGTTTTAACTGCAAAAAAGGCAAAGGAACATTCCTTCACTGTTTCTGGTATTGTGACAAAATTTTTTGGAAGAAAATACATCATTTTCTACAAGGACTCTTTAAGATAAAATTTAGTTTTTCTCTAGAATTGTACTTGTTATATGGTGGAGTAGAGAATGTGTTGGACACCAAACATTTGTTTTTAATTTTGGTCTATCTGGCAAAGAAATGTATACTTTTATTGTGGCCATCTCCTCAGGTACTCTCCTTTAAAATGTGATTGTCTCTGTTGCAAGTATGTGCCTTTTTTTCACTTGAGAAACTCACCTATGATAAACATCAAAAGTCAGATGAGTTCTGTCAGCTATGGACACCTCTTTGGCATTACACCAATAATTTCTCCTGATTTTCTATTCATATAAAATAGCTAATATATGGTATATATTTTTTGCTCCTAGCTTGACTGTATTATCCTGTTTACTTGTTTGTATATTTCTTCCTTTTTTGTATCTTTTTCTTCCCCACTGTAAAACCCGAGACTGTATTTGTATGTTCTGATGTATCAAAATAACTGACGACTAAAAAACAAAAAAAAATTAATAAATAAATAAATTAATATATATATATATATATATAACATTATTATTATTATTATTAATTATCTCGTTGTAACTTTTTTCTCTGTTTTAATATTTTTTTCCCTTATTCTAAAAATGTTAAATATGGATTATTTTTAAAAAATCAAATCACACAGCAACAACAACAAAACTATTGTCCTCAAGATTAGTAAAACAGTAAAGTCAGTAAAAATGAATCAATATATATATATATTTTGCTTGCTTGTTTGCTTGCTAATCATATTTTCTGAGTTTTGAGGGAATGCTTTTTGAAAAATTATATTCTGAATGACATTATCACTTCCGAAAATATACATTCCATGTGTTTTCTAAAACAATCATGTAAAATGGCTAAAAAAGGTCCATTAAAACATATAAGTCCTTTTAAGGCACATATGGGAAATGAATATGTATTTCTGACAGAGAAACGTATATGAAAAAGAAAATATGATAATTATAGTTTAGTAAATTTTATTTTACTTTTATTTTAAAGTATTGTACACGGTACTGTAAACTGTGTGTATTTTAAAGCTTCATAGTGAAGTACATGAATCTGACCAGCAGAGGACGCCAGTGCATTTTTTTCAGTCAATTCTCCTTAGACTGATTTTCTCCATTTCTCAAGAAACAAATTTAACATTTCTTTTAAAGCTGTTTAAAGCTTTATTCTGCCTTTCACGCAACATTTTCACGAAAATATATTTTTGTGTGCTTCTAATAAAAATATAGTGAAACAATTAATTTCTCAACGACCCAATTTACATGCTATCGTTAGCATATTAGTAGATTTTTTTTTTAAAACTTAACAAGCAAACAAACAAATAAACAAACAAACAATCTAGGATGCTAGATATGTTTAACTGGAAACACTTCCACTTCCACAAGTTTGGGTCTTTTAATTTGTAATGTACGTGACACATCTGCTGTGGTATAATCGTCGCGTACTTCATTGTCTTTCCACATTTTGACAAATGGCGGCATAAGTTGATATCTAGCATCCCCCTGTCAGTCATGAATTTTTACAGCGTGTCATTGTGAAACTTTTACAAATCTATTTATTCTTTACATATTTGATAATGTTGCCGTCGTGGACAGCGCGACAAGGGGAAGTGGGTGATCTGAGAAACAAGAGTAAAGATGAGCTCCTTGAAATACTGTCACGACAAGAAAAGATACTGTCTAATAAGTAAGTGGTTTCTGGTACTTTTTATTTTACACCCACTTGTGTATTTATCCTAAATGTGTAATTCATGATTGGCGTCTAAATAAATATGTAGGCTTATTGGCTCGACGACTATGCTGCTGATAAACTTCTGGATCATTCCAGATCTACTGGCGCTTTTACAGTAACTTAAAGGGATAGTTCACTCAACAATAACCGTTTTCTCACTCTCAAGTGGTTCCAACCCTTTGCGAGTTTCGTTCTTCTGTTAAAGACAGAAGAATATATGTTAAAGAAAGTTAAAAACACGTAACTATCCACCTCCATAGTAAGGAAAACAAATGTCAATATATTAATTTGTGTTTAACAGAAGAAAGAAACCCATATAGCCATTTAAAACAAGTAAAGATGAGTAAATGATTTTAACATACCTGTGTGTGAAAAAAGAAGTGTGCTTACAGTTGTGAAATTTTATATTTCTTATATGCAAAACAAGTACAATTTACATTGTTGAATAATGGATGGATCTTGATTTGTTATTTCATGTTATTTTCTTGTATTGTTTTTTTTAATCTTTTTTTTAAACTGCTTGTATTGTTTTACAGACCTCATAATTGTAATGAAGTATGAATAGAGTTATATGATCTCTTTCAGGAGATTTATTCAAACCCTTCCAGATAAAGGGAAGAAGATTGCTGAGTTTTTGGAGAAAGTGCATCTTGCACTCGAGCATCTGGAGGAGGAGGAGAGAAAACAAGCAAGTTTAATCTCTGTCCGGACAGAGTTTCAGTCAAAATATCAGCAAGCCCTTGCCAAGCGAAGCACAGATAAGCATTTAGACTCAAAATTGTACACGGTTATCCCATCCCATGACAGAGAAAAAGCCAATGTCAATACTGGTGTGGTTAACGAACAGGAAAATGGTGATCCGTTTGGCCAGGAGGAGTTTTTGACAGCCCGTCTGCAGGCTGCTGAAACACTAGAAACAGCCGGTGTGAATGCAGCAGCATCAGTGCTGAAAGACACAGAGCTTGTAAAGGCATTTGGACAAGTAACACTTGCTGAAAGCAATAATGTCTGCAACAAAGACACTATCAAAACCCTGCCTCCTAGTAAGCCCTTTCTGGACCCTAAACCACAGAAGAAACCACATTACATAGAAGTCCTGGAGAAGACAGAGGAAAGTGTGAATATGAAGAAATCTAGATTTAAACCAAACCAGTGAGTGGAAATGCACTGTTATTACACAGCTTTTAAATTAAGATGATAATGAATACTACATTATCATGCTTGAGCCTTATGTTTTTCGCAATTCAAACACTGTCTAAAAGGCCATATAGGAAATCATACACATTTTATGTCACTCTTGATCAGTATTTTGACAGAAGTCATTTTAAAACAATCTTATTCAAAATGTCAGTTGTGTAGGTAGTCAGTGAAAAGAATAAATAAAATACTATAAAAAAAAAAAAAACTAACTAACTGAACTAACTTTCAAAAATATTTTTTTACTAATTAAAAAAAAGCCTTTTTCTTTTTTTGAACCAATTTTAAGGATTTCATAAGAGTTTCACCTCATTTAACCCTTGGTCCAAGCTGGCTTTAGATCTGCACACTTGAATAAAACTTTTTCCTAGGCATAACAAAAATGAAATTAAACTCTTTTGTTTTCAAAAATAGAATATAGCCCTGACTACCTTAGCATCGTGGGTGGTGTTTAACATCCCTGATTTGGACCAATTTCCAAAAGGGTAGCACTGTACATTATAACCCAATAATAAAAAAACATGACCCATATTTACAGTACTTTTTCCACAAAATACACTATTGTTCACATTAAAATTCAACCATAAGAAGTTATTGTGACAGATCAAATAATGCTAAACATTATTATATATATGAATATTTAGCCTTAAACACTACTTATGGCTTCAAATAACCATTGTAACTTTAAATCAAATTTTAAATCCCATCTACTTATTAATTAGGGTTTAAAATCTTTTTTTATATATAATCTGGCTTGTCTGTTTCTTTTTTTTTTTTTCTTCAGGTTAATTGTAAAATCAGAGTCTCCATCATCTAGTCAGGCGTCTGGCAGCACCACACCACTAACTGCAGAAGCCAGAAAACAACAAGACCGAAAACACCTGGATGACATCACCGCAGCTAAACTTCCACCCCTGCACCACAGTCCAGCCCAATTACTGTCATTAGAGGAGTCGGCAGCCCTTCTGCAAGAGCAGACCAGAAAGCAGCTGGTAGGTTGAAGAAGTCTTGTCTATAGCAGACCAAGGTTTGAGTAATTAAATTGACCAATGACATTTCAACATTTCAAAAAGTTTTATCTCACAGAAACATGAACAATTTCATCATACTTTTGAATACTCCCAATGGACTGTAAAAGTGATATATGTTTGCGCTTTAGTGTATCTTGTTTCTGACTCCGTTTGTATTCTGGAAGTAGTGCAATCATGTGGTTGTGTGTACTGCTTATTTTAGGAGATGCAGGCCAAACAAGCTGCCCAGAAGCTGGCAGATGGTCTGAGTATCAGGATGGAGAGTTACAACCCAGAAGGAGGCCCACTGGCAGCCTACAGAGAGGTGCATGATGATGGGGCCCTGCTTTCTTCAGAGGAGGACTGATCGTGGGGCCCTACAGGGAGGATACTGGCTTGTTGATATGTTTGGCCCCTTGCCCTAGACCAGCTCTCGGCCTAGAGCCCATGCTTCAGGACCCTGGAGAGAGGCTTTCAGCTTGAGGACAAGAGAAAGGCCTATGAACTGCACTGACAATTCCTTCAGAATCTGCAAATCAAGATAAATAATAGCAGGTTACATCTAGTTATTCTGTAAAAACTAGACTGTTTTTGCATGTGGAAATGTTACTGTCTCTTAAGTAACTGCTTATCTTGGCAAGCTGATGTCAAAAAACCTTACCTCGGCAGGTCCACACCTGTTGTCTTTTACAGAATAATATAATTTGAAGCTCTTATCAGCCATACCTTCAAGGGTGTAGTTGATATGTTATTGTGAAGACGGTAATAGAATATTTTTGTATGACCTTTCTTAGTGTTTGTTCAAACAAAATCCCCCGATTCAAGCCCTCAAGCTTGTGATTGGTTCTTTGAATCGGATAACAGAAACCGCAGTTTCATAAACTAAAGGTGGAAGCACTTAATGTTTTGTCACTTTGAGTGCAACAGCTTTGAAAACGTCTGTCTCCCTCCCTTTTTGTAGCATTGTTTTGATAACCGCCCACTGGTTGATTGGAGTGAGTCAGCCGTCGTTTGAAGGGCGGGATGTTGTTATCAGTGCAGAAATCTGTGACATGCCTCAGATGATTAATATATGTAATGTGAAATATTGAGGCTTGAAGGAATTACACCAATTGGTGGAATACATCTGGATTGTATTTAGATCATGTTTCTGTATGGCAGTGCATTCTGGGATGGCAGCGGATAGACAGATGGAACATATGGTAAATGCAGTTTCCAAAGTCATCAGCATTGATAAAGCATTCATAAAACTGACTTCCACTCTCAGGATGTAAACAATAAGTTTCTTTCTTGCACACGATTCAGGAATCTTTACATTTAAATGGAGAGTAGGGAGTTCGAAGAGGGAGGAAATCCAAATCTGCACTTCTCCGCAGTAGATGACCTGTGATAACCTCTAGTAATTGCTTCTACCCGTTGATGGGAACTGCTGCCTCAGAAAAAAAAGAGATCCTAACACATCTGGCAGGTTAGTGTTTAGACACCGTGTGTGACGAACTCCAGAGTGCCTTACCCAGACGTCCTGTGATAAATATGTCAGTCTTGTTCAGAAAGAATCTCTTCTCTACTGGTATTAATTAAGTCTACCTTGCATAAAGACTGTTATCAATTACACACTGGATTCCTGCGCTGATCAGATTCGCTGCTGAGTATGTAGATATGCTTGAGTTGGATTCAAGCATGCGTTCTGACAGTGTCTTTAAGTTGTTCTTTTTTAGCTGCACTTTTTGCTTTCCACATACCTCAACACCCATCGTTTCAGATCAATAAACGGCTCATGGAGTCATCTGTAAGTGCTTTACAAGTGTGAAATCATGCCCTGAGAGAATGGGCAAACTTTCTGAGCTGTGAGGGGGATAAACTATAGATTTTTTTTTTCTTCGAGAACCCTTCCAACTGACATCAATAAAAACACATTTTCTGCAATACATTTCACTGCTCTCTTGGTTATGTTATTCTATTTAAAGGCATTTTAATTCATCACTGCTTTGAGGCATAAATCTGCCACTTTAGGCATTTTTCTGTCTACCTGTAGATCCAGTTTCACAGTCTGTGCCTTAATAAGACCCAGCTCAGAGGAGGTCACACATTTAAGCTTTGGGCCTCTAACTTTTTGACGTCAAAGTCCCCTTTAGTTCAAAACAACACTCTCCTATCTACATTGATCAGTACCTCTGGTAGTTCTGTTATAATATAAAAACGTCTGTTTCATTTTAAATTAACTATTTAAATAATTCTAAGCCTTACTGTGACACTATTGGGAGTTTGTTAAGGCCTCTTTGTTAAATGTGTTTAGATTCTATTCTATCATCAACTAGTGCAGGGGTTTTCAGTATTGTAGTTGTTAAAGTCCATGTGAAATCAATATACAATGTTTATTTTTCTAGTGAATGTTGTCATTCTTTAGGTAAACAATTATTCTGTGCAAGTTAAACTTGGAAAAAAAACATTTTGGTAATCTTTGATTAAAATCTGTCCATTTGCTTTCTTCTTTGGAGTTGCAGTCCTTCTAAGTAACACTTTATTTTGATGGTCCATTTGAGTATAAGTAGACTGTCTGCTTAATATCTGCTGATATGCTCCTTCATCATAAGAAACTTTGCAAGTACATGTCAGTTTACACTAACCCTAATCACAACGTAACAGTCTCCTTATAATTTTGAATTAGTTGGCATGTAGATGCAATGTAACTTAAATTCAACAAACGAACCATCAAAATAAAGTGTGTTCTCCTTCTCTGATGTCAGTTTGACGGCTTCAGGCTCAATATTCTTAACCATGCTCCTTTTACCATCAGTTTGCTATGAGGGAATAATACACAGAAATTACTCATGTCCTACTCCAGTGGTTCCCAACAGGGGGTCTGGCCGACAAGGGGGCCTCAGCGAGTCTGTGGGGGGGCCGTGTCATTTTTAAAAAAGTTTTTAGCAGTGGGCAGTAAAGAGAACAATCATGATGCCTTTGTTTATTTTATCCCCTGGCTGACCAAAAAATAGACAAATTTGTAATTCGTCCTTCACAAAAAAAGAGCGAGTCGCACTGATTCGCCTTCACCAGCTAATATTAATGACCCAAGCATACTCGACCCAGGTAAGGAAGCTCCAAAAATTTAGGGTCACAATGCTAGCAATACTGGAAACATGAAATGCAGGAAATACCAAGATAGTTACCTGAACTATGGTTTTATTCCATTTTCTCGAAGCAAAGAGTCCCTTACCCAGCCACAGTGCATTATCTGCGGCAAAGTTCTTGTTAACGAATACATCGATACAATACAATACAATACAATACAATTAATAAGACATTTGCAGACGACTCATCCCCAATTCCCCAAGGTGTACCCAGTAAATGGCCTACTGATGTTTTGCTTTTATATTTTACATTAGGCTATTATTTGTGCATAAGCATATCTAGATATAGTAATAAACAAACCGTTTTTTTGTCATACCTTCTGCAAATTTATAAGAGCGGTAATATCATTAAATGTGGAGTGGGGTCTTACAATATTTTCCGGGGGAAATAGGGGTCTCAGGCAAAGAAACGTTGGGACTACTTAATATTCTTTTTCGGTTGGAAGCACATCAACAAGGTAATTCTATGGATCATTCTAAAATGATATAATATATACTTTGTATGAGGACTTACAGTTTATAATCTGATAAATAAATGTTATAAATAGGTCTGAAATAAAAACAGGAAAAAAAAATAATGAAATTCCATCTATTATAGTAATGTTTCTTTGTATTTATATATTTAAGAAATAAGCAATGAACACTGATACCCAAACATTCAACATTCACATCAAATCCCTCCATCTCAAAAAAGCACCGATGTGTATTCTTGTTTTATCAAATAAACATTTGGCTTGCACTTCTGTAAGCATCAAGTTTGAACCTTTCTTTTGCCATGTTATGATCTCAAACTAAACACCTAACTCTGCTACAGTAGCCACACCCTAAACACTCACTATTGGTCGAGCTAGAAAGTGATTAGTGGAGTTGATTGATCGGCTCACTTTCAGTGGTTTGTAGATGACCAGTTTCGAGAATGATAAACCTAAGAATGGCATATTTATAGTAGTTACCCATTAGTAATCTAGATGAAAAGGGATAGTTCACCCTAAAATGAAATTTGACTTACTATTTACTCAGCCTCAAGTGGTTCCAAAGCTTTGTTTTTGTGTTGAACACAAAGATATTTTAAAGAAAGTTGGAAACCAGAAACCATTAACATCCATAGTAGGAAAAACAAACACTGTGAAAGTTAATGGTAACAAGAAACTCAAACAGCTTTGTGAAAAGTGAATGGTGAGTGAATGATTGAAATTTCAGTTCTAGTTGAGGTATACCTTTTAAGAGATTTTATTTTTATATAAATACATGCTTCACCTTTAAGAAGCACTGCTTCAGTATATCTTTTATAATTGTGCTGTTTTTTCCCCCCATTTGTTTCTGATATGCCTGATTTTGATAGATACAATAAATGTTGCATTGCTTAGGTGCAAACCGCAGTACAACATTATTGCCTAAAAGTCATCCTGTTTTCACTGAACGTTTCAGTACCGGATATAATCTAGACAATAATAAGACTATGACAATAAATATTTTTTTCTATCAATTTGTTTACTTTTAAGTCTTAGATTGTGGTATGGTTTTGATACAGTGGTTTTTAATGCAGGAAGGAGAGAATGAGTCAGTGCTTAGAATGAGAAACCTCAATAATGACTGTTGGCTGTAAAGATTTATGCTGCTGTTGTGAATGAGGATGCTGTTGAGAGAAGTGCTGTTTATATCATTCCTGATGTCTTCCAGAAATGCGTTTATATGATCAGGAAAGGCATGATGATTTCACATCTGCTACTTTATCAAGTCCATGTGAATAAGTGTAATGACGGGAATATTTAAGTGCACAAAAAGACTGGGAAATTGTTATTTCTGGCATTTTACTAAGAACTGGCAAAATTACTGTGGTAACATGAAAGTTACTAAAGTAATGCCACAGTGCTTTGACACACATCATAGCAATCTTTGATTACGATATTGTCATATTTTGTTATTTACTTAATGATTTAAGTTTGCTCTCTAGTGTATATATTGATTGATCCAAACTGTGTGCTATAAAATATAGTAATAAAGCAGTGATGTTTGTATGTGAAATGACCCATGTTTTACTTTCTAAAAAGAATAGTTCACCAAAAAATCTGAATCATTTGAGTATATTAAATAAGATGTTTTCCACATCTCAGGCAGAAGTAAGAAATAGTTGTGTAAATGAACAATATTTTTCAGTTACAGATCTCTTTGATGAAACTTGATTCTCATATGTTATACAGCTATGTAAAAATAAGAGACCACTTGAAAATTCTTGATTTCTGAATTTTAAGATTCATGTGTAAGTAAAACATGTTTTTTTGTTTAATTATGTAACACCGATTTATGTTACAAAATTTAAAATAAAAATGTTATTTAGATATATTTTTGAGCCATGTTTTTAGAAATTTATGTTCTTTTTTTAGACCAAACAATAGCAATGTTTTAACTTCAGAAGGCTTGGCAAAGCAATATTTGGTGGAATAATCCTGATTTTTAATTGCAACAAATGAAAACAGAATTTTTAAGTTTTGTTAAGTGAGAATTTTTTCAAGTGCTTAATTGTTTTCCATAACTGTATGTATCCTTAAATAATAATAGAGAAACCATTCCCTCCTTCAAGAAAATATGTTTTTTTTAAAAAGTAAAAACTGTAATAACCATTTTTTGCCGTTGTTTTTGTTTTTTGAAGGTTCCACTGTAGCGGCCTCTGATAAAAAAGGAAAGTGATTAAGATTTAACCGCATAACCGCATTTAACTACAAATGTTTTTCATGGTTAAACTGTGGTTAGTCGAGTTAAACTGTCTGTAATGTGGTCAGCATTGCTTAACTACAATAACCACTTTTTGGTTTTTGGTTTTTGGTTTTATTAGGAAAAAGCAGTTACTCTGAGCAAACAGCAGATGGCAGTAGTGCTTTTGTGTTTAGCGTGCTGAAAAAACCCTGGTTTTCAACCATGTCTACTCATATCTTGTTTGCATTTTCTCTGAAGAGCTTTTTAATGCAATTATTCTCAGCAATCAGATCTTTTTGGTGTTAGTATTGGTTGGTATGGTATGGTTAGTATTTAGAGCAGTTTACTGATAATGATGATTCAGCATCATTTAGTCACTATTGGTGGATCCACCATTTTGCCATTCCTTTCAATAGCAGAATCATCTTGAAAGTGTTATGGGTAATTTGATACACGTATATGCTGAAATTGCAGTTGTACGTTTAGCTCAGAGCTCTTATAACTATATAGCATGGGTCTGAGTGGGGTTTACACCTGCAGAAGATAATGTTTACTCCCTAGATGATCCTCCAGAGCTCCAGCAGACCTGGAGGAAACCCTATAGCTTGGAATCGTAGTCCACATGTGCTTAAACAAACTGTTGCTCTAAGAAGTTTGCATAACAATTATGAGAAGGCTGGTCCATTTCAAAAGCACGGAAAGAGAAAAAAAGAGAGACGAGGAGATTAATAAGTGCCAAAAAACTGCCAGTATTCTGCTCAGCCACTGTCTGGCCTGGCACGGCTGTAATGCCTGTCAAAAACTCATCACGGTGAGGAAGCCGCCGCAGCAGGGATGCTTGGAGCTGCCAGGGCACGGTGGGGGAAGAAAATGGAGCCGCTTGCCCAGCAGCGTGTGATCATAATGAGGAGGAAAATTCCCATTCTTGTATCCAGATTAATGTAACAACAACAATGTGCTTTTGTCCAACTTTTTTTCTCCCCCTGCTTGTATTACTCAAAGCCTCCGTTCCCTTTTCCATCCATCAGCGGTACTGCGAGCGTAGAGTTACTCTGTACAGTTGCTTACAGGTTTAATGCTTCTCTTGGGTGGGATTTTTGCATAGATGTACTCGCATATTGTGCGAGTTTCTGGTTCCTTAGCAAGCCGAGGAAAATCAATTTGGGTTACCAGGCATCCGAGTACCATCTCCAAGCAATGAGCCTCTGTATCTGTGTGTACATGTGTACATGAGGTCAGTCTCAAGCTGTCTGTCCATGAATGCAGTGTAATGCTGTTTTTAATTATTTCCATGCTATTCAAGTGAAATCATGCTTTCTCATTTCTGAATGCACCAATTGACAAGCACCAGGAGTGTGAATTAGCAGCTACTTGGGGAATACTGCCAAACGTTACAAATGGAGAGTGCTAACTTCATTTAAAGGGTCATGAAATGCAATCGTCGACATGTCAGATTATTGCCATTGCCCACTTTTACTGTGTTGCAGGTGTGAGAGTGGGTGAGAAATGCAATTTTGGCTCAGCCTGATTTCTGTGATTTGTTATTTTATTCTAGATGTATTTATTTATTTATTTCCCCACGGTCAGATCCTCTTATGTTATACGACTCCAGCACGACTTGTAAAGATTTGCTCACAGAGCCTTTGGTCGTACAACAGAAGTAAAAGCGTGCCATAAAAACAAGGCAGTTCTCCACAGCCCAGCTCATAACAATTACAAGGCCTTGATATGGACTCATAGGCTTGTTTATGTGCTGTAATGTTGTCCACGTGCCAAGACAACCTTGAGTGCTGGAATCCCTGGTGTTTCTGATTGGAGCTACATGTACGCGTTGACTTTGCTAGTCTGCAGCCTGGTATAATAGACTACAAGGTTCGTGTGTGTCTGCGTTTGTTTGTGCACCTCCTAATTTGTTTATTTACATAAGCATTCTCTCCACAATCTCTCTGTCATGAAATCCGGAGCTTCATCTGCTCAAAAAGCAAACATATTTTTGTAATGAGGGAGGAGATGCTGTCCAAGTCCATAATGATCTTAAGCTGTAGAGAACTGACTGAATTAAACTGCGGTAATTAGGTTTAACTTGCTTTTAATTGCTTCTTCTCTCAGTATCAGAATCTTTGACCTCAAGTGTTATTTTTTTTAAACATAATGTTTCAAAATAGTGGAAATGCAGAGAAACATCTCCTTGTTATGGCCTGAGGATTAATTCAGCGGGTGTGGAGTTTATCGCTTAAACTACATTTCAATGGGATGTTTGTCTTCCTGTGCTTTTCTGTTCAGTGCCAATGTTAAACGAAACCTAATTGCGCACAGGACCGTGACAATTGTTAAAATGTATCACAAACTGGCAATCACTCATCGCCTCGAGATGGTAATGCTGTCTTTTACAGGTGCCACAGTTTAGAGTAACAAAGCAGAATGAGACGGAGAGAGGAAACAGATTGGATAAGTTTTCTTTATCTTCCTTTTGCTTCTTCGCCATTGAAAATTTATTTTGCCCTTCATTCTTGTTTCCTTTCCCTTCACTTTGTTTCCTCTCATCATATTTCACATGCAACATGGGACCTCTTCACAGACAGATGGTGTCGCTCACACAAGTGGTGCCCTGTTCAGTCACATATCAGATTCGTTCTGTGTGGATGCTCATGCATGGCTCTTTGGGAGAGGGAGGAAGCCCTGCAAAAGTGACAGGTCATTTGACGCCCCCCACTGATCTCATGTCTCATCATGCTTTGATAAGCATTGTGAATTTCAGAGGCAGGAAGAGGGACGACACACAAAGTGACTCGCTCGGCAGGACTTAAAGGGTGGAGTGTTTTTTTTCCTTTTTAGATGTTTTATTTTCTCTTCAAGGAAGAGAAATATGTCACCACTGACAGCTCTTGAAGTACCTTTAATGAGCAAAACATAAGCATTAGTTACAGGACACTCTTTGAACATTAATAATTCTTTGTTCTTTCAAGAGAATCTTGTTTAAAAACTCCTGCACATGTTTTGACAGGTTTGCATGCAGTACATTTCTGCAGATAGTCATTTCACAGAGATGATGCAGTTCCCATTGATGTTATATTCATCATCTACTTAAAATACGTCCTCTCCTATATTCACTCCCTTTTTCTCCTCATTACTTTCCAAAAATAATCACAAATGTGATGCCTAGACTGTATGAAAGCACCTCACTGCAGAGGCTTTTCTCTGTGTTTGAACTGTCGTTGGTTATCTTATGCTTTTAGCTCATGCCTTGACAGCTCCAGCTTGTTTACCTACTTTCTTGCCTGTTGATTCCTTTATGACCACTACTACTTATAAAGGGCGAAAAAGCAGAAACAAATAAAAAAAAGCATTTTTTTAAATAAAATGTGGCTGTCTGCTGCTCATTCATTGTAAATCTCCTGTTCCTCCACATCACAAAGGTGAGCCAACGGATTGAGATTTGGTGACTGTGGAGGCCATTATAGCAAAGTCTCTTTAAGGCAAGTCATTTCACTCTGTGGCCATCTTTTGAAAAGCTTCTCGGGCAGTATACTCGGGCATTCTGTCTGAATTGGGAAACATCTAGTTTTCCAAAGTTGCTTGCCAAGCTTACGATTGAATTTCATATTAGGAATCACCAATACAATTAAACAACTGTCCCTTTAGTTAAACTTTTAAACATCCAAATCACACAAAATCTGCAGAAACTCACGACTGGTTCAAGCTTTTTTCACCATATAGCGATCGATGATTGTCTCCTGTACTAGTAGGCAGAGCTTTATTCACCATATTGACACTTTTCCCCATTCAAAAAGATACGAGTGACATGTCTAGTGTATTCTATAGTCTTTGATTATGGTTAAGTGCCGATGGATATCCATCACATGATGGCTTTGTTGTGCTCATAAAGGGATAGATAGCAACAATACTCAGGTCATTGTATGCTCAAGTAATTCTTAAGGACCTGGTATATTTCAAATTATATTGTTTTGTGTTTTACATTTGGGGCCAAAACGAATTTAGAAGAGGCTAAACAAATACTGTATATACTGTTTTGAAACCTCCCAACACCACTGCTCTTCAGTAGGCAGGGTTGTAAATGTGCCATGCTGTTCACATGTACCCCTTAAACACAATGATGGTAGCTGTGATTGAAGAACAGTGCCATAACATCTGTCAGCCTTCTCTAGCCTGTTGCACAAGAAGCGCCACCACGCCATGCCACATCTTGTCTGACGATGTCACTTGTCTGTTGTGTGACTTCCTCTGAGACTTTAAAATCTCTCTGCGAATGATCGTGCATGTGTAGATACATCTGTACCAGCTTTGCTATCTAATTGTATCTGACTGCAGACTTGCATATGCAAGCTCAGACATGCAATCTCACACTCAGCGGACCTAATGATGTCACTCTGAGAGGTAGGCTTAGGGGTGTGGTTATGTGTGCACATTAAAGCATTGTTCAGTTCAGCACCAGTTCAGCTTGCATCTGCACCCGGTCAGCAGCCAGACCCTTCTCTTGCCATTCACCCCTTCACTGTATTCATGTGGCTAACTTGGTGTTGTTGTGTTATATGTTGTTCTACTGTCTGACCTCTGTGGATATGAAAAATAAATTAATCGCACATCAAAGAATGCGGAGTTCCAGAGCACACCCACTGATTGCTTAATCATCAAGAACCATATAGCTCAGGACCCAAAATAATGGCTGCGTCCGAAATCACCTACTAGTCAGTAGTTACTACATTTGAGCTTAAATTTACTACACGACCATTAGAAAAGTATGTTCTATACAGTATGAATGTGAAAATGGAACTTGCACGTATTACATCTGCCATTTCTCATTGTTATGTGACCTACCTGCATCATTTGCATCACTTCACTCTCATTTATGAATTTTATCGTGGTGCTTCATGGGATAACGAATCATCCATCGGATGTGCACTTCATAATCATGCTGGACATACTACTCGGACATACTACTCGGCTCGCATACTGTTTTTAGTGTACTATATATATAGTGTACTATATTTTTTTTTAACTGCCAAAATGAATTCAAAGTGAACTTAATTTTAGCTGGATTTTGTTTGAAATTACATAATTTTTGTTCGTTCTTGGATTTTGTTTGAAGTATACTGGAGCCTTTAGGGGCTCAAACCGTGCAAAGACAATATCTTCTGCAAATCTCAGTTATAATGAGGGATTATTCGAATTACTATTGCCTCTCTTTCAGCTGATCTGGTCATTCTCTTCTGGCACAAACAAGGCATTTTCACCAATAGAAATGCTGCTCAGTTGAAATTGTCTAATTTCTGACCAATTATTCTCTGTAAACCTTGCCACATTCAAAGTCATTTCTTCATCATCTTGACCACATCTACATAACTCTTTAATAACTAATAACTCAAAAAATAATTTGCTGCCATTTGTTTGGCTGATTAAATATCTGCTTTACATCTATTGCAGATAATCACTAGGTAACTGTTCATGATCCCTCATAACCACATTTCCCTTATATTGACAGTATAATTATAAATCAACTTTAACTTTCTCTAAGAAATGCTGTAAAAATTAATGGATGCTACCAAATTAAACCTTACTGTAAAGTGTTAGTGAGAAGTCATCTATAGGCTATGGCACTTTATGGCATTTTATCAAATCTATCACATCAATCTGTCATATATTTAACATGTAATGTCTTTCTGCACAGTCCAGTGTGAATTATCTTTATTCTTCTTTATTGCATCACACTGATCACCTCTGTCTTATTGATCACAGAGATGCATTGGTCCATTATTGACCTAGCTTGAGTTTATAGAGCTGATGATGAAATAGATTTAGCCTTTAACGGCTAAACACTCTGGCCTCTCAATGGGACATCTGGTTTCCCACTCGCGTAGAGCCCCAGAAAGTGCTGTTGCCTATAGCCGCTGCCCTCTTGCCTGCTCTGGTATTAAAGTATACACAGAGAATGACATATAGAAAACATTTAAGGAGAATCTCTTTAAAGCAAAGTACTGGTGAAAGAAAATAAGCAGCTGTTACTGAACTTGGGGTCCCATGACTATTAGTGCTGGCACCTGCAAACCATTCCAGCTCAGGTTTGTGATTATAGAGACAATAAGGACCAATGTTTTTCCTTGGGAGTAATTAAATTTAATATATTTGTTAAATGATGCATGTTGACCTCAGGAGTACTCGCATAAAGAAGTGCATTTCTACATTTACATGCACAGATATAACTCAGCTGTGGTTTCCATTTCTCTGTTCGTGTATGCTGAGTAAATGACAATGTGAAGAAGTCAATCTGAGAGTGTGCAAAACAACAAGGCCAATTTTAGTTTAAATGATGTATACATGCTAAAAGAAGTGTGATAACCTCTTTGCTTAAAGTCTTTGAAAAAAATCACCAGATAAAAAATATTAACAATATAGAAGGCCACAAAGGAAAGTTACTTTTACTTAGTTACAAGTTAGAGTCTATGTCAAAATGTTTTACTTTTAAAGGAAATTATGATTTTTTTTGTCATGCATAAATGCATATTTTTTTTCCAACTTTTGTCATTAAAGAATTAAAGAAATGCAATTAAATTGATGTGATGATTAACATATTTTACATTTCCACAAAAATAACAATAACATTCACCAAGAATACCTTTTTAGCATGGCATACCACTTAAACCATATTTCAAATATATGTGACACTGGACCACAATTTTTGTTTTATTTTGCAAAGGGATATTTTTTTTGTAGCATCCAGAAGTATAAGAAATTTTACATTATATGTGTCAAAATGCTAGATTTTAATTAAATAGAATCATGTAACAATTAAAAAGTAAAGATCGTTTTTCAAGAAGACATTGTGTAAATATCTTACTGTAAATATATTAAAACTGATTTTTTGATTGGTAGTGTGTTGTGAATAATTCTCACATTGTTGAATCATGAATGGTATGATTGAACTATTATTGGGGTGGTCAAATGTATACAGTATTTATATGATCTCATTCATTCATTCATTTTCTTTTCGGCTTAGTCCCTTTATTAATCTGGGGTCGCCACAGCGGAATGAACCCACAACTTATCCAGCACATGTTTTTATGCAGTGGATGCCCTTCCAGCTGCAACCCATCTCTGGGAAACAACCATACACACTCATTCACACAATACACTACGAACAATTTAGCTTACCCAATTCACCTGTACTGCATGTCTTTGACTGTTGGGGAAACCGGAGCACCCGGAGGAAACCCACGCGAACGCAGGGAGAACATGCAAACTCCACACAGAAACACCAACTGACCCAGCTGAGGCTCAAACCAGCGACCTTCTTGCTGTGAGGCAACAGCACTACCTACTGCGTCACCTGCATTTATGTGATCTGTTATTTTTTTAAATTATTATTAAGATACAGTTCATAGAAAACAATTTCTCACTATTAAAAGGGTGACCTCATACGTCTTGTTTTGACATCCTTCAGGGGGGACCAAGTGTTAATTAGGGGGGTTAATCCCCACAAACCCCCCTGTAATTCGCACCCAGACTTAGCATTGCTAAGAACTTAATTTAAACAAGTTCAAGGATGATTTTATTAATGTCGAGGTTTTTTTAACCCCCCGATTCCAGATTTTGAATTAGTTATCTTGGCCAAAAATTGTCCAATCCTAGCTAACCATGCATCGATTTTTATGCAGCTTTCATGTAATGCATTAATCTTCATTAAAATTGAGGTCACATATTAGAAAGAATTACAAAAAAGATGGATGTAAAGTTAACTTTTTTAATTGCAATCGGCAAGTTGATTCCTTTCACACTTAAGTATGTTATTTCTGTTAATAATTATACATTTATTTCTGTTTTATTAATATGCTTAAAAGAACTTCCTTTTACAAAAGTAAAGCATTTAAATAGACAATTTATTTATATAGTCCAAACTTAAAGGGATAGTTCACCCAAAACAGAAAATTAAATCATCACCTTCATGGGGTTTTAAACCTTTATGAGTTTCTTTCCTGTGTTAAACACAAAAGAAGATATTTTGGTTTCTTACACTCATCGACTTCCAAAGTTGGAAAGAAAAAATACCCTGGATCTCAGGATTTTTCAAAATATCTTATTTTGTGTTCAACAGAAGAGAGAAACTTAAATAGGTTTTGAACAAATAAATGGTGAGTAAATGATGACACAATTGTCCGTTTTGTATGAACTATCCCTTTAAATCAAACTTTCTGAAATGCATGTAAACATATTGTAATATGTTTAGTATGTGTAATTCAGAGATCTAAAATAAAGGCACAAACAGAACCCAAGAACCGAAGCAAACTATATATGCATTAAAAATAATAGCTATGAGGTCCTGAGACAGGAAATGATGCCATTAGAAAGATCTCAGCAGAGCAAATCAGCATCTCAAACATCTGCGCTCTACCCGTACTCATCTGATGTATGGAACAGTTTAAGCCTTAAACACATCTTTACTTAATCACCGCTTGAGTCATTACTGGTATTTTTGGCTTTAATTGAAATGATCCATTCGGCTGTTGAGAGTGGCGGCGTGTCAGCTTGAGCGCATTGAACCAAAGTGATGAAACCTTTGGATTAACTGCACAGGCACACGGCTGTGACGACAGAGGAGTCATTTGTCCAGCCATTAAGCTAATGTGCTGTCCCTGTTCAGCCACATATCACTGGGGGTGCATAGGGGAGCTCTCCGAGGAGGTGGCTCCGCTGAATTGTAGCCAGGCTCTTATTCTCTTACCTTAACCTTGCCAGGCCATACGAAAGAACATCTGAGCAGCTTTGCGCCAGAACAAAATGCTTTGGCTTCTCGCTGAGGCAATAAAGCAATTGTTTGGTCACCGCAGTTTAAAATGGGGCCTCTGAAACAGCCCTTTCTCTTGGCTTAAGTTTCTTTCTACCTAACCTTCGTTCCCCAAGTATTGTTACTGATTTTTAAGCGCTCTATGTCATTGTTAACTATAACCTCACCCCTCGTTTCTCTGCCTTCATCGGGTGTGGTGGTGGATGCCATTTTGTAAACACAGGCATTGCTCAACATTGCTCCTTTTGATTTTCCATTGCAGCAAAGCGCACTTGGATACTGATATGATGTGTGAAAATCTCAGTCAGTGTGTATCCATACTTTTGCGACTGGGACAAAATCATATTACATAAAGGACTTAACACCTTTCTCTCACAGGAGTGTGTATATATGTTTATATATGAATGCGTGTGTGTTGGTGAGAGGTGTGTGTACAGCACAGAGCTTTGTTAAATAATAATCGCCCACTGTTAAAGTGACTCCTCGTAGTCTGCCCAGAAAAACACATCCCGCAGTGAGAGAAAGGCTTTCCTGCGCAACCATGGTCGATACACCCAGCTCTGGGTCACAGAGGTCTAAGTGACATCATCAGAACTGGACAGCTCGGTGCCAAGAGCCTTGTTAAAGTTCACTGTTGCTGGATTGGACTGATAGTTTCGAGATAGTCACTCGGATATGGATTGTAGATATGTTAATTAGCTGTGTTTTTGGGGGGATTTTAATCTAGGTTATTTTTTATTTGTTTGCTATTAATTGACATATTAATAATCTAGCATTAGGACCTGTGCATCTTTTCATAATAATCATTTCAGTAATGGGTTCCTTCACCCAAAAACTACAATTTAAAGTGTTACTGCTATACCCTAACATTTAGAGTTCAGACAGAACTTTATAGAACCTCATTAAAGATTATTCACATATTTGTAGGTGACCAGAGCTCAACATGTCTAGATCGGGTGCCTAATAGTGGTAATTTATGGTGGCAGAGTCTGCTAGCAGAACACAACTGTTAAAGTATGACGACAACTTTTCTGTTTAAATCCCACTTATGGATTATGGTTAGCATAGTTTTATCACTCTTAAAATGATGCCACAATATATCTCCCGCCATATTGCCATTGGCTGATCAATGCTATTTCTAATATTATTGTTATGGGCAGTCTGTGTATAGTCACAGTCAGTTGTTGTGCATCATTTTGAGTAGTTGTCAAATTGATAAATAAACTTGAAAAGCAGGAGGGATGTTAAATCCTCTCTTAAATCTTTTTAGGAGTTTTTACACATTTGTTTTGACAGGACAGTAGAGAGTGTTGATAGGAAAATATGAGGCACAGAGAAGGGAATAGGATCAGCAAAAAACCTTGAACCAGGAGCTGAACTGAGGTTGCCATTAGCACCATTGTGCTATATGTTGGCACTAGGCATGGGCCGGTATAAGATTGTGACAGTTTGATAATCTTGGATAAAAATATCACGGTTTCATGTTATTGTGATTACTGCTTACTGAACATTGATTACTGAACACAATATATTTCATTTTGAGAAGCATTTTAAGTATTTTGGAGCAGTAAGCGTGTCAGGCTAAATAATTCAAATTAATTGTTGACTTCTGCTGTCCTCATTAGTTTTAAAAACACAGATTTTTTTTTACAATTTAAAACAACATATTTCAATATTTTTTTCTGCTGGAGATACTGTTGTCCTAAAATAAATAAATAAACAAATAAACAAACAAACAAACAAACAAACAAACAAAGAAAGAAAAAAAGAAAGAAAGAAACAAACAAACAAACAAAGAAGGAAAGAAAGAAAGAAAGAAGAAAGAAAGAAAGAAAGAAAGAAAGAAAGAAAGAAAGAAAGAAAGAAAGAAAGAAAGAAAGAAAGAAAGAAAGAAAG
>CAIGQZ010001108.1:15078019-15090139 GCA_903798205.1 Danio tinwini
GCCACTGGCTTGCATGGTTCGGGATCTGTAGAGCTGCGCATCGATGGAATTGCTCCTCAGTGTTTGGACTCTCAGTAGTGATTATTAAACCACACTGAACTGAGCTAAACTAAACTGAACTTAAACACTGAAAACTGAACTGACACTGTTTCAATTCACTATAAACTTCCATGTGAAGCTGCTTTGACACAATCTACATTGTATAAGCGCTATACAAATAAAGATGAATTGAATTGAATTGAATTGAATTGAATGGAAAAACTAAAATTTCAGCAATGATTACTTCAGCCTTGCTAAGCATTCGAAATTACTTTCAAAATCTTACAGGCTCCAAACCTAAAAAATAATAAATAAATAAATAAAAAACTTTAGACCTAGGCTTACTGTAATTTAGACTTACTCTCATAATTTATTGCATATTTCATTTTCAAGATTAATGTATCCATTATTCATTTTATCTACTGGATGGGTAATATAGACCATTTTGAGAGATGTAAACAAAAACAATTGTCCCAACATGTATCCTGTTTTACATTTTTAATTTCTATAGCTGCCAAAAATAGCCATATATTGATAAATAATGTTATGATAGCTGTTTTAACATTAAGTTATAATTGAATTGCCTCTTGTTACAGTTATGAAATAGTTTGATAACAAGCAGGAAATGTTCATGGGCCAATGACATTACCACATTGAAATTGGCCTATAAAAGCATTTTCTCTTTTAACCATTTGTCGTTGTTCTAGACCAGACTGAGCAAATTAACCCTGACCAACCAACGCGTTGACCCTTTCGTAATTTGTGCTTTTTTGTGTGTATTCATGACCAACTAACTGAATGCTGTCCTTTAGTGCTTGGAAAACTTTGTCCTAGTGTTCATTTAGGCTGAGGCCTGGCTGGGTGCAGCAAGTCACCGGCTGAAACTGAGTGTTTGTCTTTTCTCCCCTTATCTCCCATCCTGCTGTCTGTGAACTGCCGAGGCATTCATCACTGCAGGGCAGCAGTATTTACAAGCCTTCCCTCTCTTTATTAATCTCTCCCAGCTGCCCGTGCCTCCATGCTACACGGCTCGCTCGCACTAAACACCTTCAGGGGCGACCAGCATCTCCAACATGTGTGCCGGAAACAAGCCTTTTAATCCAGCAAACCACAAATAAACCCCATTAAAGAAAGGAAAGGCTTGTGCTTTTATTTTTTCGACCGAAAGATAGATTTACATGGAGCTTTTTTTGGTTTTAATTGTTGTGTTTACTGCGCTCGTTTCAGGGCTTTTATAGTGAAAGGCGACTCCATCTCTTGGATGGGACTGACTGCTAACTAGCCTCTAATGATCAGTCAAAACGGCTGGATGCCCTGTGGACTGAAATAACTGTTTTCTCATCTCTTTAAGCAGAGCCGTGTATGAGCTGCAGGCACTTTCATGCAAATATATCCTCTGTGACTCTCTTTTAGCGTTCAGTGCAAATGGGCAGAATAGCCAATGTTTTACTGAAGTCTGGAGATTCTTCTCATTTCTCGCACACGCACTCACACACATCTTCCCTCCAGTCTCCTGCTCTCATCGTATGGCATGAGTCCCACACTCACAATCAGCTCAGACTCTTTGCTTGTTTTACTGGGCTCCCCCCGCCGCCTCCTTCTTTCCTTTCCCTCTCTTCCTTCCTTTCCCAGAAATGACACTGTCAGATTTTGAAACATCTCTTTCTCCGTTGGCACTTGCTTTGCGTTTCCTCTGTCTATCTGTTTCTCTTTTGAGAGGACCACACAGAGGGATGACATGCGTGAGGTTCGTCCGTACTGGGTGGCCTGAAAGCCTGGAAAACACGGGGTGACAGGATCGGTCTTCAATCAGCGCGAGTGGTAATGCATGTGGACGGTGCAAAACCAGTCTCCTGGAGACCCCGCAAGGAAAAAACGAAAACCTGGGTAATTGCTGTGCAAAGTAGCAGATATGCTTTAGGTCTTTGGCAGAGTCTGAGGCCGAAGCTCCCTGAAACACTCTGTCTGATGCACCTCAAATGCTTTGGCTAAGAAAGGATAAGCAAAGAGACTTTATCCTTCGCATTATGCGCTGAAAGCCATTCCTGAATTGTCAGACCTCATGTTGATTCAGTCTTATCTCAGGAGACAGGGAGAGTATTCTCATTCAAATGAAGCCGTCTTCGTCCTCGGGGAGGATAGTTGGTGCACTAGCTGTTGTTTTATAAGCCTTGTTCCTCCAGCAACCAAAACTTCTGAGATGCTTGGTGGAGGATGCACAACAGCTGGAGGCTAAATGGACTTGAGAAAAAAAAAAAAAAAAAGAGTAAAGTTTCATGCAAAGTATGGCAAATGTTTGCTTAGACTTGCTGCCCTTTATAGAGCTGCCATTGAAAATACACACAATTTCCTGCTTATTTTGAATTAGTATTTTGATTAACAGATGAGATTCTCATTTGTTCTGCTTTACCAGGCAGTGTGAGTGATCCTTAGTTGATTATTCTGAGTATCGGTTTCATCTCACTGGCATAACCAGAGTCTTTTAAATTGATGCTAAATTCTGTTTGTATTTTTTTCAGTTGTGATCGCTTCCTTGTGTGGAGTTCCCTTCTTCATCAGTGTTGTACAAGATTTATATATAATGTTTTTAATATAACTTCTCAAAAGTGGGATATATTTAGGGTATATTTGAATACAGGCTTATAGGTAAAATTCTGAATTTGTTTATTTCAAATCATGGGCTGAAATTTGATTTACGCAGGAAGTTAAATTACAATTCCTGAAAATTGTTGAAAAAAAAAACTTCTTAAAAAAAGTGTTTTTCATCTTTCAGTTAATTTTAAAACATTAAGCGTTCGACCAGAAGCTGTTGAGTTCAGCCTCATGAACACAAAACTATTTGGAGAAGTGCTTTAACTGTTTTTGTCAATTTAATAAAAGTCAGTGAGATTTAGAATAACACCGGACGTATATATACACACTATCAAAAGTTTGGGGTCAGGTTTTTTTTATGTTTTTTTTTTTAATAAAAAATATATTCTGTTTATCATGTTGCCATTATTCAATGTAAAAAAAAGTTAAATTGTGAAATACTTATTTATTAAATATTTATTTATTACTTATTGTGTATGTAGTTTCAAATGAAATTATTACTTCAACAATTATTGCTTTTATTACTATTACCATTAATAATAATAATAATAATAATACAACAACAACAAAAATAATAATAACAATACTAATAATGAATATTAGAGTGATTTCTGAACAATCATGTGACTACACTGGAGTTAAGAAGCTGAAATTCATCTTTAAAATCACTGGAATTAATGATTAAATTAAACTATAAACTACTTTTAAACAGCCATTTTATAGAGCAATAACATTTCACAATTTTACAATTTGTACTGTATTTTTTGATTAAATTAATGCAGCTTTGGTAAGCAGGAGAAGCTTATTTTAAAACATTTAAAAATCCTACTGACCCCAAACTTTTGACCAGTAGTGTATATATACAACAAAACATATATTCTTAAAAGTTTAGAAGTATAATGTCAATGAGCATAGTTGTTTCTCCACTAAGGATACAGCAGTATTAGCTCTTCCTTTATTACCAATCAGCTGAAATATCGACTCGTTCATGAGTTCTTAATTGTCTGGCAACAAATGCACAATTAGGCACATTCATACTCACAAATACATGTAAATGGGGCATTTGGGTCCCAAATCTCTGTCTGTTTATATTAACCTACAGCTTAAGGATGCATTAAGCCTTCAGTGCTGCAAAAAGCAAGAGATCAGACTCCCAGTCAACAGCCGTTTTTCTCAATGGGTGAACAACAAAGAGGTTCTATCACTCATTGCTCTACACATCAGCACTTCAGCGTTTGTTTTCTTGCTCTATCTCTGCTCTCGGCCCCCTTCTTCAAATGAAGATCCCCTATTGTAAACTTAGCTTTTGCCCTCATCCATTATCATCACATTGTCAGAGATTGGAAATCATGGTTAATGTTATTTTGGGGATGAAAGAATGAAAAACACTGTCAAATCCAATTTCCTCAGCTTTGTCATCCCGCAGCTGTACGTTGAGGCGAATGGTACAGAGAGCACAGCTGTGAATCATAAGAGCTGAAAATATAAACTGTTTAGTAGTAGAATCCGATGCGCTTTCTGCCAGGATTGTGCCATAACATTCATATGAAATCATTTCAGCTCAAATCCAAGGACGATCTGCTGGAAGATGGGAGGTTTTAATACCACTGTCTTGCTTGCGTAAGTGTGATAGATGTGAGCTGGGCTGTGTAGACAGGAAACATCCTGTGGACCTTCTTCAAACCAGAGCCAGCATGTATTCAGGTACCAAATGGATTTCAGTTTAATGTTTGCAGGAATTTTGTTACAGAATCAAATTTCCACCAAGCGTTTTCCAGCGTTATCACAGGAAATCACCAAGCCACCTATCAGTGGCAAGATCTGAGGACAGCAGCCAACTGTGAGCTCAGTTTGAACATGAAACGCTAGACAGAGCTCAAGATTATAGACAATAAATGTGTTTACATGCACAAGTGGGATATAACCACAGCCTTATTCAAGTTTATAATGGAATATTTGTTGTAAATGCACAATGCAGATTAGCTCTCTCTTTCAGAGCAAGCACACAGTCTGATTATTATCTGTTAAATGAAAACAAACAGTCACAAAAACTGGACAGGTACAAGAATTAAAACCTTCATTTTTTTATATGAAGATACTTTTTAGTCAATCTGATCACAACTGGACATTACAGGTCTAAACGATATCTAAACAGTTTGAACTTGTTCACATTTTACCATGTCGTCACCTTAGAATTATAAGGGTCTATGTGACATTTTTGTCAAAATTGAGTTATTGACATATTCTTATTAAATGACAACTTTTTTACAGTATGGGATGTTTTTTATGAGTAGTTTAAATGTTAAGACTTTTTATTTAAAAAGCAAATGTTACACACATACTATATGCTATATGGAATGCAAAAATTTTGAAGCTCAATATCTCAAAATCATTCAGAACGTAGATAGAAGCTTATAATTCCAAGGTGACGATATGTAAATTATGCAAGTTTATTTTATAATATTAGAATGAAAGATTATTTTTAAAAGCCCATACATGCCAAATCTTGAATGTGGTGAAAATAGACAAATGTTAAAAACACCAGCTCTAAATGGGAATGTATTGTCCTTGTCTACTTGAGGTCTTATTGACCAAAATCCATCTTTGCACCAAGTGTAAACAGGCCAAAAAGCCTTTATGAGACATTTTAAAATTGTCACAATTGGCTTTATAAAGTTGTAAACACATTTTATTTTGAAATATATCAGATACGACATTGGATTGCTACAACTTTCATTGTATATAAAAAAACTTTCAATATAAAAATATATTTTCCACAGAAGAAAGTCCTACATGTTTGATGCGACCTGAGTAAATGATGACATAATTGACATTTTTAGTGAACTATTAATTTAAGTTTCTAAATAATGTTTCATGAATTACAATAATGGCGCAGTGGGTAGCACGTTCGCCTCACAGCAAGAAGGTCGCTGGTTCGAGCCTCGACTGGGTCAGTTGCCGTTTCTGTGTGGAGTTTACATGTTCTCCCCGTGTTCGCATGGGTTTCCCCTACAAGTCCAAAGACATACTCTATAGGTGAATTGGGTAAGCTAAAAATTGTCTATAGTGTATGAGTGTATATGGATGTTTCCCAGTGATGGGTTGCAGCTGGAAGGGCATCCGCTGCATAAAACATATGCTGGATAAGTTGGCGGTTTATTCCTCTGTGGCAACCCCAGATTAACAGAGGGACTAAGCCGGAAAGTAAATGAATGAATGAATGAATGAATTACAATACCTTCTTTTTCCCAAGAGCGAAACCATGTCAGCTATAGTTTTAGTGATATGTTCGCAGACATTTATTATCCTTATTTTAATTCATACGTTTTTTTTTCATCTGTACTTCAACAAGAAAGCTGAATTCACAATGATCTTCTCATGGCAGAGTATGGATATGTTCAAAACAGCTACGGTTGCTATCGTGGGGGGACGGAAAGCACAATTAGTGTGCTTTCAGGCAGCTGTGTGAGTTTTCTCTGCTCCGCTGGGAGATCCTCTGGCCTGCCGAGCTCCAAACAAACACCACGTATGCGTCCTTTGCCTGGTGAGTCATGGGGTTTGCTGGGATATGATCGTGAGGAGACGAGCAGGAAATGAGCTGATGCTCTCATGCCCCTGAACGCAAAATTACCAAAGTGCCTAGCCTGCCAATGTGGGAAGTGTCTTCAAAGGCCCTGAAAACACAGATTATGCCATCTATGACTCAAAATCAACATTTGTGTTGTCTCCTGGTAATTCCTCCCCATTGTTTTGATCACACAGCTGTAATATTGAAGGAGCACAGGTGTAAAAAGCTTTGTTTGGGATTTGATTGAGCCCAGCAGTTGACAGCTGGACTGCCCCTGTTCCCCACCCTCATACTTATGCTCAATTATCACAACTTCATTTAATTGGCCCAATAAAACAATCCAGCTGCATAAACATGTAACAGAGGGTGTGAAATTTAGAACAGGGATTTCTCCATTGCCATGGATATACGGCCGTCTGCCAACGCAAATGAATCATTTCACACTGCGACGTGCTGCTTTAAAGGTGGCTGAAGTAGAGCGCAGCCCTGCGGCACCTTGCTGGGACAACGTGTTGCTTTCTTATGCATCCATCAGAGTGAACGACCCCCTTCCCAAATGGCTGCCACAAAGACTTTGTGCTGCTCCATTTGGGGTGCTTTCAATGAGGGATTTGCTGTTGATCTGCCTGTGTGGGGTGTGAGGATGGGGGCTTAACATTGAGGTGATATGGGGGAGGGTCTGTGGAAGCTGCGATAGAGGAATTACACGAACTGACCGTTTTAATAGTTGGGAAGTAGAGCTCCACATCAGTTCACACTGGAGGAACATTTTCATACTTACTATAACTATTGGTGGAAGTGCCTGCTTGGTGTGTTCACACGGCGGGAATTGATAGGGATTGTAGTTGTAGAAACACCTTTCGGGGGGACTAAATTAGCTCCTTAAGCCCTGTTTACACCTGGTGTTAAGATTCATTGTGTGAACACTGCTAAATACAGGTGCATTTTAAGCTTATATACTTTTGACCACTTCTAGGTAGTCAAAAACGAAGGCTCATGTTATCGAATGTGTTCAAAAGTCCAGCTATACTCTGCATACTGACCTCATTCTTATACATCGCAGTGTGTTGCTAAAGTGCACTTGACAGACTAGTCAGTATTTAGA
Source organism: Danio tinwini (assembly GCA_903798205.1). NCBI lineage: Eukaryota > Metazoa > Chordata > Actinopteri > Cypriniformes > Danionidae > Danio > Danio tinwini. Next base: position 15,085,324 of record CAIGQZ010001108.1, read on the forward strand.
AATAATCAGTATTTAGACTTGAACAGTTAGCTGCTGAAAACTTTTAGTTTGAAGGTGGACAATTTATTTATTCATTTATTTTTAGAAAACATTATCATATTCCTGGGCCCATATTTATCAAACCTCAGAAGAACACTGGTAAGAATTGACTTGGCTCAAAGCTTGTTATTAGGCATCTCACTTATAATTTAAACGAAGTTTAAGACTAAATCTTAAGTGTCAGTCTTTGAGACGATTTGTGACACTCTGCTGTGCCTCAAATGGGATTTTGAATGAAGATGTAGCCATGGACCAATCAATGAATAATAGATTTCTTCATTTGTGACCCCTGAACCACGAAACTATTCCTCAAAATTGAGATTTATAAATCTGTAAATAGCTAAATAAATAAGTTTTCCCTTGATGTATGGTAGTTTGGATAGGACGATATTTAAAAATCTGGAATTTGAGAGTTTAGAAATATCAAAATATTGAGAAAATCACCTTTAAATTTGTGCAAGTGAAGTGTTTAGCTATACATTTTACTATAATCAAAAGTTATACACAGTAAGTCAGAATTATTAGCCCCCTGTGAGTTATTAGCCCCCCTGTTAATTTTTTTCCCCAATTTTTGTTTAATGGAGAGAAGATTTTTTCAACACACTTCTAATCATAATAGTTTTAATAACTGATTTCTAATAACTGATTTATTTTATCTTTGCCATGATGAGAGTAAATAATATTTTACTAGATATTTTTCAAGACACTTCTATACAGCTTAAAGTGACATTTAAAGGCTTAACTAGGTCAACTAGGCAGGATAGGTCAATGATAATATCTTAAAGGGGCTAATCATTTTGTCCTTAAATTGGCTTTTACAAATTTTAAAACTGCTTTTATTCTAGCTGAAATAAAACAAATAAGACTTTCTCCAGAAGAAAAACTATTACCAGACATACTGTGAAAATTTCCTCCTTGCTCTGTTAAACATATTTGGGGAAGAAAAAAAATCAAAGGGGCGCTAATAAATCTGACATCAACTGTATAATTAAATTATACATTTTACATAAAACAATGGGGAAAAAAAACTTGATCTTCACTTAATATTCTTATGATTTTTAAAAGAGAAATCTATCATTTTGACCCAATCCAATGTATTTTTGGATATTGACCAAATATACCTGTTCCACATAAGAGGGTCCAGGGTCACATTTATTCTTCAGAATCATTTAAAGTTTACATGCTACAAATATTTGACCGTTGCGCACCATCAAAATAGAAGTTTTCAGAAGAGCACAATAGGATATACACACTGAAAATGTAATTAATTACAAATTTTAGGCTGCATCCGAAATAGCATATTTACATACTTTAAAGTACACTAAGAACAGCATGCGAGCCGAGTAGTATGTTTGAATTCATAGAATTTGACAAACAGTATGCGAGAAGTTCCCGGATGACCTACTACTACCAGCAAGATTCTGAAGTGCGCATCCGATGCACACTACACTATCCCATGTTGCACCGTGGGAGAATTCATGAATAGGAGTGGTGTTTCATTCATACTGATCACATTAATGCTGTATAGAACATACTTTTCTAATGTTCGAGTAGTAAATTCAAATTCAGCAGTACCTACTGAGTAGTAGGCGATTTTGGACAGGCCTTAGTGGGCTGTGTCACTTACAAAAATGGTGTTTTGTAAGCTTCATCCATTTGTAATTGGGTCAACAAAAACATATCTTCATACTAGGTCTAAACTAGACCTATATCCCTCATTTGGCAGCTCACTTAAGAGTTCCAATGGCTTAAATGCAACCAAAAAAATAGTTCTCATGCAAGGGTCTAGTTCTTGTAACTACATTTTATGCCTTTTGTATTTCTGTGCTTTGCTTCAAACAAGTTGTAATCATGAAAGCCAAACTGAATGCACGAAGATCATTTAACAATAACAGCCCTTTCACAGATTATTATATTAACCTATTTAAAAAAATATATATATAATGTTTTCAGTTGCTACACAATCGGCCATGACTTTTACAAATGCATCGTGCTCAGATCTTGACAGATCTTGTTCATACGCTCAAGTATCTGTCTCGTGAGAGGTGTAATTACAGCGTTTGGACATATTTCTCTGTTCTGCTCAATGTCCATCCTCACTCAGTGCTCTGACACATGTAGTGGCCTTTTCCCTCATCTCAGCAGACTGACCCACCAGCCATCCAGTCACAGCTGATTAGTTTTAAAACTACCCAGAATGCATGTTTTCAAATCAGCCAAACTGAAAACAATCTACAGCAAGAAACTCACTCAGAGAACACAAGCACTGCAGTTAACAGGCTATAAGGAATGCTGATATATTTGTTTTATATTATATATGAATGTGATATTTTTATGAATATGAATGTTTATACAGGCCCAGCAAACATTTTTTGTTTTAAAAAGATGCCTAATAGATGTCTAATAGACGTCTAAACATAGTCGTCTTGGCTAAAACAAGGCTAAATTTGAGCTGTCAGTGAAAATCTAATAGACGTCTAAGAATAGACCAAAACTAGACTAGTCATCAAATAAACAGAAATGAATGACTATACATATACGTATATAAAAAACTGACAGGCCAAGTTTAGCCTTGTTTTAGCCACAGTGTCTACATTTAGATGTCTATTAGACGTCTATTAAAAACAAATTAGTTTGCTGGGGGTATCCCAGCAGTCACAAAACGTCATAGGATGTTAATATTAGGTTACATTTTGGCTGAAATTTCATGTGACCAAAATTCATTGTCTATCCAGTGTCTAAGTACAACGTTATTTTGATGTCCAATAATGACATCAAATGACGTTGATATTTGGTTGATTTTAGGTTGTGTTGGAAAGTGACCAAAATCCAATGTCAAGTCAGCATTTTAAACCAACCTCACATTGACGTCAAATACTGACATTGTCTGATAGGCAATATAGTGGTAGCGTCCATACAATGACAATCTGTAACATCATTGATATTTGGTTGTTTTGGAAAGTGACCAAAATCCAATGTCTGTCCGATGTTGGACACTCATGTCAGTCTGATGCTGAGTTCTGATGTCAACCCGATTTTCATTTCCACCCAAAATGCACGACGTTGGGGTACAATGTCAATCTGAATGTGTTTTGCTTTCACACCAGCGTATGTTTAATCAAACACACATGCAGTTCTGAATAAACATCTTATTTTTAGTTTTTTCATCTTCAGAATTAATTTGAAATATAAATCTTTTGTAGCATTACACATTTTACAGCCATGTTTGATCAATTCATAGTCCATGCTGAATAAAAATATATGTTTCTATTGAAAATTTTATTTTATTGACCCCAAAATGTTAAATAGTACTATAGTGCAATAGGATATATGCACATAACGACACATTTGTTATGGTCTGGCTGGACGATCTCACAAAAATCCATGGCAGGATAATCAGTCATGTTGTTTTCAGAACAGAGCTTTTACATGTGATAATATTGTCGCTCAAGGACCAGTCAACCCTTCAGCCTTAAAGTGAGAATGTGACAAAGAAAGACATGAATGATATGCTTTTCTTGACAGACGATCTGACGATAAGAGAGGACCCTTGAAATGACGGGTTTATACAACTCAGAGAGTTGGCTAAGCATAATTTACTTTAAAATTATTTTCATCATTTAGAGCAAAAAAGAATTATTTACAACCCTGGTGGTGATACAGGAATAAGTTCAAGCCCCTTTCCATCTGTGTCCAATCCCAGGCTAATGCTATCATCACCTGTTTCCATGTGCCTCGAGAACATCTGGAGCACATTAAAACACACACACACACACACACACACACACACACACACACAGTTACAAGGTGCATGCTGTTGATTCTGTTTGTGCATGTATTGGCACAAGCTTTAGCATTTGGCTTGCATTTGTAAATTAGGCTAAAATAACAAATTAAGATCAAAGAGTGGAATGAAAAGTCCTGGTTTTAAAAATCAATGCAGTTCATTTTTGAGAAACCAGACTCCTTGGGGAGCTTCGAGCTTGTGTGGATTTGTTGCTTTGTTAAGAAAAACAAAAAACTAACTATTGTAATTCATCTCACCGTATCTCTAGTGATCGCATATCAGACACATGATCTGCTTTTTACAATTTGTTCCTGAAGTTTAAGCATAAAATTCCATGTATTTTTTCTTATAACAATTGTTTGTTTCACAAGCGCTGCTACACTGCTATATAATATATATATATATATATATATATATATATATATATATATATATACATACATCCAGTGAAGTCAGAATTATTAGCCCCCCTGTTTATTTTTTTTCCCCAATTTCTGTTTAAAGGAGAGATTTTTTTCAAGACATTTCTAATCATAATAATTTTAATAACTCATTTCTAATAACTGATTAATTTTATCTTTGCCATGATGACAGTAAATTATATTTTACTAGATATTTTTCAGGACCCTTCTATACAGCTTAAAGTGACATTATAAGGCTTAACTACGTTTATTAGGTTAACAAGGCAGGTTAGGGTAATTAGGCAAGTTATTGTATAACGATGGTTTATTCTGTAGAGTCAAAAAAAAAAATCTAGCTTAAAGGGGCTAATACTTTTGACCTTTAAATGGTTCATAAAACATTAAAAGCTGCTTTTATTCTAGCCAAAATAAAACAAATAAGACTTTCACTAGAAGAAAAAATATTATCATTCGTACTGTGAAAGTTTCCTTGCTCTGTTAAACAATGAGAAATATTTAAAAAAGGAAAAAAAATCAAAAGAGGGTTAATAATTCTGACTTCAACTGTATATATATATATATATATATA
>CAIGQZ010001108.1:15090239-15131747 GCA_903798205.1 Danio tinwini
TATATATATATATATATATATACACATATACATACTACCTGTACCTGACAAAAGAGGCAGAAAGTAGATCTTTCCAATGAATCATCTGTTGAACTGCATCCCAATCATCACAAATACTGCAGAAGACTTAATGGAATCCGCATGAACCCAAGATTCTCACTGAAATCAGAAGTTTGGTAAAGGAAAAAATCATGGTTTGGAGTTACATTGAGTATGGGGGTGTCTGAGAGATCTGCAGAGTGGATGGCAACATCAACAGTCTGAGGTATCAAGACATTTGTGCTGCCCGTTACATTACAAACCACAGGAGAGGGCAAATTCTTCAGCAGGATAGCACTGCTTCTCATACTTTAGCCTCCACATCAAAGATCCTGAAAGCAAAGCAGGTCAAGGTGCTCCAGGATTGGCCTGCCCAGTCATCAGACATGAACATTATTGAGCATGTCTGGGGTAAGATGAAGGAAACATTGAAGATAAATCCAAAGAATCTTGATGAACTCTGGGAGTCCTGCAAGAACGCTTTCTTTGCCATTCCAGATGACTTTAATAATGCTATTTAAGTCATTGCAGAGATGTATGGATGCAGTCCTCCAAGCTCATGGGAGTCATACACAATATTAAGTGATTTCTTCACTGCACCATGACTTTATATTCTATACTGGACATTATTTCTGTTAAGTGACAAGACTTTTGTCTAAGCAAAGTCAGACCTTACTGTGCTAATTAAAAAAAAAAAAATCAAGGCATGACCATATTTTATTTTGGTAAAACAAGCGTGATATAAGCTACTTTCACATAAGCTACTTCTGATATCAAATGATCCACTAGAAGTCAAGTTATTATTTGTTGTTCCTAAAACTTGGATAGGAGACAAGACTTTTGTCAGGTAGTGTATATATAAATTCATCCATTCATTTTCTTTTCAGCTTTGTCCCTTTATTAATCCGGGGTCGCCACAGCGGAATGAACCACCAACTTATCCAGCATGTTTTATGCAGAGGATGTCCTTCCAACTGCAACCCATCACTGGAAAACATCCATACACACTCATTCACACACATACACGAAGGACAATTTAGCTTACTCAATTCACCTGTACCACATTTTTGGACTTGTGGTGAAAACCAGAGCACCCAGAGGAAACCCACGCGAACATGGGGAGAACATGCAAACTCCACACAGACATGCCAACTGACCCAGCAGAGGCTCAAACCAGCAACCTTCTTGCTGTGAGGTGAACGTGCTACCCACTGCGCCACCGTGCAGCCAACATATGTAATTTGTTTTTTATAAATATAAAACTTGTCTACAGAATACTTCTTGATTTAAGATGTTTTTGACATTTGGACTAGAAATAGCGCACAATTTTTTCTTATTTGCACTAGAATAATTCATGTAAATAATAGTAATAATAAAAAAGTAAGGGTTGGTGTGTGAAACATTCGTAATTAATACATCTGTATGCTGATTTTAGTTGCACGAGTGGCAGGTGCCCTTGTTGACAGTGTACGTCTAGTCTAAAATATGCCTTTGGGAGCTCAACACAGCTGCATTGCATTTTTAACAGTGGTACATGGCCTGCCCAAAGATGGGAAGTGCTCTGTTAGGAAATTTTTTCTCCCCAAAACAGACTGGAATCTCTTTATCCATTCGATTTACTCCCATGCAGCAGCTGTGCAGCTGGTTTCTAGCTGGGAACTGAGTGCAGTCCGTCTGCGGTCTGGAGGGACCTCAGCCCCGGCCCTCCCATGTGCATGTTAGGAAGCTATAATGTCATGCAACTGGGGCCGTATTATTGCTGCATGAGGCTCGAGGAGTGATGTCAGAGGAAAGAGGAAACTAGCTAACTCCCAACTTAGAGAGCAGAGGTCTGACAAGCTGGCTAAACACCAACAGGCTTCATGTGCTCTTCTGTTCTACTGCCTCTTCATTTTTGCCTCGCTAATTAGTCATGTGACAATGGAAGGACAGGTTTCCAAACTGCAGAGTTATGTTAGGACTGAGGTACCTGCAGAAATGCTGGATAAAAACAACAACAACAACAACATAAATTGTTTCATGAGAGACATGGTGGCTAAGTGGTTAGCACTGTTGCCTTAAAGCAATAAGGTTGCTGGTTCCAGTCCTGGCAGGGTCAGTTGGCATTTCTATGTGAAGTTTGCATGTTCTCCCTGTATTGCTGTGGGTTTCCTCCGATTGCTCCGGTTTCCCCCACAATCCAAAGACATGCGCATGACAAATTGGTCATAGTGTATGTGTGTGAATGAGTGTGTAGGAATGTTTTCCAGTACTGGGTTGCAGCTGGAATGGCTGCTGTATGCTGGGTAAGTTGCTGGGTAAGTTGTCGGTTCATTCCGCTTCTTGTGATCTAATTCTAACACTAATGCCTTAAATTAACAAACATTCATCTGGCTAAGTAACTTTGTATGTCATCTTATTCTACTCACCTTAACTTTAACTTAACAGTCTACTAATATTCTCTGTCAACTTGTTTTACTATGCCTTTTAGTACTTTAACAGTCTACTAGGGTATATTCAGGTTAATTGGAACACGTTTCCTTGGTCATCTCAATGACAAAATGTGTCCCAATTGACCTAAATTCATTCTAATTCTCTAAAAGTATGCTGTCATTCTGATTTTACTAAGTCAAGTTAGGGTAGGGGCGGCACGGTGACTCAGCAGGTTGCTGGTTCGAGTCCCGACTGGGCCAGTTGGCATTTCTGTGTGGAGTTTGCATGTTGCATCTTGCGTGTTCGTGCAGTGTAGGTTTCCTCCGGTGCTCTGTCCAAAGACATGCGCTTTAGGTGAATTGGTAAACAAAATTGGCTGTAGTGGATGTGTGTGTGTGAATGGGTTTCCCAGTAGTAATTTGCAGCTAGAAGGGCATCCGCTGCGTAAAACATATGCTGGAATAATTGGTGGTTCATTCCACTGTGGCCACTCCTGATAAATAAGGGACTAAGCCGAAGGAAAATGAAACAAAGTTAGGGTATACATAACACAAACCCAACCCCTAATTTGGAAGCATGTTACTTTTTTAACTTACCCTACAAATAATACTAATCATTTTACTAGCCTAATAGTTCACTAATTCTCTAAAACTATGGAGTCAGCAGTCATTCAGGTTGGGGTAAGTCCTAACCTTGCAAGTATTTTACTACCTCTACCCCAAAATAAGTGTGATATGCTTATAATCCCCAGATTTAAGTAATTTAGCGATACTTGTCAATGTATTTTAAATGCAACTTACTAATTCTCTACCAACACTTTCTAAGAGAGTACATATGGACATAGGTCAAAAAAAAAAGTTACAGATTGTCAACAGAATGTTATAAGCATTTCTGATGTTTTTGCAATAATCTTGTGACACACTTGCTGTCATTGAAATCTTTTGATCACATTGATTAAGTTGACATTTCTTAAAATATTTTTTCCAATTAACATCACTGATATTAGCAACTGAGAAGAGATTTCATGAAGGCTATACCTTACTTGAGGAAATGGAAGATGCTGAAATGGCTTAAACACCCTGCTGTACGATTGTAAGTGATCTCTGAGAAATGGCAGGAGAAAGTGTCTCCCTCTGGAGGAGGAGCTTGTAAAGAGAGCTGCAGTTCTTCAGTTCCCACCAGCTTAGCTTTCTCTGCTTATCTTGATGAAGACAAATGAACACATTCTAGCGTCTAATGTTGCAATCCCCCTTTAGAACATCTGCACTTATAAATGTGACTTGCATTTGCTTTATCAACTATTTGGCAACGTGTAGAAAACCCATAGATATTTGCAGAAGATTGATTGGATTTGGAAATGCACGCCAGAGCCTATTAAAGAGATAATACACAAATGTTTAATTCATCCTCAAGTTCAGTAGATGGGAAGGTTATGTGGATATATTTGCCCATAAATCCTCTAAAAGATCATAGGCTAATGATCAGTGAATGATACTTATCAGACTCCAGAAGTGTTTCATCTAATAAATGTGCGTCTCGGAGGAGAGATATTGGAATTGCGATCATGACAGATGACGCCTCGCCATTTAACCTTGGACTATGTCCAAGATGGTTGAAATCCCAGGATCTCCAAGGAGAAAAAAAGAAATGGTAGGGGTGTGAGAAAGTTAATATTCATTTGAATTCACTATGCCCTACCAGAGTCATAAAAATGAAAATACACCCACATAAAGTCTGTAATAACGCTATTTATTGATCTATCATGTTTTTCTTACTAAAAAGCAGCGCTTTTACACTACTGTCATGTAGAAATATCGGTGTGAACTTGGTACACTGTAATCATATGAGGCTCCAGGGAATTATAAATACCATTTGACAGACTCCTAAGGAGGGAAGGGTCGATGACACCATTGTGCAACAACGTCAGATGGATTAAACAATCCGCCTGCAAGCTTCCAACACTTTCGTCTGCTGATTGGGTCACACTTGATCAAAACATGCAACACTCTTTGAGGTGAAACAAACCACTTTGTCACTTACTAATTCATAAGAATCATTTCAATGTAGTCCAAAAGCAAGAAAGCTATCAGTTTAGAGGCTTGATAGTTCAAAGCTCTGTGCTGTCCTTTTCTGCTCTTCCAGACTAGTGCTGTGTAATGCGGCCAAGTCCTTTCATCATTGGTGTTGGTCTGACTAAAGATATCAGCAGATTGGCTGGACCGCTGGGAAAATCCATCGTGACTGTTTCTTTGGGAATGCGACTTCTAAGGTAGTTGCACTACTGGGTGCTTCATTTATCTGACTCTTGTCTGAAAATCTCTTACCAAACAAACTGACTCAGGCTGTTCTCACCCTGCTTGACACGAAACTCATAGTCATCTGAAAAATGCAACTGAAGGAGAATGAATATATGAATAATTCTGTAACAATACAATTAGGAAAGCACCTTTGAGTAAAACATTTTCAATGAAGAAATTACTCTATATCTTTAACTTCTATATTCATAGTATATAACACTTTAAACCTAACAATAAATGGGCAGCGATGAATGATTATTTGTCAAAAATACACACCACAGATATTTTTTTGCTTGTTTTTTTGAGGTAAAACATATTCGTGTACATTGGTCAAGACATCGACAAAGTTATACATTGTAAAAACAATCAAACAATGAAATAAAAAAACAAACAATTACACAAATTTAAGAATTAATACTCATTCGATGAAAACATCTTTTTTTCTGAGAGCTTCAGTGGTCTTAGTACAAACTAATATGCCTACTCGATTTCTACCCAGTGGAAAGGTAAGTTAATGATGAGGTTTGAGAATGACGCGTCTCTGAAACAACAGACCTCTTGATGCTGGAGATGATCAGAGATTGAGATTGAGAGAGAAGTCACAGTCTGTTAGTGTCTGCACGCTGCTGGTGCAGTGGTCAAAAGCATGGTCCTCCTTTACCGGGACCCCGAGTGCTTTAGTATGTTAGTGGAGCCGGTGAAAGGAGGACACACAGCTGGAATGGGTGTAGGCAGTTAATGGTGGAGGTGGAGATGAAGGGTAGTTTATGATAACAGCCTATAAGATGCAGCAGAAGAGGTGCTCCAATGCAGAAGTGATGGGTGGTTACTGCGTTTTACCACTATACGCCACCAAAGGATAACGGCTAACCTCAGACTTCCAGCTGCTACGAACATGTACATGTTTGTGCTTTATGACGTCTTGCCCGACATCTTCATCGTAATGGTTTTCACCTCTGTGTACTCTTTCAGTCCGATCTCTCCGCTGAAACGTGGAGGAAAGCAGAGTATGAGGAATTACGTATAGAAAACAAGATGTCATGTGATTCAGAAATGCACTTACAGTTCACGGCCATTGCCGGACATTTTGAATCCTCCAAAAGGACACTGGCAGGTCATGGCGTTATAACAGTTAATCCTGCACAACAACAACAAATACCTTTTACAACCTTAGAGATTTCATGAGAATGTTAAGGCTTAAAAGGGAGATGCTCAATTTTGATGTAAGCATCAAATTAAAGGTACAAATTAATTTTATATGTGTAAAAACATTAAATACTGCCAAAGTGTCTACTAAATTTAAATGAAGTAATGTTTCACCATCATTTGCAGTTTTTCCTCAATTGGTCATTCTCTAAACTAAAAGTGCAAATCTCAAAATGGTTTGCTGGAACTTCAGAACATCATTGCATGCATTATTGCAGTCTGGCCAATGCCACCAAACATAAAGGGCTCTATCATACACCTGACACAATAAGGTGCAATATGTATTTGGCATGACTTTTTGCTATTTTCAGACCAGCGCAACAGTAATTTTCACTTTTTGCACCATGTTGTTTAAATAGCAAATCCATTTGCTCCACTTTGTGGACTCATGGGTGTGCTGGTCTGTAAAGAAGGTGTGTTAAGGTGCATTGTTGGTGTGTTGATATTTTGAAGTCTATCTGAAAGCTGGTCTAAAGTCTAGCACTGAGCAAGTTAGTTATGCACCTGTGCAGGTCCAAAGGCTTACACATTGCTTAATACACACAGGATGTTCAGCAAGACACAAATATCTTTACATACTGTATAAAAAAGATCTAGGAATTAAAATGTTTGATCTGTCCACCTGTTAGGTTTTGGAGATGTATGCATCACCATGGGGCATAAGAGTAGGATGTGTGTTTGGATATAACTCCGTTTTTTGACCACACTTCGTTATTATTGTTTATTTGTTTGCTGGGAATTAGAACTGAATTTAGAAATAGTTTTGAAATAAATCTTCATATAGGCTAATGGATGTCTTCAGTGGAGTGTGTACAACACGGTTTGCTTATTCACAAAAGTAAATGAGTGACGATTAAAAGTAAAGTGAAAGTAAAGAGGCTGAATGGAGGAGGCTCATTCTTTATCCTCGCGCTGCAGATGGTCTGTTTAACTGTTTTCTCGCTATTGAAGCATTCAGATTTTGCACTACAAAGTCTACTATGTTAATAGCAAATGTACCATGGTGCGACGCACTTGACTCCTAAAGAAAATGGGAGATAAGACTCTGATTGGTTTAATGCACACCCAGAATCATTAAGAGAATAAGCACAACCCTGTTAGACCATGTGCTGGGGCGCAGAGTATATTTTTTCATCCTTAAAATAGCAAAAGTGGATTTGGACATGCCCTTAATGCTTTTGTGCCATGCGCTTCAGACTTTGGGCCTAGATCATTAAAATAGAGCCCAGAGTGTGTTTGTCATTGTGTGAGCCTCACTGCTTAAAATGATGTTGTTGTTTTTTCAGCATGACAGTCAACCATGGAAATGAAGTTTTTTTTTTTTTTAATCTGATATTTGTTGAGAACAGTGAAAAAATATATGAACATTGGTATTTATACAGTACATTTATTTTTGTATCAATGTATTACATGTAAAGTACAATCTTGCTTATCTAAATACGGTTTTGTATATTTTATATTTCTTATGTTACCACAAATACACACAAAAAAAAAATCCATGAATCCATGCATCTATGAAAATATCTATTCTTGGTGGACCTACTGTCGCTCTTGTTGGCCATGTTAGAAATTACATTTCTTTCAATTGCTCTTCCACGAGCATGTTGCTGCTGCTCAGGACTGTAGAAGTTCTCCATTCACAAAAAAAATGTAGTGATTGTGCTGTGGGCAATCTATATATGCTCCCAAATTTCAATGGTAAAATAGATGAATTGCAATTAGAGGTCATTTTAGCACACAATTTATCAGACATTACAAACAATCTCAATATTAGAGATTTATGGTGTAAACATGTTTGATAACTGAGTAAATTGTTTTGAGTTTGATGGCTTACACAATGAAAAATTATTGAAAAGTTGTGAAGAGTTTGACAGTTTAAATGAGAATCGACTCATCAACAAGCCATAAGAAATTAGTTAGTCCAAACTACAGACAGATCGTACTGTTTGCACACGTGCCAAAGCATTTGCAATTTGCTTAAATCAATAAGAAATGCCATTCTGAAGTGACCAATAAGCTATTTGCTAACGATCTGAAAAAAAAAATTTATCGAAAATTGAGCCAAAGCAATTGAGGAAAAACTGTAATGTAAAAATGAAACCACAATCATATTAATATCATGTTTAAAACCTTTTTGGTGACAAATGGCTAGAGTCTAGTGATTTGACAGATACTGGCCATGGCTATGCATCTTTTTTCGTGACTTCATTTTTGTGTAAGTTTTTGTCTTACCAGACTGTGCCGGCCTGCACTGCTGCAGAGATGGTCATGGCCTTGCTGATATCTCTGGTGAAGACAGCCGCTGCCAGACCGTATTCTGTGTTGTTGGCTCTTTCAATCACTTCTTCAATTGTTTTGAACTTCATGATTTGCTGAACTGGCCCAAATATCTATTAAAAAAAGTAGTTGTTTTAGTTTTTTAAACATCTGAATTTAGATTGATTATTTGGAGATGAAAAAAAAGAAGTCAGACCTCCTCCTTGGCGATGCGCATGTGGTCCTTTACATTAGAGAAGACTGTGGGCTCCACAAAGAAGCCTTTAGTAGCAGAAGCTTTGCCTCCACACTCCAGTTTGGCTCCTTCAGTGATGCCGCTCTGAATGAGCTCCAGCACACGTCTCTGCTGCTCCTCGCTCACCTGACACACACACACACACACACACACACACACACACACACACACACACATTTGGTAATGATTATTAATGTACAGCTTTTCCTTAAATTCTGATAAAATTCCTACTGACTTTTACTGTAATGACATTTCTATTTTGATGTGATTTTAAAACAGATATTAGTTGTTTTTATAGAATAACTGGAAAAGAAATGTAATATTTATGCACAGGATTTATTAGGTGTGTTTTAGTAAAATTTTAATTTGTGTTTTATTATTTAAAGGTCTGATAGCATTTCCTCCCAATATCAAATTAAATTGAGCAATTGAGTGGATTTTTAGTTGATGACAACTGGCCAAAATATTTCTTGTTTTCATATGTCGTCATCAAGATCTTAACTCTCAATAATGTTTGAGGTAAAATTATTGGGGTTTGTGTTGTCTAAAAAGGAATATAAGCAAGTCTGAAAACATTGTGCCATTTCGTTTTGTTAACATTTTATCAGTAGTTTTTTTCAGACACGCAACTAACAAATAATAAACGTTTTATTGTTTCCATAGCTATTAAAATGTCATTATTTTATTTTATGCAAAAGCTGAATTTTCTGCAGCCCTTACTTGAGACGAAACCTGATCCTATTACATGCTGATTTGCTCAGCAATGTCATCAATACTGATTCAAGTTGTGCTTCTTAATCTTTTTGTGGAAATTGTGACAGATTTAATGTGTGATATGATTCTTTGATTAATAGAAAGTGAATTCATCAGCATTCATTTGAAACGAAAATCTTTTGTATCATTATAAATGCCTTTATTGTCCCTTTTGATCAATGCAAGGCTTTCTTGTTTAGTAACTTTATTTTGATGGTCCATTTGAGTATTAGTAGACTGTCTGCTTAATATCTGCTGATATGTTCCTTCAACAGGCATTTAACTGACATGTACTGAAAGTACATGTCAACTTACACCAACCATAACCCCAACTTAACAGTGTACTTATTATCTAATGAGAATTAGTTGACATGTAGATGCAATGTAACCTATATTCAATTAACAGACCAAAATAAAGTGACCTCTTGTTTTGACAAAAATATTACTGACCCAAATGTTTTTTTTTTCTTCCATATAACTGTTTTATTTCTTTATTATGAATAGGGTGCTACCTGAGGTCCGTGTTCAGTGGTTGGGTCAAAGGGATTTCCCACTTTCCTCCTCTGTGCTCTTTCAACACTTCTCCTCACAAACTCATCATAAATGGGCTCCTCAACAAAGATCCGAGAACCAGCAGTACAGCATTGACCGTTATTGAAGAAAACCCCCTGATGGGCCTGTTCAACTGCCAGCTCAACTGAAACACAGACAATACATTAATAAACATCCACAAGCCGCATAAGCAGTATTAAAAGGTTTGAAACACTGAGATTATGTGAAGCTGAACTACTAAAAAAGGAAAAGGTCACTTTAAAAAATCTCTATAGATTTACTGGATGTTTTAGGTATGAGTTTGAGCAAATTATTCATATTGGTTTAATTACAGTAAAGTCTGATAACCTTTCTTCCAGATAAAATTTCAAATATTGTTTTTTTTAAGCATTTTTCTTTTCTGCAGATTGGTCAGAATAATAAATATTATTATATATACAGTGCTCAACATAATAAAGTACACCCTGTTCTGAAAATGAATATTTTTCTCCATTTCTCAGTGAATATAGGCAAAGTATTTTGGTGCATTTGAACAAACAGATTTATTAAACAGATATATTTATTAAAATAATATTTTAGTCACCAAAAATATTTAAAGTTAAAGGATAACACAATTAAATTCAAGCTAAATATTGAAAAAAATGTATAACCTACAAAATGTCAACTAAAGTTTTATATTTTTTGCTTTTCTTGATTTTTTTTTTATTTGTATTTAATATTTTTTTATAACATAAATTTGGGTGTACTAGTTTTTGGACTGCTATCATAAGTTAATTTGTTAGATAAGCTCCAGATTTGGCTTCATTACTGACCAATCTAATGTATATGCACAAATATAATATTGTATAGCTTCATATAAAAAAAATGAAACTAAAAGATAGATTTGTGAGGGGTGTACTTATATATGCTGTGCACTGTGTGTGTGTGTGTGTGTATATAAAAATATATATGTATATGTAAATGTATATATATATATATATATATATTTACAGTATACATACAGTCCATTTCTTTTTTTGTGACTGAAAACTAGGGTTATTCAATCAAAATCATATTCTGTAGTTAAAACAGTGGTACTTCATGTTTAGTGTCTCTTTTATGTCTAGACTACTTAAAATAAAAACAAAAATGATACATTTTGTTATTTTAAGCAAAAAAGAAACCTCTAAATGACAAATAAAATAAAACACCTAGGTGATATCCTCAAAAATGCCTTTCAAAAGAATTGATGAATAGTCTTGGAGCCATTGACTTCAGGTCAAGCATCTGTAATAAGTTTTTCTGTGGTGCGTCTGCTGTTTATACACACATACATGCTTGTGTGTACATCTGGGTGAGATAACAGACACCTGGGAAAAGGCTGGATTGGCAGACTATGGCATTTGAAGGGTTAATGGAGCGGGCAGATTTACGGCTCCAGTGTGATGTGGTCCATTCAGCTGATTTACGGGGGGCTATGCTCGCGGCTGCTGAAAGCATTTGAAGCTCTGACGTGCGCCTTGGTTTGGTGGGCTACATGCAGACGCTAATGAATAGCAGTTTAGGAAGTGAGACTCATTTGCATGCAGGTATGCCTCTTTAAACTAAAGATGATTTTTCTTTCTTTCGGTCAGACGCAGCTCTAAAAGCTCCCTGAAGGTCTTTGATGTGAAGTGACAGTCTGAAGCAGCACCTGTGCACAAACTGTTGCAGCGGGACAACAGGAGGCCAGCCGTAAAACAGTGTCTGAATACTTACAATCAGCATCTGCAAAAATGATGTTGGGACTCTTTCCCCCGAGCTCCAGCGTGACTCTCTTCAGATTGCTCTTTCCTGCTGCTTCTTGGATCAGCTTGCCTACCTGTGGAGACAGAGACAAGAGCTTTAATCACCGCAGAGGAGCCTTACTAAATCTCTCTATCAGTGGGACGCTGTCATTAATAAATCGTCCCCTGCTCTTTGACTGAACAACCAGCAGCATTATCAGGCCCCTGAGCTTCAGTCCACATCTTAAATATCTATTAGTGCTCGCGGAGGATGGAATGTCCAACACGCAACAGTATCTGCAGGCTAATGAAGATCTGACCGCAGGTTTGTGTAGGATGCTTGATGCTGTCACAAAATAACAGTAAAACAAGACCCTTAAAATACATTTATTGGCTTTGTTAGTGCCTAAATGAAAGCACATGTGTGTAACATTATCTGAACTGAACTTCAACAGTGACATTTATACTAAGTTGTACTGAATCTCTTTTAATTTAACTAAAATTACACCAACATTCTACCACTACTCTCCTGCCTGCCTGATATATATATCATATTATGATTTTTTATTGTCTTTTTTTATCTACACTATAAACAATGTTGGAATCCACACAATCGATTTGTGCTTGGATAACATGAAAGAAGTCAGCTTAGTCGTCATTACAAATTTAAGTAGATTGAACATAAAATAAATAAGTTGTCCCCAAAATACTCAAGAATTGTGTTGTTTCAGCTCATCTTAAATAAGTATTTTGAGCAAACAGCAAACATAATTTATGAGGGTATGTTAAACTCATTTATTCATTCATTTTCCTTCAGCTTAGTCCCTTTATTTATTTACACAGAGGATGCCCTTCCGGCTGCAACTCATTACTGGGAAACATTCATACACTCATTCAACAACTCATTCACACATATACACTACAGCCAATTTAGTTTATTCAATTCACCTATACCACATGTGTTTGGACTTGTGGTGGAAACAGGAGCACCCGGAGGAAACCCACATGAACACGTAGAGAACATGCAAACTCCACACAGAAATGCCAACTGACCCAATTTGGACTCGAAACAGTGACCCTCTTGCTGTAAGGTGACAGTGCTAACCACTGAGCCACCGCGTCGCCTGTATGTTAAACTGCTTTGACAAAATGTACATTGTAAAAAGCACAAGAAATAAAGATAATTCAAACAACTTGAGTTATCTGAGCTTGAGGAGAATTAGTTGAATAGGTCCATTTTGTTCGCAGCTCTTCCCTGAATGGGTTCACATCTAAACTGAATTTCACACTAAAGATTCACATTAGCAGTAGACTTGCTCTCGTCTTACGTGCTGTTTAACAATGCAGACATCACACAGCTGCTGGCCGTGGCCTCGCTACACATCACATGCTCACATCAAGCTATTCTTTTCCAAATGCGTGTGTGTGGGGTATTCAATACAATGTGGGGACCAACTATCTCCACAAGTATAGTAATACCAGTATTTTTGAACATGTGGGGACATTTTTCTTGAGGAAAGATTGCTCATAGATCACACAGAATGAAGCAAGCAGCACTCCTAACCATAAACAAACATTTGTACATTTTTCTTTTCCACAAAACATACTTACTGACAGTGAATATTTTCTCTATCTGTTTTCCATCAGATAGCGGAAAGAGAAGGGGAGAGGGAAGAAGATGAGTGAAAACAATCCTCCTCTGACACTCTCGTTCAGTGGAAAAACTGAAGAATGTCAATGCAGTGTTTGCACTAATGTCAGTGTCTAACTCTCACAGATACTATATGTATGTGAGAATCTTTCTCTATTTTGGGAAGGGCATGTTCCCTTTTTCCAAGCTAAATGATAATCTAACACTTAAATATTCTTAAAAACAAATCTTACTGACACCAAACTTATTAACAGTTTTGTTTAACTATTCATCTTTTAAACTGAACTAAAGCAACTGATTTGAAGTGAAAACATCATCTCAATGAACTGGTTTAGTCTTTCCATGGTACTATATAAAACAGTGAATTCATTTGAATGAAATTATTCATTAAAACAGACTTCCAGTCCCACATATAAAGAAGTGAACTGTTAAAATGATTAGGTTCACTACACTGAATCAGACTTTCTAAATGTCACATGCAACAGTATAGGGATCACTCAAAACAAACTGATTCACAAGAATGAATCATACTTTCCAAAAATGAACCAATTCACTATTCGAATTTCCAAAGCTACATGCAAAATTGACTTAGGATCAACTGACTTATTTGAATGAATCAGAATTTTGCAATATGAAATATTGCATGTTAAATTACCCAAGCACATACTTTAAAGACAATGATATTGTCCTTGTGTTCTTAAAAATGAAAGTTACAAAAATATTTTTTTTGCAGGGATGCTATAGAAGAGTCATTTTGGGTTCCAAAAAGAACCTATAGTGAACAGGTCTTAAAAGAAGACCTTTCTCACTTTTATTCTTAGTGTAAAGGAAAATTTTATTAATAAAGAAAAGCTTCCATGGAAAACTAACGGATGCCTCAATGCCAATATATAACCTTTATTTTTAAGTGTGGTTGCACTAATTGGTGTAGTGCTAATTGCTGGAAAAATTAATGGTATCACTTTATTTTGATGGTCTATTTAATGCACTTTGTTAAATTTAAGTTACATTGCATCTACATCCCAACTAATTCTCATTAGATTATAAGTAGCCTGTTAGGTTAGGGTTAGTGTAAGTTGACATGTACTTGCAAAGATTTATTAGTCTTTTATTAGTTAAATTTCTGTTGAAGGAGCATATCAACAGATATTAAGCAGACTCTAAAGAGAAGTAATTGGCATGTAGTTGCAATGCAACTCTTAGTCAACAAAATGTGCAATAAGGACCATCAAAATTAAGTCTTACCAACTAAACTTTAGAAATCTAAATATAAGAAATGTGAGCATACAATAAACTGCACTGCACACAAAGAGACTAGACTCCACAAATATCAGCAATGGGCAAGTCACAATACACCAGAATCTTTCACTCCCTCAAGGAGATGTTTTCCCTGGCCCCCCCCACCCTTGGCCTAGTCCTCCCTAAAACACACACACACACACACACACACACACACACACACACACACACACAGCTGAAGTGACTCAGAGTCTGTGCATGAACACACACTCACAGTATGAGAGATCTCGACTGCTTAATCAAGTCCAGATCAGAGGCCAGCAACACCCACAGCAGCAGTGCTGACGCGAGGAGGCCACTGAAGGCTTGTGTGTGTGTCTGCAGCAGTCAAAAGGAAGCAGAGGGTGGAGTGTGTGCTGACCAGTTTCCTCTGAAAGTCACTCAGTGGAAGAGTGGGTGACGACGGCTGGGCTGGGACTGTGACGCCACACTCATTTGAGGATTTGTGTGGCTGCTGACGCATCTTTCCAAGTCTCTGTCAGCAGATTTTTAGATTTATCAATAATATTTCGATTTAAAAGAAAGAAACAGTCATCGCCGTCATCAAAATAGACGATAACTGGGAAATGGCAGTTAAGTCATTTCCTAGTTATCGTCTATTTTGATGAAAAGAAACATCTGTTGCAATTCGGCGAGAGCTTTTCAAGGACACAAGCTTAGGTTTGTTTTCTGTGGAAACAACACTTCTGTTTGTTCTCTTATCAGTGAGAGCTGAATTGTGTCCAAGCACAGATCCATGCACATCAATCTCTGATGCTTCTACAATGAAGATATATGCACATTTTACCGTTCAAATGTTTTTTATTATTAAAAAAGATATATATAATTTGTCCATTCAGGAAAATTAGTCAATGTTAGAAAACAGTTATTTTTCTTATATATATATACACATGTGCTTGATGGTCACATGATTCTTCAAAAAGTATTTTAATGTACAGATTTTCTGCTCAGTTTGCATTATTATTATAAATAAAAAAAATTGCATTGCTGCGCTGCTTAAGGCTTAATCCCAATTCTACCCCATAGCCCTTCCCATTACGCCTACCCTTTGTTTTGCGTGTTAGTGTGAAGGAGTAGGGGTGTCCCAATTCTCTTTAGCTTAAAGGCGTAAAGCTAAGAGGAAGGGCTAGATAGCCCTTGGAATGGAGATTTTTCAGGACCACACTCGAAACCAAAGGGTACAAAAATTTTCAAGAATACACCATCTACGGCAGCATAACTGCACACGGAAGTAAGGAGATACACAAATCAGTATTTTGTCATTATTACGAATTTTTACAACAAACAAGCATATGTTTTAATACATTCATAACCTCGTTCGTGATTTACCGTCATGCTTTTTTTTTTAAAAAAAGGTAAAAACCCTGCTAAATTTGGCTATCTATAATCCATAATAATAACTCTTGTATAGTAGTCCCGCAACATACTTTCACATCTTACATCCGAATACCCTGTCAGAAAAGTCTAGTGGCTGGTTCTTTTACAGTGTCTGCTATAATGTTAATGTTGCTTTTGTGTGTTTACATAGATGAATGTGGTCACGGTGTAAATACACAGTACAGTTACGAGTTTATTGCAACATTATATGATTATGATAACATGATATATGCCTTCAGTGATTTCCTGAAGAGAAACACCAAACAATATAACACAACTGGAATAACTACAGCAGTCGCGATCATCTATCTCACATGAAGCAAGAGATCATGATGACATATGATGTCGTGTGCAGGTGTTGTAGTGCTGTCCCAATTCTTAGGGATAAATTTTAAAGCCCTTCTCCTTTACACTCTGTTTTAAGGCTCAAGGGGAAGGGGAAGCGGTAGGGGTACAAATATAGAATTGGAATTGGTCCATATATTCCTATATAAAATCGAAACCTTTTTAAAGAATTACTTAATCAACAAAGTTACAAAGAAAAGCATTTATATAATAATGTTTTATAACATTGTGAATGTAGCTTTTGCTCAATTTTAAATGCTATGTAGATGCATGAAATCACCACAATCTGTTTTTTTTTTGTTTTTTTTAAAGCCAGGCTATGATTGCAACTCACCTTATTTTGCATTATTGTGAATTAGTATTTTTTTCTCTTTTTTTAAAAGACAGGTCATTTGCAATGTGCATTTTTTAAATTTAACGTATAGATGAGATTAAAGTTCACTGCACAAAATCCCCCTATAAAGCTCGCTTATAACTGGGGATGTAAACAAAATCACTTTTCTGGTCAAGCTAATAAGCCTAAGCTTTAAACATCACCAAATTCACTTCAATTAATAACAAAACACTAGCCTCATGTGTAAGAAGAGATCAAAACATACACAGAAATATTTCGATTTATACGACTCTGTAATTGAATAGAGGGCTTAAGGGCTCTTAGCAGCGAGGCAAGTGTAGCTAGAAATAATCACAGTTTAAAATATGCTGTCACAGCAGAATTATGTTGCTGTCGCTGAGGCCTGTTTTCATGCGGTTAATTCTGTCTGCCTAAAATGGTGCCTATTTTCAGTCCCTGGCTTTCTATTAAATTTATACAGTTGGCTTCAAAGAGTCATTTCTCCTCCAGGGGCCACAGTGTAGCTGTCTGATGCATAGGGCTCAATAGAAAGGGAAGTCATTATACAGTATGCACAGGACACTTATAAAGTGTAAATGAACTCAGGCGTCCTACCAGACTGGCACAACATTAATGGCACATGTTAGATGTTTGGGCCCTTTGCTGACAGACCACCTGTGGATTAACATGTCATTCCCACATCCACCTAAAACCTGTTTATTAGAAATGATTTTGGAAAGCCAGGTGGTCTACTAAGCATTTCTCGGCGTGAGAGTGTGTGTAGTATGAGACAGCAGACAGTCCCACTATAAACACATCTTCTCAGACTTCTCATAATAGTCACTTTTAGCAATGGGGTATAAACACATTAACCCTTTACTGTTGGGGGAAAATGTGCAAAAACTGAATCTATAGGGGTACAACGGCTTTTCTACAAAAGTGTTAGCATATTTTTTCAAATCTTATCAGGGGATTTCTGGGAATTACAGAAAGCTGAATACAATGTAAACTGGGTTACAATATAGAGCTTATTACTATCAACAGTGACTGTCAACATCCAAATCTAATCTAGCTCACTTTTTGTCTTCTGTGATACCTTCAATCAGTTTTTGGAGGCAGAATAAATGTATCTTTCACTACTTTTGATATCTCACAATCGTATGTTTTCCATTCCTGTCAGATGAGGCAAAAAAATAAAGCTAAAAGCTGCTCTTTATGGTCATTTTGTGTGAAAATGTACATTTTTCACCAACTTTTTCCATTTCTAGTGAGAAGTTAGTATTGTAGAAATGGATATTCTCATAGTTAACCCCAAATCTGTCTTTATATTGTTGTAGATCATTAAATTATTACAAATGCTGTGTCTGTAGAAGTTCCTTTAAGGTTAGTCATTTCACTCGGTGACCATCTTTAAAACGCCTCTCTGGCAGTATGCTGGAACATTCTGTCTGTATGGGGAAACATCAAATTCTCCAAAACTGCTTGCCAAGCTTATGATTAAATTTTATACTAGGAATCACCAACAAAATTAAACAACAACTTTGTCTTTAGTTTCATTTCTAAATGTTATAATCACTCAAAATCTGCACAAACTCATGGCTGGTGCGAGCACCTTCCCCAGAGATTCATCAGTCTATACTGATCGCTGATTGGCTCCTGTACTAAAAGGTGGGGCTTCATTCGCCATGTTAACCATTACACTTTTCCCTATTCAAAACTATACAAGTGACATGTCATGTGTTTACTAAACTCACCACCATTCTGTATTATAGCAAAGTGCTTCAATTGAAAAAAAAAACCCTGCTGCACTACAGAAACACTACAGCTCTGTGTTTTGAGAAGAGCACTGGGGTTTTCAGCAGACACGCTTTTTGGATTTTGTCAGATCATATTTTGGCATGTGTGGTGTAGCTCTGGTTGGAGCTTGTTTTTACTGACTTACTGTGTTGAACTGGTGTATTTTCTGGCCTTGAGAAAGTGACACTGACGATGACTAAAGAACCAAGTTTGTAATTTAGGTATTGACTGATTGACATGGAGCTGATGTTTATCCTAATGGTCCTTAAAGTTTGTATTTCTCCACATTAAAGGAGCAATAGGAGATTGTCTTTTTTTCTGTCAGTTTTTGTTATATTTTCTGCTTTTACATCCTAAGAGAACTCATTAAACTAAGTGGTCCAATAGTCTAAAAATGCATTTTAATATTATTTGGAAGGTGTATAAGACCAAGAAAAGTTTGTCCAATCCAAATTTTCATTCCTAACCTTCACATTCATTTTCTTTTTGGCTTAGTCCCTTTATTAATCTGGGGTTGCCACAGCGGAATGAACCACCAACTTATCCAGCACGTTTGATGCAGCGGATCCAGCTGCAACCCATCACTGGGAAACATCCACACACTCATTCACACACATACACTACGGACAATTTAGATTACCCAATTCACCAATAGTGCATGTCTTTGGACTTGTGGGGGAAACCGGAGCACCCAGAGGAAACCCACGCCAACATGGGGAGAACATGCAAACTCCACACAGAAATGCCAACTGACCCAGCCGAGGCTCAAACCAGCGACCTTCTTGCTGTGAGGCAATCGTGCTACCCACTGCGTCACCGTGATGCCCTTTCATTCTTAACATTACATTCATTATGTCAAGATATGGTGGCTCAGTGGTTAGCACTGTCGCCTCATTCAAGAAGGTAGCTGCTTCAAGTCCCAGCTGGGTCAGTTGGCATTTCTGTGTGGAGTTTGCATGTTCTTTCTGTGTTCGCATGGATTTCCTCCGGGTGCTCCACAAGTCTAAAGACATGCGAAATAAGTGAATTGAATAAACTAAATTGGCCATAGTGTATGAGTGTGAATGTGAGTGTATGGGTGTTTCTCAGTACTGGGTTGTGGCTGGAATGGCATCTGCTGTGTAAAACATATGCAACCTCTGATAAATAAAGGACTAAGCCAAAGGAAAATTAATGAATGAATGTCAAGATATGTAATTGCATTCCTGTTCACACAGAAAAGATTCAAAGACGCGGTTCAAAAAGAGAATAGCAGGCAAACATCAGCAACCTACCTTCTTTTTAAAAGTCTGGTATTGTAATTACTAACTGTACTATAAAGTTTTCTCTTTGGCAGATGTCTTGAGATGTATTGCAGTGATGTTGCATGTCCATGCATTCAGGAGGCATGGGTTTGGTTGGCGATTTGCAGGGTGGGTGGTAGGCTTTCAGTGCTATCAGACTAATGTTAGCATTTTCCAAGATCTCCTATTGCACGTTTAACACCTAATTTGGCAAATATGATACCTTACGAACTTGTGGATGCTTACATGAGGACCACAAAACTGCTGAGTCCACATCAAGAGTGTAAAGTTACACAGGCGGAAAGGAGGATGAGGGAAGAGGGTGGGATTCTTCCATTTGTCCGATAGGAAAATTACCTCAGTCGATCCTGTGAACGCCACTTTGTCTATGCCCATGTGCGAAGAGATTGCGGCTCCTGCGGTTGGCCCATAGCCTGGCAAAATATTGACGACTCCCGGTGGAAACCCAGCCTGTGAAAACAGTATGAGAGGAAAAAGCTTTAGACAAGAGTTGAGCCAAGAACACCACAGGCCGTGGAGGGGGAATCCAGACCCACCCCAACCTCCCTACAGGCCCTGTGGAAGAGAGGATGGACAGAACATCAAAAGAAGAGAAGAAAGTAGGCCTCTTAATCCCAGAGAAAAGGGAGAGGCAGAACAACAAAAGTCTGGCTGCAGCATGGAACGAATGATGAAATATCACGCATTTGCATCTGAACGCGTGTTGATGTTGCTTTTGTATGACTTTGATCACTGTACGGCTGCATTATGGATGTGATGTGGTCAGATAGGATTGACATATATCAGAATGTTCAATCTGTTCATTCACAACAGTGTTGTAAAATCATGGTGCTGTACCTCTTTGATCAGAGCGCCGAGGTAGAGGCAGGTGAGAGGGGTTTGCTCAGCAGGTTTCAGGACAACCGTGTTCCCGCAGCTCAGCGCCGGCCCCAATTTCCATGCTGTCATCACCAGGGGGAAGTTCCACTGTACAGACATAGGTCAAGAACTTACTGTGGGAGCTTGTTCAAACAACCTCATATCATTTCTGAAGAGCATAACTCCCTCACTAATGATTTCAGGCTCTGCACGCTCATTTAGAAACTGAATGTTTCTAAAAAAAAGTCACTCAAGCTTCTGTATCAATCCAGTCTGGTTACTTTATGTCAGTCAGTAACCTAAGCACATTTTTGGTCATGAGGTGATTAATTCGAACAAAAAGAGTGGTTACAGTTATCTTTTTTGTTTTTCACAATTTCTATTTCTGTCTTTCAAGTGTACCTCCCACTCATTCCTGCCTTTCTCTTTCATCATTTTTTTAGTTCTGCTTTCTGTCTTCTCTGTTTCACTGGCACTGGCCATCATTTCCCTCTGCTGACCTGTTTTTAGCCAATCATACAGTGACAGACAAGAAACTTAAATACTTCCAGTAATCTGCAAAATTTAGCAACATTGTGAAGTCTGAAGTCTGAGTGAAATTAATCATTAAAGAAATTATTGAGAGTCACACGTTGACAAAAATCTATTCTACAGTAAAGTAAATACCATATAAACATGATAGAAAAAACTAATGTAATTTCTACATTAAGTCATTAGATTCGGGTAACAATAAATATAAAAAAAGAAACTAAGTCTTGGGCTTATCGTTATATTTTGCTTAGAATAGTTTGCTCACTTGTTTACCATCCAATTTTTTATAATGGTGTTCCCGTCATGCACTGGGGCATTTTGCACATTACATTCAATGTTTTCTAGTCATGTTTACACTGTTTTAGCATCGCTGTACTATATATAGTACACTGAAAAAAAGATTCATTAGATTTACGTAATTTTTTAAAATTTTAATATGGGCTGAATTAAAAAAAAATAATTAAATGTAGTAATGTTCAACCTAATTAGTTTGCTTAAATTCAGCCCAAATAAATTGTTTGCAACCACTAACTTAGAAACTTAAATCCAGTAAAAAAAAATTTAGTGTATAGTAGCTTGCCTTTTTATGATATCTGTTCATTTTATGCTCAAAATAACATCGATATCCACTGTTCATCATCATTATGCATTGTGTATGACATTTTAAATAAAAACTACACAACCCAAAAAATGACCAACAACATTTACAAATTAAACTCTGTACATTTCAAGTCATGCCAACTTCGGGAACACTCAACCACCATATCCAAACCTCAAAAAGCCTGTCATCCCTCACAAAGGTGTTCAAATTAATCCATTAAAAGCTAAATACATAGTATCAAGGAAAAGCAAAAGCAGGGCCAAAACACTTACAGGAATGATCTGTCCACACACTCCAATGGGCTCATGTCTGGTGAGGGTGAAAAATTCTCCATCTATTTCACAGAGAGAACAGAAGAAAGCAGAGTGTTAGCTAGAGGGTAAAATTATGTCAAATACCATACACTTGTGAAAAGTCAAATTAAATGACATAATTATTGGCAGTATATAGTCAGAACATAGAGCTGGAAGATTCCTATCAGCTGTCATTGTTACTAACACTAAGTTTCAGTCAAAAGAGCATCAGATAAAACCGCTGTCTACAAAAGAGCCTGTTTTCCTCTTATGGCAACATGGGAAAAAGTGTGATCTCTCCATCCCTCGCTGTGGAAACATGAGGCTGGCGTAAAGCATCTGGACGTGATGCATGCCAATGATTCATCTCACTTGGTGGCCAGATAAGAGAAGGCCAAAAACACACATTCTGTTTGTTTGTGCTGTAATTTTATTACGGATGAGATTGGAAATGAAATAAAGCGAATCGCCGTGAGTTCCCACTATGCAAGTTTGGTTTAGCAACACAACAAAGGCCCAGTGCTGAGCTCCAGTGCTGACAGGGGGATTTACAGTTCTTTTCCCCTCCATTCTTCATTTTTATTTCTCCTGCTGTGAAAATCGTATCATAACAGCATGCAGCAGCATGGGTGCTTGTTTGTGTAAGATGAGAGAGTGAATATGAGGGAGACATTATCAAATACAAGAGCGACTGGAGTGACTGTGTGCTTTATTCAAGAACTGTATCCACCTTTTTCCTTTTCCCATCAGGCTTTGCATACATTTTGGAAATAACATCCATAAAACAGTCAGTGAAGTGTTTTTTTAAAACAACTGAGTACAAAGGTTATTTTAGTTAACAATATTTAACTAAAAAAATTCACAATAAATGAAAAGCTGAAACTAAACTAACAAAACAGCAGTCACTGAAAAATTAAACAGTCACTTAAATAAAATAATAATTAGCAAAATAACTGATCTTTTTCAGAAAACGAACGTATTTGCTGTGAACACTAATTATCATAATCTCTCTAAAGTCTTTTCATATCTAATTATGTGGTGGAAAATCTGATCTGCTAATAGAAACTCCTGCAGATCAGTCAAGCATATTATGATATAAAAACATATTCTCTATATAAACAAAAGACATGTGTCCCATCGTCTCTTTCCTTTCTAAAACATGTAATCAAGGCATGTTTCACTAAACAAACAGTTTGATGTTTAATATAAAGAAATGTTCTCTAAATTCTTCATAGTTTTCACTTTGTTGCATTAATATAGTTTTGGATTCAGTGTTCAACCTATTATTTTGTTTTTATAACAAAGTAACAAACATTAAAATTTGCTTTGGTCGACACTGGATGTGTTCTGTTAACTCTGAAACTAAAAATATAAAAACTAAATAGAAATGTGTTCACAAAATCGAACGAAAAAACCCTCAAAACTAAACTAAAACTAACAAAAACATTAAGGAAAATTGTACAATGATAATGTAAAAATAGTATCAAAATAAAAGCCACTTTTAAAATGCAAAACTATAATAACCTTGCTGGGTAAAATGAGGTGGTGTCGCATATTACATTGTAATTAGCAATAAAAAGAGAAAATATTTCAAAGGAACAAAACACAGTGAACTCAAAAGAACTATAGCTACAGATGACACCTTAAGATCACTGGCGTAACCTTATTTCCACTGTTACTATGTATATGGGTTTCATGTGCAGTGTTGGGGAAAGTAACTTTTACAATGCATTACAATATTGAGTTACTACCCAAAAAAGTTACTAGTTGTGTTCCTTAGTTACTTTTTATAGAAGGTATTGCGTTACGTTACTTTTGGGTTACTTTTTATTACCTGGCTGAGGTTTGATCTCTTTCAGAACTTGCTTTTTTCTGTCTTTATTTTATTCGAGGAGCTCTGCAATTAATAACACACTGTATAACCTACACCTTCATTTACCTTTAAAAAAAAAACACATCAAAAAAATTTTTAGGATAATGTTACCTGAGAACATCCTGACCCAGGAGCTATACATGCCGTATATACAGATTAATGAAAGTTTAAAGCAATGTGTTTGCTGCTTTTGTACTATTTGTCTTAAGTAAAATCATTGTCCATTGAGACTAAAATCCCCTTTTCCTTTTCTTCGATGCGTTCAAAATAATGAACACCTTCATTAACTGTGTGATTCATTGTGACTACTTTAATTAAATAGCAATTAAAAATAAATTGCTGAATTAAAATTAAACTAATAAGTAACTCAAATATTATTACTTGATTTTAAAAAGTACTGCATTACTTGTTACTTAGAAAAGTAATACTCTAGTATTACTTGTAATGAGTTACCCCCGACACTGTACATGTGTATCCAGTGCTCGAATTGAGGGGGATGCGGGGGGGATGGCATTTTCCTTACAGAAAAAAATGACAAAAAGGATCCCCTTTGTAAAACCACCATCCCACGTTACCATCCCCTTTAGATTAACGACAGTGTGTGTAATGGCAAACTTATCATGCTAATTAAATATTAAAATTCTCTCTTTATGGTCATTTATGACTTTATGACATTAATGAGTTGTTTAATATAATATATGTATGCTGTACCTGCCATGCATAACGGCATCTCAGAACAGTTTAGGTGGCTTGATGCGAGTTTAACTTAACAGGGCTTGCTAACATTTACTTTAGCGACCAAAGTTTTGCCGTTAATATCTAAGTTACAGCAGATTCTAGGTTCCCTGTTTCTAAAATTAACCGTTATAATTATCATCCCTAAAATCAGAATGCAAATGATGTGATGCATTTTTAGAATCAGTGCTGTCCAAATGTTGCTCTGTTTTCTCGAAAATGCTTCCAAATAGCTCAGCCGTTGTACATACAAGTGTAGAAAAAGGTGGACAGCACAGTGTATGTTCATATGCTAGAGGCTGATCTAATCAGAGAGTGATGGTGACAGACAGTGTTGGAATGCACAATAATTACACGGACGCCGGACACCTCTCTAACCCATGTGATGAGGGGGGGGGGGGGGGGGATTGCTCCATACACATACTTGCACACTAATGGCTGCACCGTGACATCAGAGCTGCAAGTCCCGTAGTCTCCAGGCTCCCTGCTGCGTTCCTTTCAAACAACTAAATTAGCCAGAACAGACCCCCAGTGCCCCCCCTTGCCCCGTAGTGCCCCCCGGCCCCGTAGCTGTCACTGTGCTCCACCGATGGCAGCGCTCCACAGGAGGGTGGCCATTAGCACTCAGATTTATAACTGTTATGGGACCTCGTCTGTTTACCCTCAGTGCACCTCCATAACCCCACAACATCTCCTGCAGGCCTCAGAGAAAACACAGCTCTACCCTGGCTTAGCTGCACTCTCTCTGCTCAAGGTCAAACTTCCTAAAATGTCTGGGATGGGTCTGCAACTAAAGCTCTGACAGCTCTCCGAAACAAGTGGTTGTGCATAGTAGAGTCATAAGCTTTCGCTATCACGCTGCTAAAATGGCAAATTTTTATTTATTTATTTATTTTTATGTAGCCTACCAAAATGTGTAATGATGCGATGGCATCATTGTGAGGTTTTATGTAAACATAACCTTTTTAGTTTTGATAGTTTTATTAAATTGAATTCTCTTAAATTGATTTTTAAATGTTTAAATAGTAATGTTCCAATGCTGTTTTTTTATCTAATCAGTAGGCATCATACCTCTCACAGAGTCACACAAGTCGTGTACCTCTTTTGGTCAATCTGTTTTCTCTGTTAAGGGAACTAAATTGTGGAATGATTTACCTGTTAACCTAAAATTTGGAAGTAATATAAATATTTTTTGTAGTGTACTTAAAAGTGTTTAAACACAAAACAGCAGTGTTGCACAATTAGTCTACTATTAGTTTGTTTGATCATGCTGCCTTAGCTTTTGCCTTACAGCACTTTTATGTAAATTATAATGTTGACTATATGTATCTATTTTATTTTCATTTTATGTCAAGCCACCCGGGGGCAGGTGTTGAGAATTAGCAAGTCTGCTAAAACACTTAAACAAATGCATTTGGTTGTCCAGTGTAATTGTGATGTCCATGTCAAATAAATAAATACAGTAAATTATCTGACTAATCTCCACCACTGCTTGAAAGTTTAGGGGTTCTTAATGTAGAGTCATAACTGTTCATTTTTCCATTTTACAACTCCCCTAAAGTTAAACTGTTGAGTTTTAACATCTTTAAATCCATTCAGTTGATTTCCAGGTCTGATGGGAGCACTTTTACTTGATTATCACGCCAATATGAGAGGATAATTCCTAGCCATATTGGCCTAGAAAATAGCAACATTTCATTTTCTGTCAGTCTTAGGACAAAATGTAACTGCAGAAAAGTCAAAGGCAAGCTTTAAATAAGATTATTGACAAAACTCTTTTTAGATTTTATATATATATATTTTTGAGTGAGATGTTAATGGTGCAACACGATTTAATGATTTATGCTAAGCTAAAATTGCTCCCTCCAGACTAGGATATCAGCTGAATGGATTTAAAAATGGTAAAGCTCAACTATTTAACTCTAGGGGGGTAGTAAAATGAGCCTATATTCAAAAAAGTGTAGTGTTAATTTAATGAATCCTTGCTGAATTAAATATTATTATTTTAATCTTATTAAATACATTAAGTTATTTTAAATATATTTTATTATTGATTAAAAAATGTTTAAATATAATTGTAATACGCGTTTAATTAACATTATATATTTAAAAAATAATAATGTATATTTTGTAAATGTTCAATGTAAGTTTAATATTTAAGGAATGTGTTTGAAAATCCATGTTGTACTGCCGAGTAATTGCAATATTTATCGATTTGCTCTTCATTGTTTGGACTTGCAGCAATGAAATTCAAACCTCACTGAATTAAACTAAACTCAACTTCAACTCTTTTTAAACTCTGAACTTTTAACTCTAGTTTACTAGAACTTCTATGTTAAGATGCTTAAGCACAATCTACATTGTAAAAGCGCTATAGAAATAAAGATGAATTGAATTTATATCATTCATGGTCATTCTAATCAAAGGCCTAAATTACTTTTTCTGCTTGTTCAATCGACTTATTTAATATGAATTAAACCAACATAATTCATAAGTTTGTTTTGGGGACAACCTCATTGTTTTATGTTCAATCCACTCAAAGTTACCTTAATAAATTTGTGTTGGGACAACATGAAGGAATTGTGTTGGGAACCCTGCATTTTTTTACAGTGAGCATTACTTCTGTTTCAGAGGCACTGTTTACTGTGAGATAAAACTTTGCAAGCCTTTAAAACATTTAATTTTAGAAAGGTTTTGTTTTTACATTTTAGCTCCAACTTTTAGCTTTGTTATCCAGGTTCAGGCCTTAATTAGGGTGCAGAGCCTCCATTTCCAAAATCCCCTATTTCTAGTTCTCCATTCGCAAAATCCGCTATTTTTGTGTGTGTGTGTGTATGTGTATGAAAGGTTTATGACAGGGTGAGCATCAGCTTACCAGCTGGAATTGTAGACCCGTGAATCTTATCTGCCCATCCAGCGAAATATCGAAAAGTTTTAATGATCCCCTGAAGGTCCACAAAGAAGCAGGGGAGGAAAGGTTTGCCGCCGTCCAGAGACTCCAGAGTCTGGAAGGAGAGAAGCAGATGAGAGTGTGGGTGTGTGATGAAAAATCACTCATAGGGATTGAACCTGACACCCCCCATGCTGCATATCTAAAGCACACACATACATCTGCTCCCCAAAGAAACATGAAACTCATACAGCCCTCACCAGAGACCTGACTTTGTTATCTCTGCGTCAGCCGGCCATGATTTCTTATCGACAAGGGATTAGATTGATATAAAGAGTGATCGTAACCACATGGACATTGCGTTTCTCTTTTAAAGCAATTCGCTCTGACACTTGTTCCGAGCTAGATGAAGAAAATCTGTTGTTTCAGTCCATTTAGGACAAAGTCTAAACCGTAACATGAAAGAGATTTATTTAAAATGGCCACAGCGAGAGCTACATGCATGAAGACAAACACTGCGCTTGTCTCCTCCGACACATCTCTGCTAAAGGGAAGTAAAAGCAGATGTCCATGATGGAAGAATGGCGGAGATAAAAGCAAATCACAACACAAAACAGTACCTCACCTTTACATTTTGCTCCTGACCTAAGTGATCGTTAGCACCCAAAGGTCATGTGTCATCATCATGGTTTTCAGATATTTGCAGGACAAATCAAAACTGGTCGAAAACCAGCAGCTCCTGCCTCAGTAAGCCCCAAGCAGACAGACAGGCCACTCATTAGACACTTGCTTATTGTTGTGAGTGTCTTTGTCTGCTCAGATGGCTCTGTCCTGTTGAATCTGATTCTCACTCAGAGAAAACTGGCACTGACCAGAATGAGACTTGGGTTAAGTCTGCCCAGAAAACCCCTGGTTCGTGAGTGAAGGTGATAGATTTGAGGGAGTCAGGACTGATGCCAACAACAGATGCCAACTTCAAAGTATCCTATTATCAGATTTATTATTAAAGAATATGAAGAGTTCAGATGCAAAAACCTGTAAATGCCGTCTGTAATGTTCTTCTAAAATGAGCATTTTTATCCTGCTCCTGTGTGTAGGTTCAGTAATTTCAAAGA
The DNA here is from genome assembly GCA_903798205.1 of Danio tinwini. NCBI lineage: Eukaryota > Metazoa > Chordata > Actinopteri > Cypriniformes > Danionidae > Danio > Danio tinwini. The sequence continues at coordinate 15,118,759 of CAIGQZ010001108.1, forward strand.
ATAAGTTCTTTACATGACCTTTAAATAGCTCAGCGTAAACATATAAGACTGAGAAAAATGCAAATTTTCGACAGAAATGTCAGATGGCACTTAGAGGTTTTTGCATTTGAACTCTTGATAAATAAATATATCTGAAGACGTATTTTCTAATTAATTAATTATAAACTAATTTTTTTTTTTTACAACTTAAAACATGAACGTACACTACCTGACAAAAGTCTTGTCTCCTATCCAAGTTTTAGGAACAACAAATAATAACTTGACTTCTAGTGGATCATTTGATATCAGAAGTAGCTTATATGAAAGTAGCTTATATCACGCTTGTTTTACCAAAATAAAATATGGTCATGCCTTGATTTTTTATTTTTTAATTAGCACAGTAAGGTCTGACTTTGCTTAGACAAAAGTCTTGTACTTAACAGAAATAATGTCCAGTATAGAATATAAAGTCATGGTGCAGTGAAGAAACCACTTAATTAATATTGTGTATGACTCCCATGAGCTTGGAGGACTGCATCCATACATCTCTGCAATGACTCAAATAACTTATTAATAAAGTCATCTGGAATGGCAAAGAAAGCGCTCTTGCAGGACTCCCAGAGTTTATCAAGACTCTGGATTCATCTTTAATGCCTCCTTATTCATCTTGCCTCAGACATGCTCAATAATGTTCATTTCTGGTCACTGGGCAGGCCGATCCTGGAGCACCTTGACCTTCTTTGCTGTCTGAAACTTTGATGTGGAGGCTGAAGTATGAAAAGGAGTGCTATCCTGCTGAAGAAATTGCCCAAACCTGTGGTTTGTAATGTAACGGGCAGCACAAATGTTTTGATACCTCAGGCTGTTGATGTTGCCATCCACTCTGCAGATTTCTCGCACAACCCTATACTGAATGTAACCCCAAACCATGGTTTTTCCTTCACCGAATTTGACTGATTTCTCGGAGAAAGGGTCCATGTCGGTTCCATTAGGGAAGACAAGAGTGTTGGATGGAGTACTTACAGCAAGGTAAGCACTGTCTCTCTCCACCAGATCAGCCAGTTTGAACAGTAGCCTCCCACGTTCAGATGCATCCATCTTCCTCCATACTGAACCCAGAGAGAAGGCCGAACGCGCAGCCTGCACAGCTTTATCCACATCAGCCTGGGAGAGAGAGAGAGAGAGAGAGAGAGAGAGAGAGGAGACAAAAAGAGACAGAGATATAAGCAAAAGGAGGGAGAGAGAGAGAGAGCGGAGAGCACATTTAACGATATAACATTATTCTCCAAACAGGTGTTTGTCCACCTCAGGGACAAATTAAATCCATTCATTCCGGATGAGTCTCAATGACTTCCCCAGTTGCACGTTCAGGGGGTCTATATTTCCTGTATCCATTCTGGTTTTCCACACTTTCTGCCTGATTTACAGAGAGGAACTACAGCCTCTAGCTTGCTTAACCACATTCGACTGAACTACAGCCCCTTCCCTCCCTCGCTTTCAGTTCTGGATGCTTATTCATGCTGAGTGAAGGCTGAAAGTGAGAAGCACAATAGCGGCGCTGGACGACTAAATGTAGTCCAGCAGAGCAATTGTGCCAAACCTGTTTCTGGCAATGCTTTGACCAATTACCAAACACACACTCTGCTGACAAACACACTAGCATGCTAAGAAGACACACACACACACACACACACACACACACACACAGACCTTGTCTGCTTCCTGGACATCACAGATCTTCTCTCCTGTGGCAGGGTTGTATGTGGGGAAGACCTTGCCGCTCACAGAATCATGCCATTCATTATTAATAAAAATCTACAAGGAGAAAAAAGAAAGATATTGTTTAGTTTTCACAACAGTGACTTTTTCAAAGCAACAAGGTGGAAGTTATGCAGATCATTCTCAGAGTTGTAGCTTTGTGTTGTGGAAAGGTTGTCTCAAAGTTCTGAACTAATATTCTTCCAGTAACATTAATAAAATATTCTGCTTTCTACCGTTCTCAAAATGTTACCACAAAATCATTGTAATTCATGCGATTTTTTGATATAAGTGCCATGAGCAAAAATACATAAAACTATATTAAAATTTGAAATGTTGAAATGAACAATGCAGCCAATTACGAAAAGTTTTATAAATAAAAATGGAAAGTATTTTTTATTCAGAATATACAGCGCAATACTGCAAAGAAGACCTGTATATTTAGTAATGTATATTTTATCACTGCTGTCTAAACCATAATAACTTGTACTGCACTATACTCAGTTAAATAATTGGGTTAAAATACCCCAACATACTGTATAACTGTAATATAACTGTTTAACTGTATAATTGGGTTATAAAATTTAACCCAGTGCATCGGGTTATTTTGATTAAATGTTATTTTTTTCCATTCTGGTATTACTATTGCTACTATTTTTAATTCATTCATTCCTTCATTTTCTTTTTGGCTTAGTCCCTTTATTTATCTGGGGTCGCCACAGCGGAATGAACCGTCAACTTTTCCAGCATATGTTTTACTCAGCGGATGCCCTTCCAGCTGCAACCTCTCATTCACACACATACACTTCGAACAATTTAGCCTATCCAATTCACCTATACCACATCTTTGAACTTGTGGGAGAAATGGAGCACCCAGAGGAAACTAACGCAAAGTCTGGGAGAACATGCAAACTCCACACAGAAATGACAACTGACCCAGCTGAGGCTCAAACCAGCTACCTTCTTGCTGTGAAACGATTATGCTACCCACTGCACCACCGTGCTGCCTTAATTTTACTAGTACTACTATTAATTTAATAATTTTAGCTGTGTGAATAAATAACATACAGTTTTTAAAAATGAAACGGATATATAAAAAACAAGACACGGAGAGGTAATTGGATAAAAAAATAACAACATTATTGCATTACAGTTGAAATTAAAAAATTTTACCTAACTGGTTGAGTTATTAAATAAACAACCAAATGAATGTAAAAAATAAGCCAACAAAGCACCAAATATTTAACCTAACTGGTTAAGTTATTATTAAATAACCCAATAAAGGTTAAAGATAACCCAACAAAGCACCAAATATTTAACCCAATTGGTTGAGTTATAAATAAATAACCCAATAAAGGTTAAAAATAACTCAACAAAGCACCAAATATTTTTCACTCAACCATTGGATCAAATAAATAACTCAAAGATTTTTAGAGTGTACATGTCGTCAATCTTATAAGTGTACCTTATTTAAACTGTAGAAAAGTAGACCAGATTTATGAATGAATCATTGTTATAAACTGACCCATTTTTAACATCATTTCATAATGAACCTGCTGAATCAGCTAAAACTGCATGTTGAGCCCAAAACATTCCAATAACCCTGCATTAATCCCAAGTCAAAATTTAATATTGCTGATATGACCTTTATAAACTCAAACAATTCCATATTTTGCAAAAGAACATGATTTGCATAGTATAGTTAATCATTGCTTCAAACTGATGTACCAAATTAAGACAAGTGTTAGGATAGGAATTAAGCAAAACGTCATGCATAGACTCCCATGAGGAGTTACGGTGAGTTAGTTTAACTTTACAATGATGCACAGAATCACAAGAGACTGTCTTTTTTTTCTCACTGTGTGTTTCATGGTTGTGGTGTGAGAGGAATCTCTGGGAACCGTGTGCTATTGCAGGGCTGCCCAATATCACTCTCTTGGGAGTGATCCAGCAACCAGACAGAAAGAGGTGGGGGAAAGGGGAAAAGCAGAGATAAATCCCTATCAGACACACCAACACGCACACGGATATAAGTGCATAGGTGCGCGCACACACAAACACAGAGATACACACACACACAGACGCACGTTTCACAACATCACTGCTCGTTTACGAGACCATAAAACACGGGCCGCACTCTGGCTCTGGTGATGCGTTAAAAGAAGCAGCCCGTAAAACAACCGCCTCAGATTCCAAAAGATGAATTTTTCAAGCTCGATAAAGAAGAGAAGGAAAATACATCCTTCTTTGTGCACACAATGTTCAGTTGCTTACGCTGTGACGGATAAGGTGTTAAAGCATCTGCTGGCTCTGAGCTCTACATGCACACACATTCACTCCTCATGCCATTTGTGAGGAGAAAAACATCCAGTTCAAAGTGAAGCGCGGCCCTGGGCCTCCTCAAACTCTCCAGCATCTTTACTAATGTAAACTTACAGGCCTAAGTACAATTTAATTGGCTGTAAACCACGAGGTGTGTTTACTTTAGAACAGGTATAAAATGGCAGTTGACTTGGAGGCGGTTCAAACTTCCTCAGTCACTCCCACTCTGCGTCTCCCCCGAAATTGGCATGAATAAATCACTCCTGGACAGGGTAGGTATCAGTCTGTACCATGCTGATTCTTCTCTGATACATTTCCATCAGGCTCCCTTCACCCTCCCTCGCAGGCCTCTTGCATTAAGGGGGCCACCTTTAATCTGACTCTCATTTGGAGCACTTCATAAAAGTGTCAGTGGTCTCGTCGAGCAGAGGGCCTGTTACAAAAACAGAAAGCCCCGTAGAGGAGCGAATTAGTTTTAAAATTTATAGAGGCCACTGTAGTGGAATGCCTTAAATCAGGGGTGGACTGTGACAGGCCAGTGGGCTGGGGAAGAATGCAGATGGTGGGTAGCTTTATGCTCTTCGTAACCCCACACTTACAGCACCCCGGAACGGAGATGAGGGGAATGCTGGGTGAGCCGAGGACTGGGCCACCATCTAAATCACCACTAGAAAAAGACGGCCATTAGAGGCCATTTGGCCCAGTCTTCCCTGAGCTCTGGGGGCTCTTGGACTTTTGTCTCTTCCCATTGAGAAAGTTGATAAAGAGTGACAGGCCGGTGCAGTAAATCAACTCTCAAGCTTTCTTTATACTTTGGCTTTGATTAAAGAAAAGGGATAAGAACGCAAGTGCAAAAGTGCAAAAATTCATATTGATCACCGCTTCTTTTGCCGTAACACTGCTGGAGGCTTCAGCGGAGCTGTAAAGGACTTGAGTAATCGTGCTTCATTACTACACTTAAGCATTATTTGGGGGGATTTGTACTTTACTATTGAAACAGAATTCTTCTATTCACAAAAATGTGCTTTTTATTCATTATAAGTTTCACTTAAGCCTTTGAAGTTAAAAAAATAGCTTTTTACAGATCATAATATCCTAATGTACTTTATTTAGCTCATTTTATCAAATGACCAAGCTAAATAAGCTTATATAGCTTGATACCTTTAAATTAATATACTTGATAACTTACAGTACTTATAATATAGCCAATAGCCAACAAAATTAATAGCTTGATTCATGGTCCAAATGTTTTCTGTTTTAATGTCGCATAAATAATCCATATTTGTCCTTTGTGAAGAGACATCTCATCAGTGACCACAACATGTTTAAAAAGAAATGAAAACATAAAAACATTCCAATTACAGCACTGCTAAATATGGACAAAGTCAACTCCAGTGTGAACATGGTCGATGAACAGTCTATAAACAACTATATTCAATTGTCAAACAACTTTATTATCAGCTGCGGTTGAATTTAAACTCTTAGTGACAGGTTTCAGGATGCTGTTTATCATTACAAACTTTCAGACAGGTTAAAAAGCAAAGATATCATAACATGTTCTTATATTTTTTAACTCTCAAGCATTTCAAGAGAGTGTTCTTTCTCCATATAGCAGAGCTTGTTCGAGTGCTGAAAGAAAACTCTAACGAAAACTAACCGTCAAGCTGTGACATCTAGATTTTGTTTACAACAGCAGGAGGGCAGAAAATGTATTATCTTGTAAACAAAACAGCCACTTGATGCAGTACACAAACAGAAAGTGAAGTGCTGCCAGCTCGTCCTACGCTAACACATTGTACTACAGGCCATTAGGAAAGTGGACAGAGAGTGGATTGGCTGAAATTTTTATACACAGGACACAGCACAAGACAGCTGCAAACATTTAGAATCACTCCAGGGTTTTTTTTTTATTCAAGCTGTCAGTCTGTGTGCTGACTGCGCTCGTCTGCAAAGCTAATTTGATGGCGAGATATGCTGTGCCTATCATAAACAGATTGTGGAAAAGGGACCCACAGCACACGATGACAGCATCACTAGGCTTATACTCCTTATTGCTGAGATTTTTATCACCAGCATTACTTCACACAGGAAAGAGGGTTATCGGCCACAAAAGCAGGAGGTCGTCTCGGTTCCTCTGGGAGAGTTAGTGCTAGAGAAGAGCCTGCTTTTGGGCTAGTAATGACTTAAAATGGCTCTAGCAGTTGTAGAATGCTGATCTGTTTCTCATCTGCACCAGCGAGCTCTCTGGAGGATTCATTCGCACAACTGCAGGAGGAAGCAGAGCAGGAACGGGGACGGAGGATGCCAAAGCTCACGCTACAGCCAGTGAAACATCTGTTTGGCCGCCAGCGCCTGCTAATGGCTCAGACACATGAGAGATATTTAATGGCAAACATTTCTTGGCCATTGCAAAAAAAGATTCTTTTTTTTTATATGTATGCTTTATCTTTTTTTTGGGAGGGGGGAATTCCGGAGCCAAACAGGGCACCTGCAGCAAGGAACTCGGCTTAAACAGGAAGTTTCATATCTTTTCCAGAGAAGTGCACTTTCATTTTGCAACTGGGTTCATTTTAGGATGTTGATAATAACTGATGTTACAGGAGAAGAGCGGGCTTAAAGGCATACTTCAGACAGAAATGAAAACATTGTGGTTGAATTGCTCAGACCACCCAAAATGTAGGTAATTTAGGGTCAATTTTTATTTTAAGGTATAATTATCACTATTAACAATATATTTACTAAGACATTTAGCTCAATAAACTATTGATTAGCTGCTTTTTAATAACTAGTTAGGTGGTCATTGGATTAAAGTATTGGGTAGGACTACGGATGTAGAAGAAGTTCATACTTTATCAGTACTAATAAACAGCCAATATCTTGATAATAGGCCTGTAATAAACTAAAAATAGTTAATAACTAAATAAAATGTTACTTAATTTTCTTCTTCAATAGAACATTCAAGAAGATTTTTTAGCTTAACTCCATGTTCCTTGGTCATTTATAAAATACAAGCCAACAGTTATCGTCAGATTTGTTAACAGGAAAAAAATAGACCCTCAGGACCTAATCCTGTGGCTGATGTTTAAAAAAATGTGGCATTTCCCTTAACATCCAAAACTAAACTAAAATAATACACTTGGCTTAGGGAAAAACAGTTTGGTGGACACACAGCCATAATGCTGTAAATGAACAAGCATGAAGTATCAAAGAACAATACCCTACAATTCTTTAATCTATGAATTAACCTAAAGTAATAAATGCCATGAAAATATTCATGATTACTTTATTGTACCTAATTAGCCATAACATGTTAACCTAATAGTTTCAAAAATAAAAGGTTTGTCAGCATTTATATCATTCTTATCTATTATGTGGCACAAAAGAAGATACTTGATACAAAAGTTTCCAGTATCACCCCTATACGGACAAAAATAATACAACGTATTTCTCAAAATATTGAATTTATGTTTAGAAAAAAGAAAAGCAAACAGGTTGGAAACAAAATTAGGGTCTTTTTTGGTGTTTTTTTTTATAAACAAACATTACACAAAACACTACACTTTATAAACAACGTTACACTGCTAAAGTATATTTTTAACTGCAAAAATGTCATATATTTTAGCACTTAAATAAATTAGCATGTTTAAGGATGATATTTAGAACACAGTCAAATGTTAGTCCCTAAGAAAGGGGAAAAAGCAGTGCAAAGGCCAAATATAATCAATGAGGAAGATGTAAAGAAAAGATCAAGCGTAAGAAGGGGGGGGGGGTATAAGTCAAAGCAAAAGAGGGTGTGAGAGAGAGAGTCCTCACTGTGCCGCTTATAATAAATCAAGCTTCTCAGCGTATGCTCTACTCTGGCCGCTGTTTGATGTGAAGAAATGGTGGGTTTTGAAGTGAAAAACTCCAGAGGTATGGGACAGACTCTCGTAAGTCAGGGCCACTGACCCTAACAGTGAGACACGGCCATATATTACACCCTGCTGGACAGCTTCTAGAGCAGAAAACCCCCCTGACTCCCATCTGTACTATCTCATGCACTGACGGATTGATGAGGCCTACCTCATTCACTCAAGCTGTCTCCCAGATTAGCTTACAAAAGTCCTCACTTCAGCGCACACTACTGTCCTGGCTGGATGCTTAAGCCCTTATAATATAAAGTCATGTCCAACAAATGGCTATCAAGTGTCTCTTTCTCCCTGAACCTCTCAGTAAAGAAAGCACACACACATGCACACAAATTTTCAAAGTACAGTTTCTCCATAATGAAAAATCATTTACCCATTAATATTTGGAACAATGCTGTAAGACTCTACTCACTTATTGTATTGACATTAATATCTTGATTTTTTAAAGACATTTTAGGTAACATTTTTTGATGATATTATTGATGATCCCCATTTAGACTAACTTTGTAACGACGTGTCAATTAACTCACATTACAGTAATAGACTATCTACTTAATTTCTACTCACAATATATTTTTAATGGTCCCCAACATTCTACTGACTTCAGCTTGAGTTTGGATGAGTGCTTGAGACATCAGCTTGAGTTTTGTAACTCGGCATAGTTACAAAATTCACTTTTGGTGAACAAAATATGTAAAAGAATGACAGCAAAAATAAAATGTTTGCTTAATCAAATGTTATTTTGAATTCACAATGTGACACTGGACAACAAAACCTTAATCTTCAAAAATAGTCCTAATAGTCAAAAATGTATCGTTTACGCCAGTAAAGATGTTCTGTGAAGTTATTTAGTCAATGAGCATTGCTGAGAAACTTTGAACAATTTTAAAAGGCAACTTTCTCAATATTTAGATCAGGGGTGCCCAAACTTTTTCTTATGAAGGGCCAAAACCAAACTTGATTAAGGCTATTGGGCCGCAGGTAATTATAGTTGCCATAAGTAATTTCCTAATTTTTTTTTTTATAATGTTAAAAATCAGGGCGTTGCGGTTGCAGAGTGGGTAGCATGATTGCCTCACAGCAAGAAGGTCGCTGGTTCAAGGCTCGGCTGGGTCAGTTGGCATTTATCTGTGGAGTTTGCATGTTCTTCCCGTGTTCACGTGGGTTTTGTCCGGGTGCTCCAACGCAATCTTACAGCAATTCGTAACTTTTTGATTTAGTGGCTAATTCATATGAATTCGTACAATTAAATTCATACAAATTAGTACGATTTGCTCATCACCCAATGACGTTTGGGGTTAGGGGTGGGGTTAGGTGCCACGCCTCCTTTTTACGACGGAACTCCTACGAATTAGACACTAAACTGACAAAATGTAAAATACTTACGTTTCCTCGTGAGAGGCCGGGTGCTCCGGTTTCCTCCACAAGTCCAAAGACTTGCGCTATAGGTGAATTGGGTAAGCTAAATTGTGAATGCAAGTGTATGGGTGTTTCCCAGTGATGGGTTGCAACTGGAAGGTCATCCGCTGCGTAAAAATATGATGGATAAGTTGGCAGTTCATTTCGCAGTGGCGACCGCAGATTAATAAAGGGACTAAGCCAAAAAAAAAAAGAATAAATGTTAAAAATGACTAGAAAACACTGGTTTATATTAACTAATAGTTGTTTTTTACATTTTATAATGAACTATAATAAAAACAAAACCTCGTTTATAACAGAATTACACTAGTTTTTGCCTTGATTTGCTCATCGATGTATTCTGCGTAGTCCTCTATCTGTCGAGTGGCAGTATTTACATTTTAAAAAATCAGATTTAATTTAATTAAAACATTTAATTTCAGCTACAAAATAAGTAGACAAAAAGATCAAATTAGAAATGATGATCTCTGAGTTTTTAAAAAGTAAAAGCATTTACCCTTTCCATCATTCTCACTGTCAGATAGGATGGTGGTCCAAATCAAAGGTTACAATGGGCCAACTTTGGTGCACGGGCCTTACTTTGGGTATCTTTGCTTTAGATGTTTTTTAACTTTCAGATTTCAATAGTTGAATCTGAACCAAATATTGTCATATTCTAACAAACTATAAATCAATTTAAAAAGCTTATTTATTTACATATATTTATTTAACTTTGCAAAAAAGAGACACATGGCTGATTTTGTGGTCTATATTCACAAAATTAGTTTATTATTATGGCCAAATCTTTGAAATTTCCTCATATTTGTTCTCAATGAAAATATAAACCATGGATTGTTTTAACCCAAGTTTGGACAAAATATTTATCAACTTAATGGTTTAAAACGTAACCCAGCTATTGGGTTGGTCCATATTTTACTTAAATCTGAATAAAACAACCAAACAGAGTAAAGATCTGGAGTCCCTGAGTGAATAAACAGTGACAGAATTTTGAATTATGAGTGAAATATACCTTCAAATGTTAAATCGCATTCACTAAAAAACCTAGAATAGCAAAGATCATCTGCACTTCACTTTTTTATTTAATACCATCAATAAATTCCCCTGACTGAACAACATTTAATCCAAATATGCCATTTTCAATTGCACCGCACAAGGGAAAGTGAGAGAGTAATCGTCTGTCTCCTGTTTCCTTTCTTCTTCCAGGTTGTAATCCCAAGAGTCGGCTTCACTTATGTGTTATAACTGAATGGTGTGAGCACATCATCACCCTGCCTGCTGGAATCCAACACCTCCCTTTCAAAAACACTCTTGGGTCCCAATCAATTATACTGATATACACACCTATCAACACAACCTTTCCTTTCCTTTTCTCTCTTCCATCCAAAGAGGGGAGAAAAAAAGAAGAGAAAACATCAATAACCAGCGATCACCAGAGACAAATTTATGGCTTCCTTAGTGCCATTATCAGCCCAGTGGGCCAGCGGACAGAGAAAGAGAGAAGAGAAAACTCCTTCAACAGACTAGCTCTCCCGTGACCAGTCAAACACTCTCTTATACGCTATTTGGAGTCAACAGGAGATTCTAGAAGACTGTAAAGCAAATATTGAGCTCAGGTGTCTGCAGCAAACAACAGGACTTTGAGAAATATTGGTGTAAGTGATAAGCGGAAGCTCAATTGTAAATGTGCAATGGCAGGGCAGAGGGAAGATAAGTTGCCTATCATTGCACTTAATCTCAAGTCTTAAGCAAATACACAGTGGTACAGGTGTAGTGACGGTCACATAATGAGTTCAAACATGGGGTAAAAAGTTTACGGGGTGCACAAAGTCCATGTTGTAGCAACTTTGCAAAATAATATTCTAATAATTCACATTTTTTGCATAAGGAAAAACACAATCCCCTATAAAACAATGAAGAATTTGTTGGAGCACAAAGTCTGTGCTTTATAGCAAATTTATTGTGCAATATTTCCTATTCACATTTAACACAAGGACAAACTCCATCCACTATACAAAAAATAAAGAACTGGTGGAGCACAAAGTCCAAGTTGTAGCAATTTTGCGATATAATAATTCACATTTTTCATAACGAAAAACACAATTCACTAGGGCTGCACAATATTGGAAAAAACTAACATCGCAATATTTTTCTATTTAGTCTGCGATATATATATTGCGATGTGACTAATAGACATCTCTATTTTTGAAGGAATTTATCATTTTAGATTGATTGAGATGATTCTGTAGGCGTGTACATCTGCATAAAATCCAATAAACAAATTAAAAGCATAGATAAATACAATAAAGACAAAACGATAATCGAAATAAACAGTGTTTAATAATTTTCAGAGTCTAAGAGTATTCAGCTACATTAATTAAAGAATAAAAATAATAGCAATTCAATAATAATAATAGTGAATAAATAAAGTAATAATAAATAAATTATTAAATAAAATTAATCACCATTAATGTTATTAATGGTACAATGTCTTATGCCTAAATGCTTTTAAAATTCTCATAGGCTAACAGGCCTCAAAAATCACGCGCAAATGATGAATTATAATCCAGACTCAACATTGCATATCCTGCGATTTCGAATGATCAGATTGCAATATCGATGCTGAAACGATAGATTGTGCAGCCCTACAATCCACTATAAAACAAAGATGCAAAAAAAGAAATTAGGAACTGGTGGTGCACAAAACTTGTTATTTGATTTATTTAATGTGTAAAAACACTATTCATTACCGAAATAAGAAATGTTATCAAATACAGCACTTTAAATATTAATGAGGTGATAACTGTATAAATAATTATGAACAATGTTTTTATTATTATCAACAAAACAAATATCTACCACTTGGACTGAAAACCAGATGTCCACAAAACCTAGTAATTACAATAAAAATGCTATTATTAATATTATTGTTATTATTATTATTATTATTACAAAAAGCCTACATAGCCTGCATAATTGCTACCATCTACCTTTCCCTGCTTGATATCATTTTACTTTAAATGCCAGAACTGGACGTGATTCAACATTTGCATAAGTGGTTGACAATGATAGGAATGAGATGTTAAGTATGCCCATTAATGATATTTCCATAACTCAATGTCTCTGGCATAAAGCGCTGCTCATTAAAAGCACAGAAAACGCAATTTAAGAAGTCTCCAAGGAGCTTTCCTAAAACGGTTTAACCTAAGACTTACAAAAATAATAAAAAACTTGGCTCTGCACAATCTACATTTGAAAGCATATTGATTGGGCATATTTGGACTGTTACATCAGAGCCTGTGCTGCACTGCACCAGGCACACAAAATCAAAATTAAGATGGGGGTGGAGAAAGACATAGAAAGAATGAGAGAAAGAAAGAGATAGAAGAGGGTATGAAGGGAGTTCACATCACCAGTGCCCAAGCTAAAACCCAACACACACCCACATACAAGCAGCACACATTGGATAATTCAAATTCCTAAGCATTAATTCTTCTCACACTCCCATCTGCTTCTGAAGGAAAGAGAGCAGGACAAGGAGCAGATGCAGAGAGAGAGAGTGTGTGTGTGTGTGTGTGTGTGTGTGTGTGTGTGTGTGTGTGTGTG
>CAIGQZ010001108.1:15133145-15149848 GCA_903798205.1 Danio tinwini
AAGAAATTCAGCTGACAGGCAGTAGTAAACTGCACTGTAAAAATGTTTTGTCAGATAACCAGAAAATATGTTTCATGTGGTAAATGCTCAATTTCAAGTCAAAATACTCGTTATAAGGTGTAGATCAGGAATAAATTTGATACATTTAATATGATATGACCCTATGAAAGTCTTGGAGCACATTTTAAGACTTAAAAATTAAGATTTTTAACAACTTAATTTTTTTTATTTACTTTATTTTGTTTCAATGTATTGTTTTAAGCTTGCTGAAATGCAGTTCCATGCTTTATCAACAGTAGGGTATAAATAAATGTTTCACCTGTAGAAATTATACGCAGATCACTAAATATTTTTCTTTTCTTTTCAAAATAAGCTATATTCATATATTAATTTTCCTTCAGCTTAGTCCCTTTATTTATCAGGTGTCGCCACAGTGTAATGAACCGCCAACTTTTTTAGCATATGTTTTACGCAGCGGATGCCCTTCCAGCCACAAGCCAGCACTGGGAAAAATAAGCTATATAAGCCACTATATTAAAAGAATAAAGATCAGCCAGTGTTTCTCTCCACTTGGGTGCTCAAACTGTCACGTAAACGTTAAAGTTTTCTTTGGCCAGGTCCGTTTGCCCCTTGAATCTCACAGATTCTCCTGTAACATATCTGTCCGTCAGAATGTTTTTCCACAATCTACATCAAGCGATCTCAGGTTATTTCCTCGTCGTGCCTCCTGCAGCGCGGGCACTCCGTTAGCATTTACCTCTGAATATCCAATAAACATTAAAGAACATCTAAAGTGCTTTTAACACTCTCGAGGAGTTTGTGGTTTAAGGGATTAGCAAACACAGACATTCACACTTCTACCGTGTAACCTGTGGATAAGGATCGAAGAAGCTCTTTAAAACACCGGACCACGGAAAAACATCTACGATTAGCCCATGTCACAGATAAATAAAACAAATAATCTTATTCACACATCCACAGGAGGAAACGTTTAGAAGTTTAGTAGTCTTGAATGTTGTGGAGCATTTCATCTTTAGGCAATTTGGAATAATCATGGATTGAGGTCAATTTATACAGCCTAATTGTTTAGCACCTTAAATTTATAGGTAGCCTAATAATGTTAATAAAATTATATGGCTCCAATTGTGGCCTACAAATAAACAAATACATCAATTATTTTAGAAAATGTTCATACACACACGCATGCACTGAACTGATTGTGTCCGTTTGTACTTGAAAAAAAAATTGATGCTCTGTATGGCCTGCAAAAACCAGACTCAGAAACACGACTCAGTTCTCAGCATATATAAGTGCACCCCTTACAAATATAAAATGTCTATTTTTAATAGGAAGCTATACAATATTATATTTGTGCATATACATTAGATTAGTCAGTACTGAAGCCAAATTTGGAGCTTATCTAACAAAATAACTTACGATAACGGTCCAAAAGCTAGTACAGCCAAATTCATAAAAAAATCGAGAGAAGCAAAAGAAAGACAAAAAAAGAAAAAAATTGAGTTGACATTTTGTAGGTTGTAACTTATTTTCAATATTATGCTTTAATTTAATTGTATTATATTTGCATTTCTAAACATGTTTGGTGACCAAAATATTATTTTAATAAATATATCTGTTTAATAAATCTGTTTTGTTTAAATGCACCAAAATGCATTGCCTATATTCACTGAGGAATGGATAAACATAATATTTTTTTTAAATGGGGTGTACTCAATTACTCAATAATTATGCTGAGCACTGTAGCTACACTTGTTGAGTTCACGCAAAAATTTACATTTTACTCAGTTTATTCACCCTCAAGTGATTTCAAACATTTATGAGGTCATTTTTTGTTAAACACAAAATAACTTACTTTAAATATTGTTTAAAACATGTGACCATTGATTTTCAAATATGTAAAATAAATACATGAAAGTCAATGGTAGCATTTTTCAAATGATCTACTTTTGTGTTAAACAGAGCAGTGAAACCCACGCAAGTTTTTGATAAGTGTGAATACATGATGACAAATCATTTTGGGGTCAACTCTCTCTTTTATTAATCTTAAAATCTTCTTTAACTTTAAATAGCCTACAACATTTTTATAACATTTAAAATAGCGAGTCTGCGTGATCGCTGTTATCGTGCGTGACGTGCCGAGGGCCGAGGGGCTGTTAAGATGATGAAGGGCACTGGGTGTTATAATTTGTTAGAGCCCACTGGGGTGCTTTTTCTCCATCAGCACATCCCCCTCATTTCACAGCACTGACAGTGTCTGCCTCACATCAAAGACGACACCCCAGAACAAGTGACAGTGATTAATGCAAACAAAACATACTGCTACCATCCTATCGGTTGTTCTGTCCCGCAGGCTGCTCTGCTCCGGCTGTCATGAGATGCCGCCGAACGTCACTTTGTTTTTTTACTTGGTTTAATAGCGCCACCCGGTGGACAAACCAGAGCATTACATAAAGAAGCTGCTACGCAATGTGTCAATGCTTCTCAAAAAAAATCTCCTCAAAAGATGTATAAACGCATGGCAAAAATAATAATATTTATTAACTATGAGTTTGAGTAGGCCTAAAAAATGTATGTTTCTTTAAAAAAAAATTGTAATTTATAGCATTTCCCACAGCTCATGATAAATATGATGATACATAATAAAATAATCAGAATAAAGGGTTCATTTGTTGTGATTGAAATTTCTTCATTAAAATGTATTGTCTTCAAAAAATATATATAAACACGTCTTGAAAACATGACAACATTTTTTTAAATAAAATGCATTAAATGACAAAAATGTTCTTTTTAATTTGGAAAAAAAAATTGGATGATTTATTTAGAAGGGCATTTAAGTGTTATATTGAATAAATAATGCCCCTTTTCTATTGTGCTGCGAGTGCGGAGGTCATTGAAAATTACTGACAATAAGGAGATAAGAGTGAATTGTATTTTTAAGTTTTTATCTTGACCCACCAATATATACATTAAAAGTATTAAACTATTACATTTTTTAAAGGTCATTAAAATTATACAAAATAAAGTTTTAATAGATTTTTTTTTAGATTACTGCTTAAATCAGCTTCCAGAAATGATCAGATGTGCTCCAACATTAGGCACATTCAAATCAAGATTGAACACATCTGTTTAGTGCCTTTGTGAGCACAGTGCTACGTCCGACCTTTCTTTTATTTTTCATTCTTTTAAAACCAGTTAACACTTTTTTCTGTTTTAATCTTTTCAAATTATTTTAATCATTTTTAATTTTCTTGTCTCTTTTATTTTTGATTATGTAAAGCACTTTGAATTACCATTGTGTATGAAATGTGCTATATAAATAAAATTGCCTTGCCTATTTGTATATTTTATCTATTTAACTATATTAGAACCACATTTCTCCATGAGAATTCTTAGAAAGCATCCAATCACTCCTTGCTTCCCTCTTTGCGATCTAATCATTAAAATCATAAACATACTTTTTAATTTAATATATTTTATATATTAAAAAAAAAAAAAAAAATATATATATATATATATATATATATATATATATATATATATTAATCTATAGTTTTATTGTATTTTTTACTATTTAACTAGACTAAAACTACATTTAACTTTTTACTATATTAAAATATTTAATTTTTTATCATTAAAATCATAAACATACTTTTTAATTTAATATATTTTATATTAATCTATAGTTTTATTGTATTTTTTACTATTTAACTATACTAAAACGACATTTAACCACATAAAAATATACATTTTTATTGATTATTGAACTGTTTTATTAGACCTAGTTTTAAATCAGCGTCATGTGACATTGTAGGTTGTTTTTGTACTTATCGTGCTTACTGTATAGGCTCTTATTAATTATTTTAATAAAGTATAACAAATCACTTAAAAAAATTGTCGTGCTATTTCATGTCTTAAATAAGTTTCCAAACGAGTCTACCGATTCCTCACAGAACCCAATCGTCTCTGAATATATTTGTTCGCAAACCATAGTAAACAAATATGCCACGCACGGACATTTCCGTAATTACTGCTAGTTGAGCGGCTGGTCGTGTTTGTCTCAGCATGAGGAGGATGGATGATGGAGAGAGAGCAAAGAGGAACCAGCGACCTGTCGTATCAGAGTGTTTAATGACATCTGAGCAGCAGGAGGGGCGGGGAGGGTTAAAACCTAAGACACTTAAACTCCAGCGAGATCAGCTCTTCAACTGTCTGTCCGCTCATCACATCTCAGCTGTCGACGAAAATATGGAGTATCTGGAAAACATCCGAAATCTGAGGGGGAGATTCGTCCTGAGGCGGGACATCATCCGAGAGTTTCTGGCAGAATTACTCGGGACATTCGTGTTAATAGTAAGTCTTTCACCTGTCAGGACTTCCAAACTAAGTGAACTGAACTTGACATGACAGCTTGAATACACAGCATTGCGTTAGAATTTGGATTATAATTGCAAGTTTAGCGAACTGTGTAGTGTCGGTTTTGATTTTGAGTGATGATGAAGTCTATTATTTTATTCTGAAGAAGCACTTATAAATGTGTGATGTGGTAATAGCTGTACAGTATGTGGTCACAAAGTGCTGTAGAATAAATGCATTGTGTAAACGCAACACCCTCTATAAACCAACTAAGTGTCATCTTATTTGTTTTTCTTATTGATCAGTTCTAATGGCTATGAATGGCATATGGTTTACGTTAAAATGATTTATCTCAGTCGGTTTTGTTAAAAGTCCAGTTTCACGAAGACAAACTACTTCTGGAAGTGAATGTTAAAAATTAACAGAGTAAAAAATAAAATTTTTGTAAATTTGTCCCCGAAAAAGTATAAAAATAAGATTTTTGTTGTAGCTCTTGGGTAAAAACGTGAACACAGATGCACACAATCAATGAATAAATATAAATTCAAGGTAAAATAAATATATTTGGTTACAATAAATTCCTTATAGTCTACTTAGGGTCCCAAGTTTTAATGAAGTGAAATTTAAAAAGTCATTTGTACATCAGGACATTTTGGAGCTAAATAAGGTCCGTGTAAAATGATTTTTTTGGTATGTCTTTGTCTCTTTGTAAGGAATATTTATCTTGCTGTTATGCAAGAAAAAAATCAGATTCAAGTCTGACAAATAAAGTATTGTATTGTATTGTATTGTACTGCATTAGCAGTTTATGTTTTTAAATTTGCAGCACAAAGGTATTTTTCAGAATTGTCAAATGTTTTCAAGAGGTGATTCAAATAATAAACGTTATAAATGTATTGTTAAATGTTTTTATGTTGTAATTTTAGATGTTGCTATTAAGTAAAAAAAAATTACACTCTGCCTCATGCAATAACATTTTATTGAAAGAATTTTATTTTAAGAAAAAACAATATTTTTGACATTTTATCATTTAAACCCTTTCATTTTGATAGAAAAAGAAATACACTTGCTTTTTCCTGCAGCGTATTCCACTGCTGTTAATTACGTGAACGACTCTGATCCATCCTGACAGATTTGTAGCTTTGGGGTGCCGCCCTGACCATAATGGTCTGAGCTTTTGAATTAGCTGCCTAACTAATTAGTTTTGAATAAGTGCTTGATAACAAAAGTGCTTTTCTTATCTACATGGCGGTAGCTTTTTTTACTAATTGTCTTCCTAAATCATCTTCTCTCTATCCATTTCCTGTTTGAAGCTCTTCGGTTGCGGTTCAGTGGCCCAGACTGTCCTCAGCAGAGAAGCAAAAGGACAGCTTCTCACCATCCATTTTGGCTTCACTCTAGGGGTGATGCTGGCCGTCTACATGGCAGGAGGCGTGTCAGGTAACTGGCCAATGGACAAGTGTAGAACACACACGTACAGTTCAAACTTCAATATGCCTGACATTCACTTATATATTCTAGTCTTAATAAATAGCAAAAATTACACACACACAAACAAACAAACAAACACAAAACTAAAATAACAGAACTTTCAAATCGAATGAATGAAACAATTCAGAAATGAAATACAGTTCATTTGTTTGAGTAAATACATCCGTTTGGGACCACTGAGTTCAACGCATCTTTTCATTTCAAAGGTCATATTTAGCTGTTCATCAGGGCTGTTTTTCACATTTGTTTGTGATCTCTGATCTACTTACAATCTACACACAGAGTAGCCACTTAAGCCACCGACTTCCTATATGCAACAAACTGCCATATCTAAAATCTCTGAGTATGTAATAGAGTCCAGATCAGATACAGTATTTTCCTTATGCTATGTGCAATTTTAGATATTAAGGTTATTAAATTAGTCTCGTTTATGATGACAACTACACACACACACACACACACACACACACACACACACACACACACACACACACACAGATATATATATATATTTATATATATATATATATATATATATATATATATATATATATAAACTAGTATAATGTGCAAAACATGCACATCAGCACTATGCTATCTGTTAAGATTTAGACAATATTGAGAAACACTTTACTTGAAGGTGTGTTCATAAGATTGTCATGACACCATTATAATTATGACATGACATGTCATGAATATTAAGGAGATTTTTACGCATATGACAACTGCTTTTGAGTGTCATTCTCTCAGTTATGTTTTTTGAAATGCAAAGATGACATTGTTTTAGATATCTTTGTTATGACAAGTTGACATAAACAAATAAATCACAACCTTTTTTTTCCATGACAACCTGACATTACCAGAATTCTTGGTAATGTCACAAATCTGTCATAAACATTTCATCAGCCCATTATAATTGTGTTATGAAAATGTTTCTGATCACCATTTTCAGTGGAACAAAATTAATTTGTCCCTCTTTAAAGTAAAGTGTTAACCTATAATTCCTTTAAAGTCTCTCCAGATAAAAATATATATATATTTTAGAGTATCAATCAAACTGGAAGTATTGAATAAAGTCCACAAACCCCAAAATGATTGCATTGCACACACATATTATTCATTATTGTTGGTCTGTTTCATATTCCACAAATCAGACAGTTTAGCATGCATTCCTATCACAAATTGTGTTTTACATTTATATATGACAGCTGATGAAATATAAGTGCTAACACAACTGAATAAAATATGTTTGAGATCAGAACATCCATAATCTGTACCACAATTTATTCTTCTATTGCTTTATGTGTTTAATCTATTAAAACCTAACTCTGGTTGAAGGATTAAAATGGCTATTGAGGAAGAAAAAGCCTTTTCTGCATTAATAAGCCAAGTGAATAAAATATGCCCCATACTGAGCACTTCATCTCGATCCTTGACACCAAAGAGAGTGAAGGGTGGATTTGCTGTAGACCATAACAAACTTATGCTTTCTGAAAATCTTTTAAGATTAATGAAAAATACAATAGAGGGAGTGGGGAGCTTATTGTGTCTAAAATTCTCAACCTTTAATAACAGTTTTGGGTCAAAAAAGTATAAATTTCTCATAAAAATAGAGCAAGGATGGGTGAATTCCATGCTAAATCTTGCATAAAGCTTGGTGTCAAGCGGAGGCGTCTTGGGTTTGATATACCAGAACGGACATGTATGTCTGGCCTTCATTAAGACAATTCCTCAAGGACTGTTGAGGTGAAGCTTTTAATGTAATGTGTCATAATAATGGAGATGATTCCAGGAATTTCCATTAAATCCCTTCAAACTATGGCAGTAAAAGGAGCAAGAAAACAGTAAACAAGAGCACGTTTAAAAAGTCAAAGAGATGACAAAGTGGCAGAAGATTACTGGCAATAACTAACTACACACTGATCCACTTAGACTAACCTCACCACTCTGAGCTGAATGGACTCCAGGTAATCTAATTTTCACAGCGAGTAGCAGCTTGAGTCTAGTCAAGAAAACAGGTCTGGTGTTTGTTTGTTGCGCATTCCTGTAAACAATGTACAAGAAAGATCTTGGGATGTAAACAGTTGTTTCTCTGCAAATTTAAGAGATAACAGACTTCTAGACATATGACCTATATATTTACTCTTGGCATTGAAATCTACTGAGTCTGAGTGCATTAGGAAGAGAGCTGTATGTCTACAAGATGTCTAGCTGACTTCATAAGTTGTCTTGAGTGTTACTGTATACAGTAACTAAGTAGTGAAGAAACACTTCATTTCTCACATAAACTGTGTTAAACTGAAACTGTCATAAATAAGGGTGTTGCAATAACCAGTGATGTAGTTATTACAGTCATCACCGGCTTTTTTGAGTTTATGACTTATTTTTGCATGTGAAACTTTTAGGATTGTATAGAAAAACAGAATAAACTAAATACGTTTTTTTCTTCCATCAAATCAATATAGCAGGTCTACGAACTCAAATCAATCGCTCCACTCTTCTTATATCACAAACCTCTATCAGCATTTTTAATACAAGTCATTATTTTAAAGATTATGACTTGAGAATATGATTTTACCTTAGCGTCTAGTGTCGTTCATTTTCCCTGTCTCACTCACAGTGAGTGTAGGTGACGGAGCATTTTGAATTGGTTAATTGTCCTCAGTTATAGCCTGTGTCAAACTGCCACAGAAATAACAGTATATCAATATAGGCTTTGCTTAAAGACTGGTCAAATGTAGGTCTGGTCTTTACTAGTGCATGCTGTGGCTGCGGTTATGAGAGACATCGACAAGATGCATACATGTTGACTTAAAGTATAGTCTACTATAGCATATAATAATAATAATTTTGTATAAATATTATAAAAAAATTTGATACAAAAATTACAGATAAAAACAGAGCAAAACAAATAATCACTGCACAGTTGTGTATGTTATAATTTGTAATTTAATGTATTTTTGTCTATCAGTTATCTACAAAAAATATACAAGTAGAACGAATAACATTTGAGGTGAAGTAAAGTGCGTCAAGGTCCGCTGTAATTCTGTGGCCAAAACACAAAATGGTTTGTTACATACAATTACAATCAAAAATTTTCAAATAAAATAAAAGTTAAATATTCAGTTTCAAATAATGTATTTTTGTTAACTGTATGATCAAAAAATAATAGAGTAGTTTAAATTAAACCGTTTTCACTGTTAATGTGAATGATTAATTGCGCTGGTCAGTTTCAATTTAATTTGTTTAATCAAGTCGTTTGACCACAACGAGCAGGGCAGTCTTTACACTACAAAAAATACATCCAGGTTAATGATGTCATAAACCCTTCAGGTTACACGCATACACCCACACAGCAAAGAGGCGCTGTAAGGTTATAGCAGAAAAAGCTAAAATGCCGTCCAAACGCTGCTATTTTCACAGAGCTTGTTCTGTTTCTGTATTTTGGCTTCCAAAAGACATGAAACAAAGAGAGAAGTGCTTACAATTTACTTTTAATTATGTTCCAGAGAATTATAAAAAAAGATACAGCTCTAGCATTAAACAAACCTCCAGAATCTCTCTCAGTTCAGTGCTGGATTTGGCTTAAAACTCCTCAAAGAAGGAGCAGGAGCAGCTCCAACCATAATTGAAGAGGCTGTGGATTGTGAGCCTCAACCTGTAAGTATTTTTATTTGTTAAAATTGACCTATTAACAATAAATGTTAATGGTATGTTGTAGGAACTATGTAACAAAGGATGTAAACAACAGGAAATGCTGTTTGGCACCGTTAACAATTTAGTTACATATTCCTATACCAAAACTTCAAACTGCTGTAAACACCCACAATCTTCAACAGCGCTGCAGTGTCTCTCTCTATGTGGCCACTTTCCCTGCGTTCTACATCTCAAATAACGAACTCGCAAAAGACATGAGAACATTTCATACTACTTACACATGCTTATTCTGAATATATGTGAAGGACACTTGTCAGATTTTATTTTAGAGAGCAGGCATGAAGTTCAGCTGTGTCCTCTTCATTTTCTGTCTGATTCAGGCTCAAACTGATATGGCTAACAGTTAGACTAGTTAGTAGATGCATGGTGCATCCTGGTGACATTCACATCTGTGAATCACAGAACAATATCATAGACCATTCAGAGCCTCTTGAGGGCAGCTTTCTGAGGTCGCTTTCATGTTAGCTGAGTAGCTGTATATAATTAAAGTAAAATAATGTGATTTTTTTTTTACAAATGAAGTATGAGCACACATTGTTTTGCACTCCAAAAACACAACCAAGCCTTAAAAATATACTCTGGACCACCCCTTTAATAACATTTTAATTAGCATTTTGCTTCGCCCTTTTATTCATACTTGAATTTCAATTGTTTTACATGATTTTTATTGCAGTGAAAGGCATAAAAGGTTGCATCAAGGAGAAAAACAAATAGAAATGTGTTAACTGTTATTTAAAATAATAAGAAAAACATTCAAAAATGAATAAAATGGCATTGAGTTTGCCCTAAAAGTAGTAACAGTAACAGTGTTGTGGTGCAGTATAAAAATGCTGCAACTGAATTATCAAGGGTAATAAGTCACGAGCTTGCAATATATTATTCACCATATGCTGCCAGCATTTCCTTCTCTCACAATACAACACGAGGGCAGGCAAAGCCATATACAATATAAACATATGTATAATGTTAAATATAGCCAGCCATCTGCAGTAAAAGTCATCAAAAGTGGGCATTTGTGCATGAATAAGTTGGTTAGCCCAGCAGCCCACATGACTGTGATAATCTTACGTGCTGTGATGATGACTACAGTATTGAACTAATGAGCTTTTCTGGAGCACACGTCCCAGGTGCAATCAGCTCTAGGCACTGGCCCATCATTATGAAGCCTAAAACTCTACAAGTACTACTAAATCTGAAAAATATGTCCACGTAAACAAACACTTATAAGTGAAAAAGATTGGTTATAAGACTAGTCAATGAAAATGTACACTCTTTAACCAAACGGTTTAATTTTGATATGTCATTTGCAACATTGTTATAATGCAAATTCTATTCTCTTCGATAAAAAAAAACAAAAAAAAAAAACAACAAAACTGGATACCTGCTTAATGACTATCAATTTGAAAAAGAAAACAAACTGATTTCCTGTTTTTAGCTAGCAGTGAGTTGAGAGGACAGTCCAGGTTTGCATGGGTCAAAAAGGGCCAGTGTTTTCCGCTCTGTTCTGCTGGCATTAGAGCCGAAGCGGTGTGTATGATGGGGTCAGAGATAGTACCGCAGGCCTGAGCACTCATATGCCAAAGCAGTGTTACTCCTAAGCCCTGTGGTGATGTCAGAAGACTTAGCCAGATTATGTCAGACCCAATTCCCATTGACTTCCTCCACTCGTTTCTGTAGATGGTGTTTACGAGGCCCTTTAGGAAGACATTGTTTGGATTAACAGAGAGAAAGTAAGAGTACTGTATATACCTACACAGCAAAAAGACAAAGCACATCAGTACGAGATAATTGTCGCAATACACTGTTTTGATCCTATTAAATAATCATTTGTACTAAAACCTCAATATGCTTTAATGCAAACCACAATCAATACAAATTCATCATAAAAAATTACCCACTAAAACCAGTGCAGATACTTTGCCATAATCGGAAGTTTGTCATCTTTCAGGGGGTGTTCACACACAAACAAAAATCAAAGCTGTCAAAGTAAAAAAAACTTAAAACAATTCCATGTGACTTTAGTGGTTCAACTGTAGTCATATGAAACAGCTTTGTTCCAAAAAACAGATTTGTTTGCCAGTGCTTCTCTTCCTTGTCAGGTCATCAGGGTGCATGTTTACTACGCTTTACTACAAGCAATCATATTGCCCAAATGTGCACCAGGACCTGACACAGCTGAAGAGTACATAGACCAATGACATCAATTTCTGGAAAACAAATCTTTATTGGCACACAAAAATGTTCTTGGAGCTTTGCATGATTACAGTTGAACAACTGAAATCACATGAAATGATTTGTGTTTTTGGTTCTTTTTATGTACTTTAATTGTTTTATGACCTAAAATCAGTTAGATTTCACCCTAAAATCAGTGTAACGTAACAAATTACAGATACTCCAATTACTGTAATTAAGTAGTTTTTATCAGGAATTGTAATTTAATAATTGTTTTAAAAAATGTTTATTTTTACTTGCCCTTGAGTATATTTTTTGTGCAGTATTAGCATTTTTCCTCCACTATTTTCCTTCAACCTGCAGTCACTTCTTTATTTAAAGTAGATTAATCTGTTCGCCGATTCTTGTCCAATCAAATCGCGCACACAGAAAAGAAAATTGCATCATACTGAACATCCTCAAGACATTAGCGCTTCATAAATGCATCAAATCGTTTGGAAGCATTAAAAGTGTGCAAGCACATGTCCAAAATCTTTACAAGCAATGATTAAGAGACTCTATAAACTGCATGTCACTGATGAGAAGATGGATGTTTAGTGTATGATGACTGAAATCACCAAATGCCCTTAAACAATTAATAATGCATTACAAAATGTTAGGTTTACACATCCATACATACAAACTGCATGTAAACGCATGAGTCGATCACATCAAAATACTCAATACATTTGAGTATTTTTTAAGAGCTACTTTTTACTTATATTTTGAGTAATATTTACAACAGATACTTTTAGTCCACTTGCACTACATTTTTGGGAAAGTAATGGTACTTTACAGGAGTATGATTTTTCAGTACTTGTTCCACCACTGCCTAAAATATCTTAAGTTAAGTATCTTAATATCTCAGGTCTAATTATTAACAGAATTTTAATTTTTGGATGAACTAATCCTTTGAAAACAACAGTGTAAACGCTAAATAAATGAGTACCCAATGCATAATTTTCTATTTTGTGAAATCTAACCCTCAGCTATGGCATCTCTTTGCAGGTGGACATGTGAATCCTGCTGTTTCTTTGGCTATGGTTGTCCTGGGGAAACTCCCACTAAAGAAATTCCCTGTGTATGTGTTGGCCCAATTTCTAGGTGCCTTTTTCGGGTCTTGTGCCGTCTACTGTCTTTACTATGGTAGGTTTATAGGGCACTTCTATATTATTGCTTCTGTTATGGGCTCCTCTCCAAAGGCAGGCTAATAAAGCTTATACCCAAGTACATTTTTAGACACACATAACCCACAAAAATGGTTTGGCTGGTTCTGATCTTTGATAGATTTAGATAGACCTTCAATTTAACATTAGATTAGAGAAGTAACTCAGAACTGAAAGCTTTTTTTTACACTGAAAGTTGTAAAGCTGATTGCTGCAAATTGCAATAAGATTATTTTACAATTACTCTGAACAGTCAGCAAAATACTAAATATGAATTAATTTCTAAAAGTTACCTAGTTGAAAAGCTGTTGGATTTTATCTCGTAGTATCTTAAAGCATTACAGGCCTAAAAAAATATTCTCTTGTCCATAGATGCCTTTACAGAATTCGCTAATGGAGAGCTAGCTGTAACTGGTGAAAATGACACAGCAGGTATCTTTGCGTCATATCCACGTGAAGGACTCTCATTGTTAAATGGATTCATCGATCAGGTGAGTGAAACACATTAATTTATTGCTATTATACTGTACTGTAAAATAAACCAGTGTTTAAAAGCGTACTCTGAATTCTAGTATACTAGTATTATAGTA
This sequence comes from Danio tinwini, assembly GCA_903798205.1. Taxonomy (NCBI): domain Eukaryota; kingdom Metazoa; phylum Chordata; class Actinopteri; order Cypriniformes; family Danionidae; genus Danio; species Danio tinwini. Next base: position 15,146,695 of record CAIGQZ010001108.1, read on the forward strand.
TATCCTGTTGCCATTTGTGTGTACAGTTAAAATTAAAGCCTAGAGCACCATTTTCATTTAAAAACCAGCCTAGAGCACCATCTTCTGATAAAAACTAGTCTAGAGCACCATCTGCTGTTAAAAACCAGCCTGCAGCACCATCTTCTTGTAAAAACCACCCTACAACACCATCTGCTGTTAAAAACCAGTCTAGAGAACCATTTGCTGTTAAAAACCAGCCTAAAGCACCATCTTCTGTTAAAAACCACCCTACAGCACCATCTGCTGTAAAAAAAACAATCTAGAGAACCATTTTCTGTTAAACATCAGCCTAGAGCGCCATCTGCTGTTAAAAATCAGCCTACAGCAATATCGGTTGTTAAAAACCAGTCTAGAGAACCATCTTCTGTTGAAAACCAGTCTGCAGCATCATCTGCTGTTAAAAACCAGCCTAGAGAACAATCTTACATTAAAAATAAGCATAGAGCACCATCTTCTGTTGGAAACCAGCCTAGAGCACCATCTGCTGTAAAAAACAGCCTAGAGAACCATCTTCTGTTAAAAACCAGCCTATAGCATTATAGGTTGTTAAAAACCAGCCTAGAGCACCATCTTTTGTTCAAAACTAGTCTAGAGCACCATCTGCTGTTAAAAACCAGCCTAGAGTACCAACTGTTGTTAAAACCAGCCTAGAGCGCCATCTGCTTTTAAAAACCAGTCTAGAGCAGGGGTTTTCAAACTTTTAGGACACACGCCCCCCAAGTTTGGCCAATTTCACTCGCGAAAATCGTAGAAAGTGAAAATCGTTTTCACTCACTCGTGAAAGTGAACAGTGGATGGGGGAGAAGGGTGGTTGAGGAGGGGGATTGGTAAAATGAGGTGCCGGATCCGATTTTAGAGGTTCTGGATCCAGCGTGTTTAGGCACAAATTAAGTCCTGATCCGACTAAAGCCATAACTGAACTTAACAGAAATGGAATTGAGATGTGGAGTATGCATATATTAGTGGCATTATTGAAATAAACACCACAATCAAACGATTACTGTTATGTAGGACTTTTCGCCATATTTTCCGACAAGTTCCACACACTATCAGTAAAGGACTGCAGACACACACATCTCGAAATGCGGAGGTTTTTTTTCTTTCCACTTGGCGTGCGTTATTAAATTCCATAACACTCTCCCACCAGTCCTTACTCCTTATTTGCGTCTAATACCCCCGTTTGTCAGGGGAGCATGAACGAAATGATTGAAAGTGAAACTGCTGAACAGCAGTTAAAGTCACCCAAAATTACATGAAAGCACTTCACATAAACACCTTAATTATATTATTGTCTATTAGGGCAAATAACTAGATTACAGATGTCCATGTTAACATAGTCAGTATGTCTTCAAAGTTAGAGAAAGATCCAGAAGGGCATTCTGCTGATTTGATTCAAAAGGGCACTTTCTTGTCAGACGACTCACCTGTTTGACTTTCATTAACCGTCATTCATTTTAAAAAAAGCACCCGGTCCATTTTATTTGTTTGTTTTACTCGAACGCATTAACTCTACATGTGCCTGATAATTAGATGTGGAGCTAACATTAATCAGATTCACTCTAGTGAACACATAAAATATGTCCTCATAATTTACTCGCATACACGCCTCAATGTCTCGCGACCAACTTAATAGATGCTGGCGCCATTTGCCGTTAAAAACCATCTTACAGCACCATCTGCTGAAAAAAAAAAACTGTCTAGAGCACCATCTTCAGTTAAAAACCAGTCTAGAGCACCATCTGCTGTTAAAAACCAGCCTAGAGCACCATCTTCTGTTAAAAACTAGTCTAAAGCATGATCTGCTTTTAAAAACCAGCCTAGAGTACAATCTGCTCTTAAAAAGTAGCCTATGCATCCTGCAATTATCTGCCTTTAAAAAAAATAGCCCAGAGTGTAATCTGCTGTTAAAAAACTAAGCTCAGAATCCTTTTAAGAAAGAAAAGTGATCCATTTAAAAAATAAATAAAATGAATAATAAGATTAAAAATAAGAATAATGGCAGAATCAATTTTTCCAACCAATTTTTCACCACAGTTGTACTAATTAATGTTACTTGGTCTCCATTAGAGAAAGCATTGCTGATCATTAGTCTCTGTCTGCACAGGTGATTGGCGCAGGTGCCCTGGTCCTCTGCATTTTAGCTATTGTAGATAAGAAGAACATTGGAGCACCTAAAGGAATGGAGCCTCTGCTTGTCGGTCTGAGCATCCTGGCTATTGGAGTGTCAATGGCACTAAACTGTGGATATCCCATCAACCCTGCCAGAGACTTGGGACCTCGGCTATTCACTGCTATTGCAGGATGGGGATTAAAGGTGTTCAGGTACAAGAAATCTTGCTGATTCTACATATAGTTTTTGTTCCAATTTAATTCTCCTCTGTATTACTGCTGATGCTGTGAAAGTGAAGTTACAGTAGCTTGTGTGTGAACAATGAAACCAAGAACCAACCAGCATGTGCGAAACAGAGGGTTGTTACCCACCAACATAGCTTTAGAAACTCCATATAAACTTTAAGTGCACAGGACTATCACTATTCTTCTGACAGAGCAGATAAATTTTTTAATGCACTTGTGTATCTCCTGCATATTGAAGCAATTTTAAAAATGTACACGAGGCGCCCTGAATTCTCCTTACATAAATATTGAGCGGCAAAACCAAAGACAGGGTGCATTCTAACTTTTCCTGTTAAAGGGGGGAGGAGTTATGGTGTTTCACTCTTACTCTTCTTTTAGCTATCACAATGTAGGTCATTGGTTGAAGAGAGTTTATGTTGTTGCTCTTCAACAGAAAGAAAAATCTGATTTTATCCACACTGAAATGCTGAATAAAAGCTGATGAAGTGACGTATAAGATTATTGGCAACCCTGTGCAAAAGAGGTGGATAAAATAGAATATGGATGTTTGCAATTCCAAATTTAAACAAATAAATCCCTCTACAAACCCTGAAGGCTTTGAGTCATTCACGTATATCTCCTGAAAATCTCATATCACTGTGATGTATTCCATTTTTAATTGGTTCTCCTGGATATTTAAAGAGGAGCTACACTCCACTCTGAAGGAGTAATTGTTTAATTCTCCATAAACGCCTAAATTGGAGTCTAAATTATATATATATATATATATATATATATA
>CAIGQZ010001108.1:15150248-15167868 GCA_903798205.1 Danio tinwini
AAAAAAAAAAAAACCACACCAGTCTGGACAAGAAGCGTTTCCATTATAAAACACTGTTTTAAAACAAAAACACACTAGTGTAAATGGTATGCAATTCTGATTGGTCAGTTGGCCATTCAGCTGTCAAATATAATTGTTTATTTAGTCTTTTAGCCCTTTACATCTACCCACTTAGGATGACATTCAGAAAGAGCTAATCACATATCAGTGGCTCAGTAAATGGGAAAGTGCTTGATCAGTCTGCTTAATTTCTGTCTGCCCGAGACCAGATTAAGGGTCACCTGAGGGCAACGTCTCCGATGTCATCAGTGCAACAAGCATGTGTATGCATTATAAACACTGTAATGTGCATGATACTTGCTTGAATTCAGTTCAGAAAACCATTTGTATGCAGTTTTAGTGCGTTTGTTCACCTGTTTACCTGAGCAGGTTGAAGGACACAAAGCACTAGTCTCACTAGCCTATAAAAGGATCAAGGGATTGAGGAAGGGAGAGACCTGCAGACAGAAAGCACCGGACTGACACACTAAGCACAGATTACAATGAATGCATTAGCGTCTGTACAGCAAGACTGGACAACAACACTGTTGACTGTCCATCATTCTCAAAACAAAACAACACTTCAAACTCAAGGATATAGATTGTACAGGAATGTTCCTAATTAATTTATTATATAATACTGTGCACAAGAGTGTCCAGTTTAGTCTGTTCTGAATTGAACTGACAATGCCTACACTCTGAAAATTGAATTTGAAACTAGCCAGCTTTTTATTTTTTTTAAGTTTAATGTTGCAGATGAAATATAACACAGAACACGCGATTTAAATATTTTCCAGTGGGTTAGATATTAATTAACAGTCATTCAAACATCTTTACCGAAGCCTCTCTACTTGACGGTAGGTCTTGCGCGTCCATCATGTTTGTAGTTTGTTTAAACTTTTCACCCATGTTTGTAGTTCTAATCAATTTCTCGTCCAACGTGCAATGCACTGTGGGCAATATCAGCGGTCAGAGCATGGACGCTTCTACACTTAACATTTTGACCGGACATAGTAAACCATCCGGGAACCTTTGGCATACTCTGTTCGACATACTATGATTTGGGACATATTAATTCTATTTTCAAATACTATTTAGAACGGATAGTATGCAAATTGGGATGCAGCATATGTTTATGTGCAGTAACCTTTCTAGCCCAAACCCTGTCTGTGGCAAAAGTCTCTCCAATTTGGAGGTCTCTGGGCTGCAGCGATATATACTTGCAACTGAGTGAAATCTGGCATGAAAATCTTCCTCCATTTTGTTAGCAATGCACATCTCCCAATTATCTAATCGGTTTCTAAAGGACGAAATCGAGCACAGATCTGTATATATATTTTTTTCTCACTTCAGAAATTGCTTCAATTGCTTGTATGTCACAATAAGAGAACTTCTGTTTCATGCCGACTTTAAGATATGGACAAACCCAACATTGGGTTAAGAAATTTAATAAAACATTTTAAGCCAGTGGTTTAATATGTCTGTATTTTACAGAAACTTGTGTTGAACAACCAAGCATTGTTTCATATTGTCCTAATTCAACTTGAGTAGTTATAAGAATGTATAAATGCAATTGTAATACAATTGTGAAATTCCAACTATTTGTATCTACAGTAATTGAGATGCAGAAAAAAATGTCCAAATACTTGAGCCCATTGCAATACTTGTACAGATACATCAAGTCTAAATGTCACTGCACAAAATGCAACTTCTCTAAGAGCATTTTGAAATTCTTTCAACATTGATAATAACAAAAAATGGTCCCTAAGCATCAGATCAGCCTATTAGAATAATTTCTAAAAGATTGTGTAACATTTAAGACTAGTGACAGAGTAATGGCAAAGTTGAATTGTCACATTTCTTACAAATTAGACATAATGTTGTCATTTAGAGTTATTTTCATTTAATGATGCAATTAAATGATACAGCTTTGGGGAGTAAAAGAAACTGTAAAATATTACCATTTAACTATAGCATGTGTACTGTGTATGTATGTTTAAACCATTGAGAAACACTTAAAGGTGACCTTTACCCATTTGGTTGTTATGATTCTTGTGTGATTGGTGAATTTATCTAATGCATCTTTATGCCTTTCCAATTCAAACACTGTCCAATTCCAGTTATATTAACTGTCAGTTCTTACCTTCAGAATCTGTTGCCAGTCCAGTGTATATTCTTGTGTGTGTTCAGTGTTGGCAATGGCTGGTGGTGGGTTCCAGTGGTGGGGCCGATGGTGGGCGGAGTGGTAGGTGCTGCTATCTACTTCCTGATGATCGAGATGCATCACCCTGAGACTGACAAGAACCTGGAAGATGACAACAGCCTTAAAGACAAATATGAGCTGAACACCGTCAACTAGACACAGAGGGAATGTATAGTATCTTTTCTTTTACTATAGACCTCAAACCAAAAGCACAGTTATTTCAGCACTCTCTTTCCTCCTCTGTCTTTACCTCCATCACTTTTGCCAAGTACATTCAACAAACCAAGCAGCTATGAAAGACAGTAATTGGTAATAATCCATAATTCGAGTTTTCTAACATTTGTACCAGAAGTAGAGCTGTAGAAATATTTTAAAGAGCACCAATTAATCCATCAACATGAGAAACAATCATGCAGTAGTCAACACTCGAAGTGAATCAAAAATGTTTTTCAGAATTGTCCTAGGACTAGAATGAGTGTTGTTCAATAGTTTTAGGACAACTTTGATGGAAGATAATAATCCACTTCAAATGTTGACTACTGTATTCTATGGAAAGCATTCACTAGCAATTGTCCACACCACTGCCAGTAATAGATTTACAGGTGCTAACAGATCCTTTCTTTTATTTGCTCTGGAATTTATATAAAAGATGTATGATTTATAATGATATGTATATATGATTTTCACTAAATCATGACTTTCCATTGGTTTCTCAGGATTTCTTCAGACACATTCATTGCAGGATTTACTACTAGGCTTATACCTACGAAGACTTTCAATCCTTTGCCTAATTCTATTGCTACTGTAACTGTTGTGTGCTTTAAGCAACTTTTGGAAACATCTGACAACTTTTTAACTTGCCATAAGCAGTTTTTCTCTCATTAATATAAAGGAAAAATGTACTTTACTGTCCACTCTGCTTGACAGAACAGGCCTCGCTATCTGTAAATGGTGTAGCAAGCACCATTCAATATGAACGGAAGCATGCATGCATAACGGCTGATAAGGTAACTTGCATGAGGTAACTGGATGAATGTCGAAATGCATGCAAAAAAAAATCTGTGATATTAAATATTAAGCCTAAGAAAAATATCTGCGAGTATCAATGCTACAGTGTATCAAAATGTTGAAGAAAGAGTGTTGCAGCAGTATTGTGTATAATGCCACTGTTCAAAAGTGTTAACATTTAAGGCCTGAAGCTTTACTTCATTCAAAAATGAGTTATTTGCTGTCAATTTACTCATTCTCAGGCAATCTAACATGTGGCTTATTTCTTCACTTTAAGATAAATAGCAAATAAAGGAAAAACAAAATGATAACCTGTGGCTCTCAATGATACATTGAGGCCTTTTGAAGCAAAATGATTGGTCTGTGCAATTATTTATGACATTATGACCTGAGAATGAGCAAATTTTCATTTAGTGTCATCTTTTTAATGCATCAGTTGAAGATTTAGTAAGTATTTCATAATTATTGTTTGTGGAGAGAAATAGTTTTGAGATATGTCTTGTTTTTATTTCTTTAAAAAAAATTTATTTTAATAATTTATTGCTTGACGCTTAAATGAATTTATAGAGTTGTTTGTACAATTTAAAGATATCCTATCATATATTGAATTGTATTGTACTTTTATCCTGTTATTTGAGTTTCAGATTTCTTGATGTCTTATAAATGATACATTTGGGGATTATTTACTATATTCGTAAGCTGTATTGTCATTTTGCTAATGGAGACCTGACATCAAATAAACATACTGTTATACATTAATAAAAATGTCTGATTCCCTCTATAATTGACTAGTTATACAAATAAAGGATGCATCATGTTACTGTACATCGCAGTCAGTTTACTCCTGCATTAAGACAGACACATCTAAATAAACGTACCTTTGCAAAACTGCACAAATGTTAATCTTGTTTATCTGCATAAAAAAAAAAAAAATTAATTCCCCCTTAGTATATTTAGTCTAAGCATAAAACATGTAGTCAAACTACAAGTTTGATGTTAAGTATTTGTAGAATGAGAGCTAAAATAAACCGCTCTTATCTCACAAAAGTATCTGTCCCAATTTAAACATATCACTATCTGACCATCAACGTCAGCTCACTGAGTTTATGCATACATAAACCTTCCGTTTCTGCTAAGCAGTCTGTAGCATGTTCACCAACCAACCTTTCTATGAAAAGACAGCAGTAGGTTAACTAAAGTAATTATTTTAATTTAGGATGTTTTAAATTTAAGAAGGATATGTTATGCTTAATTCTCTTCCCAGTGTAGAGCTGTCCCAAAATATATAGTTAGAAGGGTACACACACATACACACATGCACAAAAAACATGTTATGTAACAAAATTGAAACAAAATTACTAGGTAAACAAATGAGCTCCATCATGTTTACTTGAATGTTGTGATATTCTATTTAGTATTACAGTAGATCATTATAAACAAATAAGTCATATTTCTTAGTTTAGTTTGACAGGAATAAAATCACATTTTAAATAATAATAAAAAAACGATTAGGTCATTATTATTAGCACAGCACTGTCTATTCATTCATTCATTTTCTTTTCAGCTTAGTCCCTTTATTAATCTGGGGTCGCCACAGCACAATGAACCACTAACTTATCCAGCATATGTTTTATGCAGCGGATGCAGTTCCAGCTGCAACCCATCACTAGAAAACATCAAAACACACTTATTCACACACACTCATACACTACGGCCAATTTTGTTTATTTAATTAACCTGTACCGCATGTCTTAGGACTGTGGGTAAAAACGGAGCACCCGGAGGAAACCCACCCGAACACGGGGAGAACATGCAAACTCCACACAGAAATGACAACTGTCCCAGCCGAGGCTTGACCCAGTAACCTTCTTGCTGTGAGGTGATTGTGCTACCCACTGTGCCACTGTGATGCCCTAGCACTGTCTAATGACTTTCTTAATTAACTTGACTTGCTAACAGTTAATTAAGCTATTTAACCAAAGCTTTAAACTGCAAAATCTTGCAAAAGAACTACTCAAATATAATGTATTGTCAACATGGCAAAAACAAAAGAAATTTGTTATTAAATTAAATTAGTTATTTAAACTATTATGCATTATATATGTGTGTGTTTAAGAAGATACACGACTGAATAATGACGTGTGTGTCTGTGTGTGTGGCCAAAATATTTTATATATACTGTCAGGACACTTTATTGTCTGCAACTGTTCAACTGCTAATTAATGCAAATATTGAAGCCAATCATTTGGCAGCAACCTTTGTAAACATTGTCAAGACAATACAATGATGACTACAGCATAAGAGTTGAGAAATAGGTAATTTAAACGATTTGTGGCAGGGTCTGAGTATTTCCATTAATACCAAATCTGACAACACTTTTTTTTTCCACCAATTGTGTCACTGGTTCTTATGTAACAAAATAGAGCCAATCAGGCCACCACTAGTTTGCAAAAAGCTGACCCAGAGGAGTGAACTGCTGGCAAACAGTGTGAGTAACTGTTCATCTGGACCAACTGAATATTTACAGACCCCTCCTCTCAGACAGGTTCAATAACTTGTCTACCACCTGGCTCTATGTGTTCGTTTCTTACCCAAGAAAAAGAGTGAGAGGAAATATTGGGCTTATCTTTTGGGGCTTCAGATGTGATTTGAACATGAAGACTCTTATTAAAATAGTCACCTGCTTTCTGATCGCCTCAAAGCTCAGTGATGGATCGACGTTTCAGGGAAATCAAGCAGGTGAGGGTCAATTACACTCATCTTAAAGGGCTAGTAATCCCAAAATTAAAATAATACAATAAAGTATTAATCATAATATTGTTTCAGACCTGTATGGCTTTCTTACTTTTGGAAAATATAACACACACACATACAGTTGCAGTCGGAATTATTAGTCCTCCTGTTATATTTTAGTTTTGTTTTTTTTTTACCCTAATTTCTGTTAAACAGAGATTTGTTTCAACACATTTCTCAACATAATAGTTTAAATAACTTATTTTTAATAAATTATTTCTTTTATCGTTGCCATGATTACACATATTTCACTAGATAATTTTTTCAAGACACTAGTATTCACCTTAAAGTTCAATTTAAAGCTTAACTAGGTTAATTAGTTTAATAAGTTAGGATAATTAGGCAAGCCATTGTATAACAGTGGTTTATTCTGTAGACAATCAAAAAGGAAATATTCCTTTAGGGGATAATAATATTGACCTTAAATGGTCTTAAATTTTTTTAACTGCTTTTATTCTAGCCAAAATAAATACATTTATTTATTTAATTTAAATTTATTTTATTATTTAAAAAATTTCACAATACTGATTTTCACTGCATGGACTCAAAGCAATAAAGTCAAACAGGGTAGGATTAACATGTAGATAAATAAAAGACAGTGTAGTTTCAATATTTGGTTGAACTATTGCTTAAAAATGCTCTTCAGACCAGTGAATTACATGCATCACTAATATAATTCAACATGCAATCTGTAATGCTGTGACATGAAGCTTAAAATGAAGCTTATGCTAGCAGAAAACAAACCTAAATGAAAATAACAAAAACACAACGATTTCTAGCCATCATTTAGAAAACACAGTCCTGTATTTGTAGATAAGCAGAAGGTGAACCTGATGCTGAAATATTAAGAACTATTTGCAAGAGTAAGCATTAATTATATTATGTCTGATTTAATTTCTGCTGATGCAAAAGGTCAACCCTTGTAGTAATATCTATAAAATCCCAAGGAAATAATTATAGCCCATGTTTGCAAATTGAAGCGGAAAAGAAAAAACCTTGACATTTGCACTATGGCATTGATAAACGTGCACTTTTTAAATGCTAAAACCGCATCACTTATTACATGTTAAATTCATTCACTAAAAAAAGTGTCACACAATCTCACATAAAAAGCTAAATATTAATATTAATTATTAATATGTTTTTTTCTGTTCATTGAATGTTTACAACTAAATAATAACCTGACAGAGAGCTCAATTTCTCAGTCGATGAATGCAGAGTTGGTAAGAGAACTAAATGTCCCTTTGAAATACATGTTTAAAAGATCAAAATAACATGTCAAACTGTTATCTAAACAGGCTGTGGTGCATGTGGTGTATGAGCATGCATCAGATACAGTAAAGATGAAATGTATGATAGCTATTTTGATTAAATATTTTATGTTAGGCTATATATATATATATATATATATATATATATATATATGTGTGTATTCAGTATAAATGTTGTATGAATATGAGAAATGCTACATGTGTCCTATCCAACTCTCCACGCTTTCATTTAATCAGCAAGAGACACAGTCATATGTAAACACGTTTATTTGCCTTAAATCAAGCTCAAAGTTCTTCTACTACAGGAAATAAACACTCAAAATAAATATGTTGATTAGTATTTGCCCATAGTTCATGATTATACTGAATTGCATTATGGGTCCTCAAACTGTTATGAAGATATGTGGAAAAATTAGGTTCTTAGCAAGAGAAGCTGATCCTGGCAGGAGCTTTGATTCAACCTCATTTTGATTATGCTACTTCATTTTCGAATAGCTGCTAGAGTATTAAGGGAAAATTGCAAAAGGCACAAAATAAATTAGTAAATTGTAAAAATTTATCCTAGAGCACATTTGCACAAAGAGTTTTTTTTTTAAGAATTAGGTATGTTAACTGTTAATAAAATAGTTTTTTTTTTAACTGGGATTGATACGTAAAATGTTTAATAATGTGTTTCCTAGTTATTTGGCAAACTATTTTTAAATGGTGAGGCAACAGCATTCATAAAGTACTAGGAGTTGGGATTTTAATATTTGTTTATTTAAATTTAGAAGTGTAGTGGGGGAAAATATGCTTTTATACACCAGTGCAATCATGTGGAACAAATTACCAAAATCGATCAAGGAAATAAAACACTTATGGAGGTTCAAAAAAGAGATCAAAATATGTTGATGATAGTTTGCATTGTGGATGATGATGTTTTTTTATATGTTATTATATTGTGAATAATTTTGATCCTGTTTTAAAAATGTGGAGGTACTGTTTGTTTTATGCATTAACAGTACTTTGCAGCCATACGTGGGGTTTTTTAACAGCGAGGACCACAATGAAAACAAGCCCAGGGCTTTATTGTGTTTTTAATCCTCGATGGTTTAATTTTAAAATGCACGGGATACTCTTATTTTTGCACAGTTTGTCCAAAATCTCTCAAATAAAAATTCAATACAACAACTGTTGAAACTGAAAGTGACTTTTATTTACATTTTAAGTCTGAAATGATATATTGTTTTGTTGTTTGGGTTGTTCATCTCAATCCCATTATATTCTTTTTGTGGACAATTTCTTATTTATTTTAGTTTGGTTGGAATTTTAAAAAGAAAAACAAAATAATTTAAAACTGCCAAGGTCAATAATATCAGCCTTGTTAAGAACCAATTGGTAACAGATTAAAGCACTGTTGTCTAATGACTTACCTAATTATCCTAACCTCCCTAATTATGCAAATACAAAATAAATTTGTTATAAAAAATTTATTACAACTATATTTAAAAAAACATGTTCTCTGTTAAATGACAATAGGGTGAAATATTTGAAGAAACATTTGAAAAACAATTAAAAATTTACTGGAGAGATAATTTTTTCTTCAACTGTATACTATTTCTTGTACAATATTGTTTCAGGCAACCTAAAATACCAATAAAGTTACTTTGTTACGCTGTTTCAACATCAAATGTTGTTGGAGCAGAGATCAATGTCCCATAATGCAATTTGAAAGCATAAATATATGAAAAAAACATGTATTATGAATGAACAGTTAACAACAGATATTTTTGTCAAGTATTATGTCATAATTGGTCAGATTAACTCATTTAAAGAATTTCAATTTGCTTTTGACCATTCAAGCAGACACTGAGCCTGAAGCCAGGATGAAGATGCGGTATAAACCTAAATCAGTCTTTAGGGTTTACACTGATGGAGAATACTCAGAGGATACATGCGCACTGGAGTTCTTCCAGCCTCACACACTGGACTCCTGTGGTTTCAACAGCAGCCATCCTCTGGCTATCATCATTCATGGCTGGTCGGTATGTTGAGTTCATTGATCAAATAGAAAAACAGATCAATGGTCCAAACGAACAAAAGGTCACAGAGACCTTGGCACGAACTGCAAACAGCTAAGCAAAGTTATTTCACATCTGATAAAAGCAAAATTGATTTGACAAAAATGCCTTGGCTGTGATTCAGCATAAGACTCACTAAAACAAAAAACAAATCCTCCACCCCTGTCCCGCAGGTAGACGGAATGATGGAGAAATGGATTTCTCAGTTGGCATCTGCACTGAAGAGCTCAGAGGGAAGCATCAATGTGCTTATTGCAGATTGGCTGACACTGGCACACCAGCACTATCCTATAGCAGCACAGAACACACGAATAGTGGGACAGGACATTGCCCACCTGCTGAGGTGGTTAGAGGTGAAAATACAAATCTCTACACTAATGGCTGAACACTTTATTTTCAAATCTAATAAATAGTGCCGGTTTTACATATTATATATTAAATTGGGTAGTGAAATGTATGTACTGTACTGCTGTTCAGTGGTTTGAGGTCAATAAGCTTTTGCTCAGTATTTTTGAAAGAAGTCTCTGGTCTAACCAAATTTTCATCGATTACAAAACAAATAGTATTACTGTGAAATATTACAATATATACAACGGGGCTGTTGAATGGTTGATTCTGGTTAGCTGATGAACATACAGTATGTGTGCACAGGTAAGGAGATCCAACTCAATCTCACAGCAATTCGTAACTTTTTGATTTAGTGGCTAATTCGTATGAATTCGTACGATTTGCTTTTCACCCAATAATGGTTGGGGTTAGGGGTGGGGTTAGGTGCCAGGCCTCCTTTTTAAAATCGTACATTTTCATACGACTGAACTCATACGAATTCATACGAATTAGCCACTAAACTCACAAAATGTAAAATACTTACATTTCCTCATGAGATCAGGCTGGGAGATCCAGGCAGGTCTGGTATTTTGATAATTTTCCTAGAAGTCATTATGTAAATGTTCGTCCCCCAGAGAACCCTTTAAATTATTAAAAAACTAATTTTTTTATAGTGTGTAAAACCTTTTTCAACTGCAAAACATACTGTGGAATAAAATGGTCCAATGGATCTTTAAATAGTAAAGAATCTTATTTTTTTTAAAGAGTGGTGAGCCACATTATAAATTTATAAACTTTTTTAAGTAAAATTTTTGACCTTTTTGACAAATCCTTTTTGACAAATATTAGGGAAAGAAGTTTTACTGACCCCCTTAATTAATGCCAAATGTACTTGTAAATGTGTTTTAATGGCATGTGTGAAACCCAAACAGGATTTCAAACGATTTCCTCTGGGAAAAGTTCATTTGATTGGCTACAGTCTTGGAGCTCACATATCTGGATTTGCTGGAAGTAACCTAGCTATGTCTGGGAGAACCCTGGGAAGAATTACTGGTAAGACAGTCTAGTAGTAAATATTTTTCTAAAAACAAAGAAAAATTTTAAATCATAGATCAAAGGAAATACATCTTATTTTGATGTCTGCATCAAATACAATTTACAAAACGGATTTATCATATTATACTATAAAATTAAAGTCTACTTTAATGTTCCAGATAACTTTAAATTTTTTCCTGAATTTTTTGAGGCTGCACTTTCAGCCTTTATTACTCTTAAAATGTCATCAAATGATTCTTGTCTTTCCTAACAAGTTCATTTTTTCTATACAATTTCTGTAAATCATGGTAAAAAAACATGTTACTCTTTTTTTGAGAAACATAACATTCTAAATGTAAGAAAAATAATGAATATATTTAATTTATAATCTAATAATAATTATATTTAATTTATAATCTAATTTAAAGCTGCTTTACACTTTAAATTGTTTTATGCTTACATAAGTTAAAATACTTTCAACTCCAAGATGGTTATCTCCTGTAAATCATTTTAAACATGACAATATACACACTGTATAATTCTTGCTGAGTGGTGAAAAAATGGACGTTTGTCTTATTTTTGTAGGTTTGGATCCTGCCGGTCCTATGTTTGAGGGAATGTCTCATACTGACAGACTCTCACCCGAAGATGCTAAGTTTGTGGATGCCATCCATACATTTACCCTGCAGCGCATGGGACTCAGTGTGGGCATAAAACAGCCTGTGGCCCACTTAGATTTCTACCCTAATGGAGGATCATCTCAGCCTGGATGCCAGCTGCACGTGCAGAACATTTATGCACATTTAGCTCAGCACGGGATTATGGGTGAGTCTGTCAGCTGAATAGACGGATGAATGAATGAGAGAAAGGGACAGGTTCATCCCCAGATGAATACCTTAAATGTCAGATTAGGATGAGACACATCCAAAACATCCTATTAATGACATGGCGAGAATGGCTAACTACTAAAGACAGCTTTCCAGATGAAAGGCAGAGACACATAAAAGCAGCTGTCATCCTAACAACTTAATTATTCCAAATCCCTCTTCTGTTCTGCTCTCCTACTGAGATATGCCTACAGGCAATTAAATACCCCTATGGGAAAAGCTGAAGCAGAAAGACAGGCCTTAAAATCCTTATTTTTAACAGCTCCACGCTGATGAGTGCAAGACTCTGACAGGCACACTGTGCTAATGGACAGGGGTGAGGCAACTGTAACTACAAAAAACTAATTGGACAGTTAATTTTATGCACTTCCTTTAAAAGACTCGAGAATCAGATTTTAGGTTTTTAAAATAAATTTAAAAGAAAAATGCTAACCCAATAAACAGTTATATTGAAATAAAAAATGAATTCATTTATTTCTGTGATGAAAGCCATCTTATGCATCACACGATGTGTGGTGTTTCTTAATATTTTTGTAAAAATCATGATTTTTTTATTGAATAGAAAGTAAAATATATGTAAAACAGAATTTTTTTCTGCAAGTTTGAAAAGTTTCATTGTATTTTTTTTATTAATATTTTTTTGTCTTTGCAGAATAAAAAGTAAAATTAATTTCAAAAGACAAACATCTTACTTATTGGGGAATAGACATTACAATATTTAGTTTTTTCTGCTAAATATACTGCAAATTTGAACATTTCAATAGATGATTATTTTTTCATGATTAGGTGATTTTTTTAAATAATTATTTTTAGGGGTTTTTAACCTTTAATGGATAGAACAGTGTAGAGAATTTACAGGAAATCATGGGGAGCAGAGAGAGGTGAAGAATCAGCAAAGGACCTCGAGCCAGGAATTGAACTCAGGTCAACGTGCAATTTTACACTGCAATAGAAGGGTTAATATGATGAAAATGCATAAAACTTTAGGTTGGTTATTGGTGAAAGATAGAGTAATTGTTTCTCTGTTGTGTTTCATAAGAAATATTTCTGTGTCAAGAGTTCCAAGTGTATTTACGGTCAACTTTTCTATAGTAATGCTAGTCATAATTTTAACACCAGCCATGGATCAAAAGGACATTTTTGGATTCCTGTTTCCAAAACTAATGCAAAGCAACTGACTGTAATGTGCAGAAGAATGAAAAGATGGAGTGAATTGCCATGAGACATTACGTGTTTTGTAAAATGAGGTTTAAAAAAAATCGTTGAAGAAATATTTAATGGCACCATATTAAGTGGATTGTTTTTGGGTTGAATTTTGGGTTTTTTGTATTGGCCTTTGTTGTTATGGATTCATGCAATTTTGTTTTGTGTTCGATGGACCCCAGGAAGAATACCTTGGTAGTGGCTAATGGGGATCCTCATTCATTCATTCATTTTCTTTTCGGCTTATTCCCTTCATAATCCGGGGTTGCCACAGCAGAATGAACCATCAACTTATCCAGCACGTGTTTTACGCAGCGAATGCCCTTCCAGCTGCGACCTTCTTGCTGTGAGGCGACAGTACTACTTACTGCGCCACTACGTCGCCTAATGGGGATCCTGACAAATAAAAAAACTAAAATAAACATGAGCAACTTGGTGCTATATGTCGGCGCACTTAACCACTAGGCTATTGGCTGGTGATTTTATAGGAGAGAACATTTTCATAAAATATCATAAACAAAATACACAAACAATTATCTTTGTTTTTATTTTTTTCTGGGGAGTTTTTTTAAGCACAGAAATGTAATATTTAAATGTAAAATATCATTGCACAGACTTCACTGTACAAATCAAATAAAGTTAATCATTGTTAAAGCTGCAAATATGTATAGTTTATTGCACCTTGATACATTTACTGTGCTTGGGATGTTTATGAATACAAATAAAAATGTACACTTGAATTCTCTTAGATAAAACTTTAAAATTAATCTACGAAATCTCAAGTTTTGAACTATTGCCTGGTCAATAGGATCCCAATTTGACATTGCACATCTTTCAATATGACTCTTCCGTAAACTAATATTGCAAAGTTTGTACTGAAATGACACACTGTGCAGCGCTATTACTGACTCAAAACTGTAACGCCACGAGTATTAGCGCCTCTGCTAACTGAGCACAAATCTAGACATAGCCAAACGCAAGCAAGTAAGAATAAGCTAAATGTCAGAGTGAATCTCTTTCACTAACATTTCTGTTCAGTAATGTTTATTGTCCTTCTAACTTTAGGATTTGAGCAGACGGTCAAGTGTGCCCATGAGCGCGCTGTGCATCTCTTCATCGACTCCCTGTTGAACAAAGACAAGCAGATAATGGCCTACAAGTGCAGCGACAACACAGCTTTCAATAAAGGCAACTGTCTGGACTGCCGAAAGAATCGATGCAACACCTTGGGTTATGACATCAAGAAAGTGCGCACTGGCAAAAACAAGAGGCTGTTTCTCAAAACCCGTTCGCACATGCCATACAAATGTAAGAGTCAGCTGTGACACCCAGGCAAAGTGTGTGTAAAACATTTTACTAATTAAGAATTGAATTTTGTGCAATTAAAGTCTGATTAAGTGTGTTTTTCAGTTATTTTTGAGCAAGAAAACATAACCAGCGCTAATCTATCATCACTTTTCTTCCCTATCAGTGTTCCACTATCAGTTCAGGATCCAGTTCATCAACCAGACTGATAAGATCAACCCCATTCTCACAGTCTCTCTAACCGGGACACTTGGAGAAAGTGAAAATCTTCCCATAACACTGTGAGTGTGCGATTAACATCCACGTAAACACAGCTGAATTTTAAGAAAACGTCATACCAGTAAATTGGTTGTGAGTGTCACCTTAATGAGCTATTTAATGACTTTCTCACCATATGAATGCACATGATGTTTCTGCCATTTCTGTTCTGTTTGATATTAAGCACCATCTGCTATAACCAAAAATAATATATAAACTGATCAGCTGAAAACATAAGTCAAAAGTAAAGTGAATGCTGACAATCATCTGCTAACAAGACTACATAGTACATACGGAGTGCTAAGTAGATTAGATAAGGGGTCTCCAACCTTTTGTACAACATAGAGCAGTTTTGTTTTGAAAACATTCTCTGTGGGGTTTAGAGGCTGTATACATCTTAAAGGGATAGTTAAAGTATGCTGTCATCATTTACTCATCCTCCATTGGTTCCTACCCTGTTTGAGTTTCTTTCTTCTGTTGAGTGTGATTAGTTTTCATTTATGGGTGAACTGTTCCATATGCTCTGTGTGGTAAAATTGATTATTTTATTTATAAACAAAAACGTCTCATGACAAGTCACCATAGGTTAAAGAAAAGGCTTTGTTGAATGTCAAATGTCTGCCTTTTTGTTTTTTTTTAATCTAAAACAAAAATTTAAAAAAATGTCATACCATTAACAAAAACGTCAAAGATTTGGTGCCAAATGTTTTTGTTTAAAGAAAATAAAAGTTAAATTTAAACCACACTGAACTGAACTGAACTAAACTGAACTTCAACAGAAAACTGAACTGACACAGTTTCAATTTACTAGAACTTCTATGTTAAGCTGCTTTGACACAATCTACATTGTAAAAGTGCTATATAAATAAACATGAATCAAATTGGAAAAAAAGGAAAATATTATATCTGAGCAAAAGAAAACTTTTATTTAGTTTACATTCATTTACAATACATAAAATTCCATAAAATCATTCACGTCCATTAGATGGAGCAGGAATGGGTGACAATGAAAAACCCTCCAACAGTTCAGTATGTTCAATAATTACTACAGATTTTATGCTTTCTGAATCTTGCTGTTTGTAAATTTGGATATGGGCACTTTAAGAGAAAACTCAATGCCTTTCCCGCAGAACATTCTTGAGACCAACTAGTGCATCTCCCAATAAAGGGTCTTGCAGAGTCCATGGCTTACAGGGTTAATGTGGTTTTAACAGCATGTAAGAACTAACCACATATTATGCATGTGGTCATAATATTTCAATTCTCTGTATATAGTACACTACCTGACAAAAGGTCCAAAAGGACCAATAGGTCGTCAATCCCAGTTGTAAGAGCAACAAATAAGAACTTGATTTCAAGTTGATCATGTGGAAAAGTGTGAGAAGGTAGATTTTTCAGATGAATCAGCTGTTGAATTTCATCCCAATCATCACAAATACTGCAGAAGACCTACTGGAACCCAGATAGATGCAAGATCAGTCAAGTTTGGTGAAGGAAAAATCATGGTTTGGGGTTACATTCAGTTTGGGGTTGTGTGAGAGTCCTCCAAGTTCATGGGAGTCATACACAATATTAATTCTTTCTATACTGTACATTATTTCTGTTAAGTGACAAAACTTTTGTTTTAGCAAAGTCAGACCTTAGTGTTAATTAAATAATTAAAAATCAAGGCATGACCATATTTTATTTTGATCAAATAAGCGTAATATAGAGGCCTTTGCCTTTCATATAAGCCACTTCTGATACCAAATGATCCACTAGAAGTCAAGTTATTATTTGCTGTTCCTAAAACTTGCATAGGCAACAAGACTTTTGTCAGGTAGTGTACATCTATATAAACAAGCTTCCCACGTATTGTATGATACATACAAAAATATATCTTTATATAAATAATTTGACAAGTACAGTTTATAGATATTGTTGTCACTTATATAAGAACTTAAACCAGTATGACAGAAACTGAAGCTCTTGATTTAACAGAATGCCAAATATTCCTTAATGAAAGACTGCATGACAGCATCTGGGATGAAGAAGATCATTAATATTTCATGTTCTGGGCTGTAAAAGCTTAAAGTAGCGTGCTCCGCTTCATGGGGAAGCGCTCAATTTAGAGTCATCATAGCACACAGAGAGCACTCATCGGAATAACTCATCTCGCACGAATGGATGAAATACAGTACATGTGTGCTGTGAACATGAAACAGAGAGCTGAAAACTGCAGGGACTCATGCAATGGCCTAAAATAGCATCTTGAATAAGAGCATGTACACAGCCATGCTCACACAGGCTAATGCATGTGCTTATTCATCATAGAAAAGCCAAAGATGAAATGTTTTAAAATAGCTTTTTTAAATTCTCACCCATCTTTTTCAGAGTCGAGGAGATTTCAGGTAACAAGACCTTCACGTTCCTCATCACTCTGGACACAGACATCGGTGACCTGATGATAATGCGCTTCACGTGGGAGGGAAACCCGGTGTGGGCGAACATGTGGAACACAGTTAAGACCATCATACCCTGGCGCAAAAAGAGCAAAGGACCGCAGCTTACTTTTGGGAAGATTACAGTGAAATCTGGAGAGAGCCAGAGGAAGTAAGTGTGAGAGGAGACAGATAACAGTTGGAGGGTGAAACATTGCAGATTCAGAAGAGATCAATTGCACGCTCAGATATTCCGAGCTAAAATATGCTCACTAAAGATAAAAAGCTTGGATTCATCGTCTAATGATCTATTCTTAATGGCCAAAGGGAAAGCTCAGCCAAAAATGAGAAATATCACCATCATCTCTTGTTCTAAACGTTTTTTCTGCTGAACACAAAAGGTGAAATAGAATTTTGGCCTATGGATGTCAGTAGCTACTGGTTAACAACATTCTACAAAACATCTCCTTTTGTGTTCAACAGAAAAAAGAATTGCATAAAAGTTTGGAATCACTTGAGCATAAATGAGGAGTAAATTTTAATGCACTATCACTTTAATATACAAGATTAAATACAAGTGGAATATAAATATATATTATTTTCTGTTGAACACAAAATAAGATATTTTGAAGAAAGACCTGTAAATAGGGCTGCACAATATATGGTTTCAGCATTGATATCCCAATGTGTGCATCCGCAATAGTCACCTCGCAGGATCTTCAATGTTGTGTTGGGATTATAGTCGATTACAATCAATGCAAAGTTGAATTATAATGGAGTAAAAGTTTATCATCTGCATGCGTTTTTAAAG
>CAIGQZ010001108.1:15168268-15185415 GCA_903798205.1 Danio tinwini
TCCTTGTAAATCTCACATTTGATGATGGACCACAGGTTCTCTATGGGGTTCAGATCAGGTGAACAAGGAGGCCATGTCATTAGTTTTTCTTCTTTTAGACCCTTTCTTGCCAGCCACGCTGTGGAGTACTTGGACGCATGTGATGGAGCATTGTCCTGCATGAAAATCATGTTTTTCTTAAAGGATGCAGACTTCTTCCTGTACCACTGCTTGAAGAAGGTGTCTTCCAGAAACTGGCAGTAGGACTGGGAGTTGAGCTGGACTCCATTCTAACCCGAAAAGGCCCCACAAGCTCATCTTTGATGATACCAGCCCAAACCAGTACTCCACCTCCACCTTGCTGGCGTCTGAGTCGGACTGAAGCTCTCTGCCCTTTACCGATCCAGCCACAGGCCCATCCATCTGGCCCATCAAGACTCACTCTCATTTCATCAGTCCATAAAGCCTTAGAAAAATCAGTCTTGAGATATTTCTTGGTCCAGTCTTGACGTTTCAGCTTGTGTGTCTTGTTCAGTAGTGGTCGTTTTTCAGCCTTTCTTACCTTGGCCATGTCTCTGAGTATTGCACACCTTGTGCTTTTGGGCACTCCTGTAATGTTGCAGCTCTGAAATATGGCAAAACTGGTGGCAAGTGGCATCTTGGCAGCTGCACGCTTGACTTTTCTCAGTTCATGGGCAGTTATTTTGCGCCTTGGTTTTTCCACACGCTTCTTGCGACCCTGTTGACTATTTTGAATGAAACGCTTGATTGTTCGATGATCACACTTCAGAAGCTTGGCAGTTTTAAGAGTGCTGCATCCCTCTGCAAGATATCTCACTATTTTTGACTTTTCGGAGCCTGTCAAGTCCTTCTTTTGACCCATTTGCCAGAGGAAAGGAAGTTGCCTAATAATTATGCACACCTGATATAGGGTGTTGATGTCATTAGACCACACCCCTTCTCATAACAGAGATGCACATTACCTAATATGCTTGATTGGTAGTAGGCTTTCGAGCCTATACAGCTTGGAGTAAGACAACATGCATAAAGAGGATGATGTGGTCAAAATACTCATTTGCCTAATAATTCTGCACTCCCTTTTATGTATAATATTGCATACATAGCTTAATTCGTATGATTTCATTTGTACACTTTAGTACAATTTGCTCATTCCCCAATGATGGTTGGGTTTCATGTCCTGCTTTTTAATATTGTACAGTTTCATATGACTTAACTTGAATTCGTACAAATTAGCCACTAAACTGACATAACGTAAAATACACATCATTTTTTTTATATAAATATTCAACTTTCAAGCAATCATCTTTGCATTTGTGTGTTGCATGTTTTTAGAGTAGATATTGTATTCTATGTGTTTTAAATGCTTAAAATACAAGCATTGCATATATAGCAATATATTATATAAATGTAAAACTTCTATTGTTGATGTACGAAGTCATTTACTCTTCTCTTAAAATATTCAGTTACAGTGCTCAGCATAATTGAGTACACCCCATTCTAAAAATGAATATTTTGATCCATGTCTTAGTGAATATAGGCAATGTATTTTGGTGCATTTGAACAAAACTGATTTTTTTAAACAGATATATTTATTAAAATTATATTTTAGTCAACAAAAATCTTTAGAAATTGAAAGATAATACAATTAAATTCAAGCAAAATATTGAAAAAAATAATTACAACCTACAAAATTTCAACTAAATTTTTCATATTTTTTGATTTGTTTCTCTTGATTTTTGTTTCTCTTGATTTTTCCATAACAAACTTGGCTGTACTAGTTTTGGACTGTTATTGCAAGTTATTTTGTTAGATAAGCTCCAAATTTGGCTTCAGTACTGACTAATCTAATGTATATGCACAAATATAATATTGTATAGCTTCCTATTAAAAATTTGAATAAAAAATGATTTGTGAGGGTTGTACTTGTATATGCTGAGCACTGTACAATATGCCATAAAAACACATTGTTATGTAGAGCACAGAGAGAGTTAATATTTGAATATATAGATGTATATTACCAGATAGTAAAAGGGGCTTTTGATCAAGGCTATTTTATTAATGCATTTCAAGTTCTTCAAAAAAAATTACATGTTGTCGCACAATACTTTTTGCAAAGTATTTAGTAAAAATTTTCAAAAGTGAGCGCAAATAGAAGAGAAATAAGCTACAAATAAAACAAAAAAGAAAAGCAAAAGCAAAAGCAAAAGAAAGGTGAAAGATACTGTATAAAACACAGCGGACATTTAAATCAAACAGTAGTATTAAACATTTTCTCCATCTTGTTTTTCATTTTCTATCCACACACCATGCTTAGTGATCAGTGCACATTACTTATAAACTTAAAGCAAGACAAGCAAAAAATATATGACAAAAAATAATCCTAAACCAAATCCCCTTACAAACTCATCCAATCCCATTTACCACAGAATAACACACAAACAATTGATCACCCTTTGCATTCAAAGCAGTCAAGCCAAGCTCATCAAAAACACCTTTCCCATTGAAATTTAAAAAAGATACACAGAAATGAAGTGATGACTTAAACTAAAGGAGGATCTGATGACTAAAACGGCTCATCTTCAAGACAGCAAATCATCCACATTTTAAACACACGTCCTAAAAGGATGCAGGGAGGTTCGA
This sequence comes from Danio tinwini, assembly GCA_903798205.1. NCBI lineage: Eukaryota > Metazoa > Chordata > Actinopteri > Cypriniformes > Danionidae > Danio > Danio tinwini. Next base: position 15,170,909 of record CAIGQZ010001108.1, read on the forward strand.
GAAGACAGACTTTAGAAACATTGGTCTCTGTTACACTAACAAGCTCTCATTCAACAAGACGACAAAACATTCCTGTTCTGTTAAAAGCAACTTGGAAAAGGACATGTGTGATGCACAAATTATTCGTAACACTGCCTCTCAAAGAGTTGCGCACAAAAGACAATCAAAAGTTCACATTTAATGAGAATGGAAGGATTTGGAGAATGCGCAGGAAATAATTCAGATACATTACACAGGCAAAAAGCAAGGCATATGCATTGATTATATAGGCTGCTAGTCTGGATCTTTTTCTTTTTCAGACATATTATATGTAATTACTGAAAAAACGTAAAGAAAAGATCCTTTGTATAAATATTGATTGGTCTGTAAAAACACTATATAGGTTCTACAGATTGCTTCTGTCATCCTGCTTTCTATGCCATCCCTTCATTTATGCACATTTATTCATTTATTCCTGCGAATTATTGCAAAACAAGAACCTTGCATGTATTGCATGGAGCAAATCCCTCTTGATGCTGTGCTTGCCTTCTCAAATCAAAGTAAGAGTGACTTGCAATAGATCAAGAAACCTTGAAAATAACCAAATCTGTTTAATCCTCTCATTAAACTCCCTCGTTCACAAGGAATGAAGAACTGCAGTTTTTTAGTGGTTATCAAATGAAAAAAACAGACAGAAAAGCAAGTCAAGCAGGTGAGTATGCTCTGAACAAATGCATATGTTGTTTTCAGCAAAGTGAAACTGGTAAAAGGCCTTCCACCATTAGAAATTCTCTGTGCTGTTGTTTTCTATAATATCCTGAGTGTCAATGAAACATCCTTAATTACTATCCAACAGAAGGAAAAAAAGGTGACATGACTAAAAAAGTAGAGTCATTTGATGATCTCTGTACAACAGCACGCAGAAGACAATGAGAAAGCTTCAGAAATGAAAAGCTTTTTAATCCTTTTTGCTTGCATTTTAAAAAACATCTTAATTACATATTGGAAAATGAGTCTCTTTAAAGAGTTCTCTCGGCCATCTGTGATTGGCAGAAAAAACTATTGACTTCCCATCATGCTCAGCTCCACAGGAGGGTGGCAATTCCAAACACTAATGATTAAAAATGTTTTAAAAACAAACAAAACTAGCAAAAAAGGGGGAGTAACTTTAGTGGAGAGTAATAATGATTTAATCACTTGAGAAAGAAAATGAAAAGCAGGAGGGGGAAAATAGAAAAAAAAAAGAAATCATTGACTGAACATCCTCTTCCTCATATCTAGCTTCTGAATTATTCTCTGAGCTACGCTTTGCTGGCTCCCACAGCAGTGGTTTCTTACTCTTTAAAATGGTTGTGTTCTGAAGTGTAGGCTTTTCTGAAGTCCATTTGATTTTGCCAGTTTCTTGGTTTCTAGATGGGACTCATTGATTGATTCAGGTAACTCTTTGGAGTGAAGTGTTTCCCACTGTAGGCACTAGGAAGAACCAAGGCAATGAGGAGGCTGCCTCAGTGTCGCATTTGTCCCATCTGATAGTTCTCTCTCTGCTGGCGCGGGCGCTGTGGCTGCGTCTGTGCAGAAGGATTCTGGGCTCTTCTTCTCTTCAGTGTGCCTGGAGAATAACAAGTAAGATTAATCCTTTTCTGTGCAGGGGTTAACTGAGGTATTGGAGAAAAAAAAGCCAACATAACCCTGCTGAATGTCACCTCTACCAGAGTTCACTTCTATAATAAATATTAAACTATGACTTCTGACTGGGATAGAGTGTACAAAAAGTTTTTTGTCGTTGTTGTTGTTGTTCATAACTTCTAGAAAGAAACTCGTTGGACAAGAATGAAACTTTGTAGTATACAAGTGTCTTGTGTTTGTCCATGCTATAAATTGAAGTATTACTGTAGCTTGAAAGGCTATACATTTGGCTGTGCGCATAAAACTGTAGTATAATTTGGGCTGTAGTGTAGTGGATGATTGCTTGGCTGAGGATCAGAGAGAGGTAATTAAAAGCATTTCTTGTGAGACACTGTGACTGTGATGAGTATCAAGAGAGCAACATTCTAGAAATCATTTTTGATGGAGAAAAATATGTCTGTTTTCTTTACGATACGACTGTATTTCAAGTGAATTCATCCATTAAAAATGTCATTATTTTAGTGTATATTTGTATACACATTCTTTTAATTAGATTTTTCATGTCTTTTAAAGTGTAAAATAATCTGGGAAATGAAAGATGCTATAATAGATGATTCTGTATTTAATCTGGTTGGAAATAAATTAAGTTCTAACGTTCTCAAGTTTGTACTGGGCATTGTTGTCCCCACTGGCACATGCAGGTTGACAGAATGACAACACCAACATGAAAGAACTGACATTCACAGACAGAATGCACATTTTAAAGTAGAATAACTGCCTATAGACCATTTTAAAGGGATGTAAACAATAACGATGGTCCTAATATATTTCCTGTTATACATTGTTAATTTCCAAAGCTTTTGGGAATTCAAAAACTTTGAAATATAGATACATAAGGTTATGATAGTGGTTTTAATGTAAAGTTATGATTGGGTTGCCTTGTTTTACAGTTATGAAATAGTTTGGCAATAAACAGGAAATGTTTATGGGCCAATGACATCACCACATTAAAATGGTCTATTGCTTTGTTTTAAAGAGAAAAAAATGGTTTAATGGGTTATTTTTTTTCCTTTGGCATATTCTTAAACTTTGCATCCATGCACGCATTGTGTCAAGAAATGTCTTTGTCCAGATGGGAAAAGTGAGTTAAAACAATGTAATATGTATCCCACACCTATATGTGGCACCAAACAAACTACATTTAAAAATATGCCTAATTTAACGGTTAACGCGTCTCTCCTGGTCATTTAATAGATACAGCATTATCATTTTGTTGTAATAGTTCTAATAAGCAGCACTTGCAGCACAAACAAAGCTCTGTAATCTGCAATAGTTGTTGTTACCAGTTGTTTCTTGCAGGGTTCTTCATCGACCCTATGGTACTGGGATGGCATCATATTCAAAAAGTGGCATTTTTCCTTTCTACAGAGCTACTTCAGATGTATTGTTTTAAGATTTTCCACTCTGTAATGCATTATCCAACAAGTTTAAGCATACTCAACAAGGCCAGTGTCTTGTGGACGAAACAATATTAAACTTTTGCACATTGACTTAGTTACCATGTGGACATTGGCTGAAAAAGTCAGGAATTGTTTAGGATACAGTACCTGGCAGTGGTTTGGGTGGAGGTAATTTAGGGTTGCTGCTAGGTGTGTGCACACTGCAGATTTTGATGAACCCAGCCATCAGCATGATGAGAGCAATGCCCATTAGGAGAACAGCCCACCAGTGTTTCTGAAACAAACATTTTTTAAAATGAGATCATCACTGAAAGCAGCTGGTCTATGAAATATCATCATGATGTTCTTTACAGTGATTAAACCAACTAACAAATGCATTGAACAAGAGGTAGCATAAATGAGACACTTGCCACTATCCACTCTGCGATGCTTGTATATAGCTCAGGGTTAAAGATGGCCTTCTTCAGCCTTGCCAGCGGGCCATCAGCATCCACCAGCCTACACTTCATAAAGACATCACAGTAGCCTTTGAAGTCATTACAAGGAGAGCCAGGCTGTAACGTGATGACCTTCCCATTAAAGAACAAACCCAATCTCTCTGAGCTAGTGCTGCTGCAGGTGTTTGGTTTACCTACAAACATGCACAAACACAAAAGGAGAGAGTGGGATTAGCAAGAATTAATAGTGAAGAAATATTGTTCATAAGTATCTTTTTACAATTAGGGAGTAAAGCACAAAAAAAAAATCTTTTGACTGAAAACTTTTTCTTGAACAAACCCCATACATAAGCCAATAACTGTGCACACTCAGTTTAAGAATTTTTTTTTTAGGGTTTGTAAATTTGTGATGTCCATGGTCTTGTTAATACATTTTGCTGTAATTATTTTTGAGAAATATGTATTGGTGAATCAATGATAAATAAGAACTTATGCTCCACTGTATATGAATGTTTATGAATTGTTTATGACTTTGCAAATAGTTAGCAAACTACTAAACTTGAAATACCATAGCTCTGATCCTGGCCAGTGTTTTAATTTCTGTTGTCCTACAGATATGTTATGAGAGTTATAATGCTACAATGAATAAATAAAAATTCTACTGTTTTGATTATGTTTGACACAGTTTTGTACAGATAACTACATGATGATCAGCAATAAACTATTCATTAGGGATGTATTGATACCACTTTTTTACAAACCAATACAAGTACGGGTATTTTAATTTGTGTACTTGCCGATATTTCTTAGATTTGGTTTCAATGAAAGTGCAATTCATTTGAAAGGAGAATTTATTTTTGCCCATAGCAAGAATGAACACAAAAATCTTTAACAGAAGGCTATTTCAAGCCAAAACTAGACACATTGTTGATAACCCTATAAATCGATAGACTTTTATCGATTACTGATTAAACATAAAAAAAAAGATATTCTTGCGCTGACACACGTCCACGACTTCACACATTATATAATCAAGTGTGTGCAGTTTACGTTAACTTATGAAGTCACTCTCTTGACATTGCATATTGGGGACGCATAAAACCCTGTTATGTGTGGTTCTTCATTCTATTCGCAAGTCCTGCCGTTAATCCGTAAGTTAAAAATAAAAGTAAAAGTAGGCTACATGATGTGTAACACTGGGTGGGTTGGGTGGATAAGATCAATAGTTGGTTATGCACACTTTGACTACGCTCACTAAAAGATGAGATCTGTGATCTCATAGTTGGTTACATGCCCGAATGAATTGCATCTTTTTTTTTTCAGGAAATCTGTTGTTCTGATTAAAAACTTCCTGAAAGTCCTAAAATGTGCATATCTGAGGAATTAATTTAGGTGTAATGTTTTTTTTTTTAAGTGTCAAAACTTTAAAAACTAAAAGCTACGTACAGTACTGGAAGCTATTAGGATCTCGACTGTGTATTTGAGAAAGCTGTGAATGATAGTGAGTTCACTCACCCTTTTCCATGCAACACACATGACAGAGCTCCATGTCGTCTTTTCCCACCTCAGTGGCACAAGTGCATACATCAAGTTTATGCTTTTCACATATGGAGCCAGAGCAACCCTAAAAAGAAAACAAATTATATTCTTAGACAATATCATTTTTTGCAATTGATTGATTTTGCAATTTTGATTGATGTTATAGTAATAGGCAACAACTCTTTTAATCCTGACTGATACAATTAGTTGCTTTTTATTAAACAACCACATGAGAAGACATATCTTGAGGTCATACTCCAGAAGGTCAATTGTGAGATCTATCAGGCTCAAAATGTGATAGAAGGATTCATTTTCAAACATAAATTGACCACCAATTGACAATAACTGCACTGAAAGTCTGCTGGAAAAGACTTGGATCAGACAATGGGGGTCATCCCATTAATACAAGATCTTGGGCAAACATGAATGCCACTTTTTACTGGAAATGAACCTTATATGACATTGCATAAGAGATTTACAACAATGCTATGATGAATACCAGGATTCCCACTCTAACCCAAATGCCAAATTCACTGACCATCAAAGCATTTTCCATGACTTATGAATGTAAAAACAGGAAGCTGTTGTGTTGAGCAGTCTCTCCAGTATTTTGCGTTTGCTGAATTGAATCCAAAATCAAGCAAATGATTAAGATTCTTTTAACTGCTGCAGACTTTGACAGTTAAATAATATTTGCTTATAGAACGTTTTCATCCAGTGTGTGATATCTAACAATAACAAGGCTACATTTGATGTATTTACGTTAAAATGATAACATGACTTTTCTAATACTATTACTGAAGAGAATTTAAGTTTTGTTTATTTTAAGCATTCAGATTCATTCATGTATTAAACATGATGTAGTATGCTTCATATGGTTAAGTAAACACTTTCTCTCCTTATTTCTGTCATTGTTTCCTTTATACAAATTACAGAGGCCAATGAAACAATCACCACCAAACAATGTGTTTAAAAACAGGGTATAGAAAATATACATTTTAAAAATGGGAAGTAAAATTATTAAATGACAAACATGACTTGGACGAATAATATATAAAAGTCCTTGACTTTCAATGTCTGTATAACACCTATCAAAATCCCACGATTTTTCCGAAATTGTATGACCAAAGGAAGCCCTAAAACACACATCATAATTAAAGCAAAAAATTATTATTATTTGAGCCTGAGGGGCAAACCCCTTTGTATAGTCTACTCCTCCTTTCACAATTTCAGCTTGATAAATCTTGCCATTGAATTGCTGAACTATGACCATGTGATACGTCTTCTGACACAGGCAATAATGCATCACCTACCCCATTAATGCAGACTTGTGTATTTGCATGGCAGGCTGTATAGTTTTCTTTGGGTGTTGAGGCAGGGCACTGGGCTGAGAGTCCATTGCACAAGCCCTTAAATGCACAGTCTGATTCCGGCCTACATTCATCACCAGTCTTATACTTACACTCTGGTGTGCAGCATGGACCCTGACTGGGACTGCAAAAGAAAAGATTGGAAAAATGAAGACTTTATTTCTCTTAATAAAAAATGTGTTCACTCAAAGGGTTAGTTCACTCCATTAAAACATTATGATCATTTCATTTATCAGCTGAATTCTATCGTTTACTCGTGATAGAATGAGTTCTATCACAAGTAAATGATAGAAAGAAAGAAGAGGTTTTATATCTAAGAAAGATATAAGCCTAAAATCCATTCAGCATATAAAGCAATCATGCCTCTTCTGAAAGCTTTGATTAAACTGCTTAATTCATCATTCAGTTATTGATATCTCTATCTGAACCATAATTTTTTGCATGAACACACATTTAATGCAGGGATTGTGTTAAAGATTTAAAAAATCTTAACTTGTGTTTTAAAGATGAACAAATGTCTTATGGGTTTGAAATAACATGAGGGTAGGTAAACGATAACATTGTTTTGGGGGACAAACTAACTCTTTAATAACAAATCACTGCAGAGTCTGTCAGTCACAACAGGGTGTTAAGCAAACTGACCCAATGATATAAGATTCTAAAGAACAGAGGTTTATTTATAAAGTATAACAATATGTATTAATATAGGTTTTAATAATTTTTTTTTTACTCCTATTACTTTTCTTTCCATTTTAGCAGTTTTAGTACTCAACAAATGCCTTTTCTAATTTAGATTTTTTTTTCTTTAATGCAGTTAAATTTGATTTAATTTAAGCTTTATATCAATGAGCAAAACAGACTCTTAAGATTTTCTTACCTGCAGAAAACCTTTGACTTTGACTCTGTCTCTGGCTTCAATTTACACTTCTTTCCCTCTGGTTCATCTGCACTATAGCAGCATTGGTCTTTGCACTGATCGTTATAGCCACAGTCACACTCTTCATTAGCCTCAACCAAACCATTACCACAGATGGGCTGTCCGGATTCTGGAAATAAATGAGAGTAAAAAAATAAGTTAGCAAAAGGGACACAAAATGAGAAAAAATTTACATCACCTGAAAGACTTGTGGCAGTAATAAGGTAAAGTAATTAATAAAAAAAAACAATAATCTCTTAACCATGTTTATTGTTCAGAGAGGCGCCAAACTATGCAGATATAAACCAGGAAAATAATAAAAAACAATGGCTGTTATATTACAAAATTTCAATGTTTGGGTTTTAAGACAAAAAAACATGCAGAGCTTCTCAACTGGTGAACAAAGCTCTTTGTAAACGCTTCAGTATAATACTGTAAAGAACTGTATTTAATGTTCAGGTGTGTGTACTGACTTTAGGGGATTTGCAAACTATTGTAATTCTACCACAGAAACTATATGTTTCACCTTTGAACAGTCCTACAGCACAGTTATGTGCTATTTTTTTTAAAAGGGTTAAAATCTCACCAACAAAGCAGGTGGATCTCTTCTTATCAAGCACTTGGCTGATGTTACGAACGCTGCAGATGGAGAATTTGTTGTTGTTGAACTTGTCTCCTGACGTGGCTCTGGCATACATGATGTAGTTGCCTTTTTCTTTCTGGTCCTGGGTCTTAGACTCTCCTGGAGTGCAATCAATTCCTGAGTCATGCTGGAACAAAGACAAGATTAATCAGCAACAAGCAAACAAACTTGAAAAACACTATCAAGCAGCTCTCACCCAGCAGTGCTTGCCTGCTGACGCTAAGCAGGTCTGGAAACCTGCTCAGATGAATAAGGAAAAACTGAAGCTGCTTCAGGAGGTGTTAGTACAGCCAGCAGGGGGTGCTCACCCTTGCAGTAGGAGGAGTTGCTAAGGCATCTTTACTGTCTATGTTGTAAAAAGACATCACAACTGGGTACAGATTTTCTGTTTATTTACAATCTCAGGATGCTTTTGAAAGAGTGTGACTGTTATTTGCACAATTTTCAACAATTTCAGCATTCAACTGTGTAAAGACAGCCATCCTATTTCTGTTTAAAACAAACAAACAAACAAACAAACAAACAAACAAACACCAAATCTGTTTTTAAGGTGGCTTAAGAAGCCTAGCCAAGCTGGTCATGTTGGTTTCTCATTCTAATAGACCAGTGAATGGAGGATTAACAAACAAAAAACCTGCTTGTATTTTTTTTCAGCAGTGATAGAATCTATTAATTCATTCAGGTAGATTTTGATTGCATTCCTTACACTCTCTCAAAGTAAACTTTGAGTGTGAGAAAAGAGCTTTAACCGTGACAAAAAAATAACTAATTACCATTCATCAAAAAAATATACTCTCATATGAGCTCTATATATATTTGGGAGAAACAAGAAAGATCTTAATTAACCTGCTGCTATAATTCAGCCTGAAAATATTCCAACTCGGCAATTGCTTTTAAACTAAACAGAGTTATAAAGGAATATATTGAGTGAATACAAAGTCAGGTTATTATAAAAGCTTGGCTAGATCAATCTGCCAATTTGAGGTCTCAAAGGCAGTAGTGTGCAATTCCTAATTTGTGGAGCATCGGAGAGTAAAATTGATTTGTTCATAAATGATTCAGCCGAGGTGTGTTGTTTACAGTTAATCTGTCTAGGATGCAGTACATGAAGTGAGAAGGACTCACCGGAGAGCCAAAGTTATGTCCGACTTCATGAGCGAAGGTGATGTGAGAGACTTTAGGAGGAACATGCGATGCATAGTTTTGCACTGTGATGATGCCGGTGTTCAGAGACTTCTTTTTCCCATCAGAGTACTGTTTATTCTTCTCACAGATTCCACCTGAGCTGCCTGAAACCACACAATAGAACGTCATTAATCCAATAGAAAATATAAAATTAAAAACATTAACTAAAAAAAAATACAATAATAAATTCAGAAACCAATTTAAAAGCCATTTAAACAAAAACAACCCACAAAATGCGCTCTTTTGCTCTACTCGCAAACTAAAATGAAACATTTATACAAGCATTCAAGCTAACACATTCAAACAAATGTAATTAAAGGGGCAAATCTTAAAAGCCAAACTTCTATCCTAATTGAATGTGCAGAGCCAGCTATAATTCATCCAAATTATTAATGCTGCAGCTTTGTCAAACAGTTTTTTTTTTTTTTTTTTGAGAGTATCCTAATCATTGTGGCACAGCAACACTGGCTAAGCCAATAGTGAGTGTTTTGGAACGGAGCTATTTGTTAGTCCAAACAATGGAAAACACGGGAAATGCTTGCGAAGTATTGTTTGGTGACACTGATTAATTAGTCAAGGCTGTGTAGAAATGAAGTGATCTTATTGTAGCTGTGGCTCAGGCACCGACAAAAGCAGCAAACAGCACTGAAAACAAACAACCAGCTTAGCGTACAAAGACACATGTCACTCTGCCATCAGATCACAAATACCTGCAACAACATTCTCTGTGATAGTACTCCCACACACCTCGAATGATCGAATTTGAATAAAGAAACCAAATGAAGAGAAAAGGGCAAAATAACAAAGCTCATGTTTTACAACTGACAAGCTTGGTGTGCTACACATCTGAGACGGTTTAGTTTGAAATTTTAATGATTGCATTTTTGGGCAAAACAACTACAGCTAAAATACCAAACGTTACAATTTGAACAGTATTTTGAGCTAATTAGTCGAAGAAGGGAAATTTACTGTGCATAAACAAATGCCAATAAAGGCTTAGTATGTTTAACAGACAAATAATGCATCAGTTTTTTATGTTAGCAAAAAGAAAAACTGAATTAAACACATTTTTCTCCATTTTTGTTGAGTTATAGACCTTGTATTATACAGTGTTGTTTCCTGTGATATTTTACTTAAAGTGACTCTTAAAATTTATTATGTAGATATGAGCTTATTTTATGCTCAAAGCTAATAATAACATAACTGAAAAGAAGAACAAATATGCAAAAGCATTCATGTCCATCTTTTGCAAAAACCCTTTATGCATCTGCAAGATCCTGCATAAATTTACCAGGACATCATCATACATGTTCATTAACCAGAGTTATTAATGGAAAACTTGACCAAATTTGTTTCTTGTTTAATTAAAAGAGCTGTGTTTAAACAACAAGTTGTGCATTTGTGTTGAGGAGTGTCTGCAGAGTAGGCATAAATCTGAACAGTCTAAACGAGCCAAATAGGTGAGACATGCACACCTCCCTAGCAACACTAATGCATTAATAGAAACACACACTAAAAGTGATGAAAAGAAGCTCTCACTTTTAAGGTGTGCATGTCTGTATGGTAAAGAAAGCCACATAAGTGAAATCACTAACAGGGATATTAACAAGCACAACTGAAATGCAAGTTGGAGTTATGGACCTTTTTTTGAATGCAAAGCTTGGATGCTGTTTTGCCCTCATCTCAACAGCTCTTTACCTTAAGACTTAGATTAAAAACTAAAAAAGTCACAGGGTAAATAAAATCAACTCCACATCCATTTCAATTTGTATATTTCATATACACTATATTAAACCACCTGGGAATAAGATCCCTTTATATTAGTATTGTAAGCTATGGTATATTTGTAATTTCTATTTTAATAATTCTTTAAACGTTTATACATTTTTCTATATACAGTGCTCAGCATAACTGAGTACACCCCATTTTGAAAATGAATATTTTTATTAATTTTTCAGTAAATATAGGCAAAGTATTTTGGTGCATTTAAACAAAACATTTTATTAAAATTTATTAAACAGATATATTTATTAAAATCAATATTCAACAAACATATTTAAAAACAAAGATAATACAATTAAATTCAAGCTAAATATTGCAAAAGAAAAATTATAACCTACAAAATTTCAACTAAATTTTCAGCTTTTCTTGATATTTCGTCTTTTTAAAATTTGTATTTAATATTTTTCTATAACATAAATTTGGCTGTACTACTTTTTAGACCGTTATCGTAAGTTATTTTGTTAGATTAGCTCCAGATTTGGCTTCAGTACTGACTAAACTAATGTACAGTACATGCACAAATATAATATTGTATAGCTTCCTATTAAAAATATGAATTTAAATTATAGATTTGTGAGGGGTGTACTTGTATATGCTGAGCACTGTATGTTCAAAATGTAACCACAGTAACTTTTTGGTTTGATTTCCATTTTAAAGGGAATCTATTATGCAAATATCTATACTATAAACAGTTGTGTGGCAATAGTCTGTGAACATAACCAGCTTCTAATGGTAATTTTTCATAAACTTTAAAAACCTTAACACTTAGAATAACACTGATTGACATTCTCCCTTTGTACATGTCATCAAAGGAAGAAAGTCTGAATCTGTCACTATGCTGACACATGACCATTTAAAAAGAGGACTGGGAGCACAATCTCATTTGAATTTAAAGCGACAGTCACCAAAAGAGCACAATTAGGATTTATGCATAAAATGGGGAGTTTCTAAGAGTTTTTTTATTATTAATATTATTTGAGTGGTATTTTGAGCTGAAACTTCACATGCACACTGTAGGACATCAGAAATTTATTTTACATCTTGTAAAAAGGGGCATAATGGGTTCCCTTTAACATGTCATGCCTTTGTTGGATCTCTAATGTTAAATTAGTCACAGGGCGATAGAAAATAGAATAGAAAAATAAATACACACACACACTTTCAACCCTATCAGGAAATAAACCGCAGAGACCCTTGGTTTTTCTCTGATTGTACCTGAAGGAGCCCCGACCCAGGCCAGACCCAAGACTCCATCATCAAAGTCTCTGTCTGTGAAGACGTAAGCTAGGCAGTATTCATCGTGATTCTGCTCGGAGTTGAGCTCAAGAAATTTCTCCACACCGATGTTGCCAAATCGGAAAGGGTTGGTACTATCCTTTTCATCAGTGGTTGTGTTGATCTGAAATAGAGACACAAAAAGACAAATTCATGACAAATGATCACATCTATACTTTTTAAGTCCTGGAGGACAACCTCTTTAAATAACCTGATCTTTAATGCAGAGAGAAAAAAAGTCTTCCATTTAGTTCCAATATTATCAACAATGATTTTTACCTTCCCGACGTGTTCACTTCCTGCCACCTACTTTAGTGTTCCCGGTCAAAATTGACCGGTTCATTTTAAGTACTCTTAAACTAGGAAAAATAAATAAAATTTCAAAAGTTTTTATTCAACATTTTTTATCTGTGAACAATGTTTCAAAGTAATGTTTAACATGAATTTATAAAATTATACATAAAATAACTGCAGTGAAAATACAAATAGTGAGTGAGTGTGTGAGTGAGTTTGGGTGGTGTACAGTCCGTCAAGACGGAACCCAGCAAACAATTTTGTGTTTAATAGACGTCTAATAGACATGTAAACACAGACAGCTTGGCTAAAATAAGGCTAAACTTGGGCTGTCAGTAAAAATCTAATAGACTCTAATAGAATCTAATAATAGAATCTAAGAATAGCCCAAAACTAGACTAGTCGTCAAATAGACAGATTAAACAGACTTTATACATCTAGTCATTCATTTCTGTTTATTTGATGACTAGTTTTGGCCTATTCTTATATGTCTATTAGATTTTCACCAACAGCCCAAATTTAGTCTTGTTTAAGCCAAGATAACTATGTTTAGATGTCTATTAGACATCCATTAGACCTCTTATAAAAACAAACAATGCTTGCTGAGAACGTGCATTCTTACCAGTTAATCATTATACAAGGCAAGAATAATAATCTGTTTAAAGTTCACATTAGAACAAATGTGTCATGAACTGGGCTTGACATTCTGATATTAGCATTAGTCTCAATTCATACTTCAATTTTTAACAAGAAATGACATGTATAATATCCAAACATAACAACAGACATGACAACAAAAAGAAAAGCATATAGTGACAGACAGACATAATGACAGACAGACATAACTTGTAGACAGACATAATGACGGATAGACAAAACAGACAGACAAAACTACATACAGACAGGCATAACGACAAATTTAACATTCATTCACTTTCCTTCGGCTTAGTACCTTTATTTATCAGGGGTCCCACAGCAAAATGAACCGCCAACTTATCCAGCATGTTTTACACAGCGGATGCCCTTCCTGCTGCAACCCAGTACTGGGAAACATCCATACACACTCATTCTCACACATTCACTATGGCCAATTTAGCTTATTCCAGTGGTTCTCAAACTGTGGTACTGTGGTCTTCCTTCCAGTGGTACGCAGAGGAATCGCTGAATAATAAAAGAATGAAATGAACACACTTTTAACCCTTTGACGCGTACAATAACACAGAGACTCATGTGATTAGATAGCATTGGCTGTTCCCTGAAGTGTACGATTATGCTAATGTGCTTTGAATGCTTACTTTAGTGCATCGCGTCATCAGATGTTAAAAATCAGTCCACTTGGCGCAGCCGCGGCGCTAGCAAAGCAGATACACACGCGCTAGAGAAGCTCTTCTGCAGATGGGGCTGTTGTGTTGGAGTTTTAGTTACTGCAAACTCAGGATTTTCCGCATGCTGCATCATTGGTAAAATAATTATTACAAATGTGTTAAATGTGTGCTCATAGTTGTGTAAAATAGTGATTGCTTTTGATATATAAAGTTATTTGTTTTGTAGTTTAGTTTGTTACCTTTATTTTTGATGTGATTTAAATGGAGCAAGACAGAACATAGACTCAAGCAACTTTGCCATGCTTGCAGCTTAGAGGTAGAATAGAATTAAAGTTATTCTTCATGTGCACAGACGGAGGGAACACAAACCGTACCCGAGTCTGCTTGAAAACAGTGGTCGGTGCGCAAGTTAACATGAACTTCACAGTTCACTTATGTGATCTCATTTGCACAAGATCACAGAAATACCGCAGATATGAATTGGTAAAGCACTGTATGCATTTAATCACTCGCTTTTCTGACACACATAGGTCTATACTGTAAATGACATGCAGCAGATCTAATTTCTAATTTAAGTGAATCCAAATCATATATTTAAAATATATATTAAAATAATATATATATATATATATATATATATATATATATATATATATATATATATATATATATGTAT
>CAIGQZ010001108.1:15212849-15239670 GCA_903798205.1 Danio tinwini
TGTGTGTGTGTGTGTGTGTGTGTGTGTGTGTGTGTGTGTGTGTGTAACCATGGAGTGCTTTATATCAATGTATTTTCATTGTCTGCAAATAAATGATATAAATCCCTATTAGAAATTTTAATAAGACATTAGCATAAATTAAATCACAAAAGAACATTTTACTCAAAAGTATTTTTTTATTAAAGGCCAATCTAGATGATCTGCTAAAGACCAATGTTGTTTCTCAAACAAATCAGCAACATTTGCCCTCATTCTTACTGTAGAGGGCCAGATTTATCCCCAAGGGATGGCAGGAAGGGGAAAGTGGTGTATTTCCCAGCCTTTAAACACTAGAATGACAAAACATGAACACCGCAAACCCAACCACATGAAATCACAAACACATATGCAGCCTGAGCACAATGCCCACTCTAATTATATTAAACAAGTGATAAAGATGCAATTATTACAGGCGCAATCCATTTTATTCTCCAGCACACTCCTAATATGCAAGCAGACGGCTGCTAGAGATTTTAATGGGTCCCACCATCACCAACAGATCATTAGACTCTGATAGCACTCGCCCTCAGAGCCAGAAGAGACGGTCATGGCCCCCTCATCAGCTGAGCACCAGCAAAGCCTTCATTAGCTTCACAGTCAATCATCGCGTTTCTCTTCCAGTTGACAAGTGCCCAAAATCTTGTGTGAACATCCTAAAAGCCAAAGAGAGCCATCTGGGTTCCCACTGAGAGCTTTTGTCCCCTGACGGCGTCACTTTCACTGCTAAAAGAAGTTCCAGGAATATCCCGCCTGATCCCAGTCAGACCCAATTTACTCAAACCAGCACATGCAATGCAATTACCCAGCACTCAACACTTTCGATTCCGTTTACAATAATGCATCTGAAATTAGTGACATCCACCAGCTCAGCCTCTTAATCTAAGTGGATTTCTTGTGCAAAGTAATGGCGTTCACTTAAAAGAAATGATGGTGATGACGCCAGCTAGCATGGACACTAACTACATGAGCCTATGAGGACAGAGTGATACAGCAACAGGAGATTTACTGAGCGCATGATGTGGCTCTTGTTTACTACAGAGCCATAAAGGAACGTTTTACTAGAGTACTCCATCACAGACGGGATATGGAGGCGGTAACCAGTCTGGAATACTGAGTGTGAATCAGTCTGCATGTCAGAGAGAATGACAGGAACTGAGAATGAAACAACCTTTAAAGAGTAAGCAATGTAAAGCGAGAGGGAGGAATAAAAAAATTTAAATGACTGAGAGGTGGAAGCTGAATTGGGTCAGGACAGAGGAGGTAAGCGCTGACGAGAAGAACATCCCTACATTACACAACTGGCTAACTCACTGATCCAGACTCTATGACTCTCCTCACCTTATGAAAACAGAGGGGGACTTTTTGCAAACTCTGAATCATAACACACATAATAGGGTTTATTTAAATATATTAATATTTATTTAACAGTAAGTTTACAAAATCCAAACAATTTTTATTCCAACAAAAATGTACACTAATAACCACATTAATGAGCACAACAATCAAGATTACTAAAATGACCTCAATATTACTAACAACAACCATTATAATTATTCATAATAATACACAAAACTAAAACAAATTATTAATTAAATATGTAAACAATTAATGAAAATGAAAAATTAATAACATGATTGTTTCTAAAAAAATTTAAATTTTTACAAATGTAAAAATGTGTATTGTAATAATATTAATTATATTATATATTAATATTATTATTGAAAAAATATGATATTGCGATAGTTTATTTTATCTGTTAAAGTTTCACAAGGTAGTTTGAATAGCACTATTTAATGGTTTTCAATGGTCCTGTTTCTAGTCCAAATATCAAACAATTCTAAGAACAGCTTAAAGACGCCTCTCATATGGAGAATGAAGTCACATGCATGTGATTTTTAACAGAGACTTCAAAAGAGTGTAAAAATCTTGATAGTTGTCTGGGTCTCATCTATCAAATCTGATCTTTATTTTGTGTTTTCTATTGGATTCGAGTCAGGTGATTGGCCAGGCCATTCTACAGCTTGATTTTCCTTCGCTGAAACCATTTAAGTTTTCTTAGCTGTGTTTTGGAACAATGTCTTGCTGAAATGTCCCCTCTGGTTTCATCTTTATCATCCTGGTAGATGTTGAACTGAAGCAGCTAATATTAATTTACACTGAGGAAGGGAAGAGGATTGCTGAATAACTTCGGAGAGATTTAAACTGCTGTCTGGGCTTTCACTGCTTTTTTATACCTCCTTTTCTTCATGTGTTCAATACTTTTTTCTGAGTCACTTCATTTTATTTTACTTAGTTTGAATAGCACTATTTCATGGTTTTCTATGGAGTCTAACAGTATTCAGGTACAGAAATTGAATAATCGCAACGCAAAAAAATGCGTTTAGTACTTGGTCTCGTTTTTGTTTTGCTTGATCAAAAATTGTTTGATATTTAGACTTTTTTTTGTTTTGTTTTCACCTTCAGAAGAGATGAGTTAAAATTAAGAGTTTTCCTTAAACCAAGGTAAATTATCTGCAAGTGGGAATAATCTGCCAAAGTGAAATAATGTTGTTTTCGCTTGTAGAAATGTAGAAATTTGGACCAGAAACAAGACAAAAATTCTAAGATTTTTTTTTTGCATTAATCGTATAAATTCCATATGAATACCGTGATTAAATACAATTCTGTAGCTCCTGCTTAACTACAATTCAGACTCGCAACATTGCATATCTTTGGGATATCAATGTTGAAATGATATATTGTGCAGCCCTAATTAAAATTGATGACAACTACAAAATCAACAAAGATAAAAAAAAATATCAAACAAAAAAGTTAAATGTCATTCCATAAATATCAATTCCATCACTGAAAAAATCTATTCATCCAATATTTTGAAAAGTAATTTCATTAACTAATATCATTACACAAAAACAAAAAACGAGAAGGAGAAATGAAAAAAAATGTAATAAATAAAATATCACTGTTAGATAGCTAAAGAGACCTTGAGAGAATCTGGAGAGTGTCTCTTGCTGAGGCAGGCTGTGAATCGCAGCGGAAATCAGAGCTCTGACTTCTTTGAGCTGGACTTTGCCTCATCTGCTTGTCTCTTCTCTCCTCCTGTCCTTCTCTCCTCTTTAAATCTACCTATTTTTACCACACTATAAGGACTCATTACTAAGACACAGATTGGCCCATCTGGCTGCTGGAGGGCTATACACTTGGACGCCTGCTCTGGGAGTACACAAAAACCATGAAAATGGCGAATGAATTGTCAGACGCCAGAGAAACCATTGATCCTGCAGTGCATAGCAGGCCTGAATCAACTTTCCTTGCCAGTCTGTCTGTGTTCAATGTTGCATGCCACACAGAATCAATACAACAGAATTAACTGCAGACTGCACCACTGCGGGCAAGAGCACAGCACTGGTGAGAAATCTGATGCCTACAATTGGAAATGCCACTATTTAATTACATCCACTTCAACTCAACTCAATTAAAAGGTTTTTTATAAAGCACCTTTTCAAAAAAAAAAAAATCATTCTAAATTAACTAAGCAAACATTAGTGCCTTAATAAAATAGTCTTACCAAGCCTAAATAACTACATAAATAAAAAAAATTAAATACATACAGTTGAAGTCAGAATTATTAGCCCCCCATTGAATTTTTTTTTTTTTTATATTTCCCAAATGATGTTTAACAGAGCAAGGACATTTTCACAGTATGTCTGATAATATTTTATCATTTGGAGAAAGTCTTATTTGCTTTATTTCGGGTAGAATAAAAGCAGTTTTTAATTTTTTTTAAAACATTTTAAATGTCAAAATTATTAGCCCCTTTAAGCTATATGTTTTATTTAGATTTACAGAACAAACTATCGTTATACAATAACTTGCCTAATTACCCTATCCTGCCTAGTTAACCTAATTAATCTAGTTAAGCCTTTAAATGTCACTTTAAGCTGTATATAAGTGTCTTGAAAAATATCTAGTCAAATATTATTTACTGTCATTATAGCAAAGATAAAATAAATCAGTTATTAGAAATTAGTTTTTAAAACTATTATGTTTAGAAATATGTTGAATATGTTGTTCTTTCCGTTAAGCAGAAATTGGGGAAAAAATAAACAGGGAGGCTAATAATTCAGGGGAGTAATAATTCTGACTTCAACTGTAGTTTGACATTTTACCATGGTTAAAAAACTGTGAAGTGCATGTCTGTTGTCTAGAAGTCAATTATCCTGATAATCCATGATAAATCACACAAGTTAAAAAATATGTGATTCAAAGAAGAGCTAAATGGCACAGTTTAGTTACATATTTGTTATTATCTAAAGCTATATTATATATATCTATAAGCATTAAACACTTCTTAATTTTTCCCTGAAAATGATAATTCAAAAAATTATTTAGGTAAAAACCCAAACAATATAAACAAAAAACAAAACAAAAAAATCTGAATTGTTTTTATGTGTAATAACAATGGAATGACACAAAGAGAAAGTACTGAATCACTGAAATGTACTGAATATTTTACATAAAAGGGCTTTTTTGGTGATGGCAGCTAAAGATGCTTTTCACATGGAGAATGAAGTCGCATGAATTGCTCAGGTGTGATTCTTTCACAGACTTTAACAGTGTAAAAATCTGTATTGTTCTGTAGGTCTTGTCTATCAAATCTGATCTGTATTTAGTATTGTATATTGGATTCAAGTCAGGTGATTGGCTGGGCCATTCTACAGCTTGATTTTCTTTCTCTGAAACCATTTGAGGGTTTCCTTGGCTGTGTTTTGCATCATTGTCTTGTTGAAATGTCCACTCTGGTTTCATCTTTATCATCCTGGTAATGTAGATGATGTATTGAAGCAGCTAATATTGATTTACAATGACAAAAAAAAGAAAGATTTATATTATATTATTATAACTTTTTGTGTTTTAATGTTATTATAACGTAGAGCCAGTGCGATTAGTAGATTTCTTGCAGAATGTCCTAAAGGAGCACCTCAATCCAAATCCAATTTAGAGAAACAGGACAAAACATCAGGAACAATTGTGAGCCACAGGAGCAGGGGTTAGACTACAGAGAGAGGCAACAGTAAGAGTGAGTGAGTAAGTGAGCACAGATGAAGAACAACATCAGAGCACAGCAGCAGAGGATCAGGTGCTGGCACGGTTATCCATCTGATGAATGGACAGCAATGCCTTCCAAGAGTTTCTCGGTATAAACCTGATAAAGAAACCATCTGTTGAGGAGTCAACATCTCCAATAAATCACATAAAATACAATAAAAGACATACAACTGTATGAGCAGAATGAGCAAAGGAGATAATGAAAGACAGATGGAACCATTAGTGGTGTCTGCTGCTAAAGAAATCTTTAGTTCTGTTAAACTGTAACTCATCTTTATTTTCACTAAGCAACTGGACTTGTGAATAAAACTGGTATGCTTACCACGGAAGAATTGTCAAAAACATTTTATACCAAATAAATGTATGTTTTATATCTTTAAAAAAAAACATGTAGCACAAACACAAGCACAAAGCTGCCCTAATGTTAACACTTAGTTTTGCATAAAGCTCTGGAAAAGCTCAATGAAACAGGTAAATAAAGACTTACTTTGAGCTCTGAAGAGGTTTAAACTTTTTGTTTAAAAACGCTACAACCACATCTTTGTTATTTTTTTCCAGGAAGCTACCTCCAACAAAACCATCAAAACCAAATAAACCCATCTGCTACAAGATTTGTCAATTTTAATGAACTGGAACCTGCTACAAAGGGGAAATGCACAATGATCAGAAACACATCCTGATCCCAATTTAATTTAAAAGAAATGAGTTCAGCCCCTGACTACCACAAATAAAAAACCTATCCTGCAGTCAGATCCTTATTTAACCCTGCTCTGATCTCTCCACACTTGCTTTGTTATTTCAGCCACCTCTGTGCTTCAGGTCCCTTTACTATGATCAATACCGAGCATGGACAGCAAACGGAACCCCTAAATAAAAGAGAATGTTTTTCACAATGAATTCACAATGGGGGAAAAACATCAAAAAGCTGAAGATCACAGTTTCACATTTACTATTTTTAAGCTGTTGGCTGCTCAGTGATTTTCTGTTTTGCTTCTAATACCAAACACCCCACCTAGAAAAAAACTGTGTGCATCAAAGTAGGTATGTGACGCAGAATTAATAGAACTAATATCACAGTGAAAAAAAAACAAGACTTCTCTTAAAGTCAGAAGGGATCGTATTGTCATCACATGCCTTACACACTTTCTTCAGGAATTTCAGGAGCAATGCAAGGAGAGACTGTGCTCATTCATACTCAAGTTTTCTTAATCTCTCTGTTCTCTGAGCTCATATGAGGGTAAGAGAGGAGAGATATGCATCACATGAAGTGCATGTGACTCTGACTCGCTTGTTTCAAGCTAAAGAAATGGCATGTTGCGCACACAAATTCCCTCTCATGACTACAAAAATGTGACATCAAAAATCTAATGGTCTTAGCAGAGTTATAAAACCATGATATCATTACCACTTCTGCAACTATTTTTAAATGAGAAAAAAAAATGGAGTTATTTTTAAAATGCTAAATAGAAGTTTTACAAGTCATTTTAAATAGCTATTGCAATCAAATCTACCGACTATACTCATTTGTACAGGCAACGAGTGTATAAGACCTGGGTACACAAAAACCATCACAATCTAATTTAAACCATTTTAAAGTTCAGAAGCACTATGTTTTGTTTCAAGTTTGTGATTCCTTTACCAAATTTTCCTTTGTTGTGAATCTGACTTTCTCATTGGTGGAACGCCATTCCAAATAATGTAATTTCCAGTCAAAACAAATTGGTCTTCCACTTCCCCTTACCCATTAGTTTCATGTGTTCACGTTAAGGGATAGGGGTGTCTCAATTCTATTTTGGTTAGAGCGTAGGGATAGGTGGAAGTGTCAGAAACCCCTTCAAATTAAAGAGTTTTTCCGAATGGGAAATATTTTAATTTCTATCCCTTCACACTCTCTTTCAAGGAAAAAGTGTAGGCATATGTGTAAGGGTATGAAACCGAACTGGACCCCAAGTATGCACAGTAAATGTAAACTGTCACTCACAACAAAGAAAATGCTGTCACTCACAACAAAGCACAGATTATCCTCCAATTTGACTTGTACTAAACTGTCAAAGAGTGAAAACCAGAGTTTAAATCATTTAGGGTTTACCCAGCATATGGAATTAACTTAGATTACTGTTAATGGTCTTCAATACCATTGTGGTTGAAAATCAATATAAGATGCCACCTGTCGGTTGAAAATCAATTGGTGAGCCAATTGACTTAAGCACCATTTTGTCTGTAGCATGCAATTTTAGACAAAAAAGGCAATAATCCCCTAAACAAAACTTTCAACAAACTAAAAACATAACTTTGAAAATACCCAAACATATTTCAAATTTGCCGGGCACACTGTAATAAGGGTGTACTCACACAATGTACAGTTGCCTTGAACCGGGCCAAAAGCACGCTTCTCAGAGCTCAGAGCTCAGAGCCGATTCAGAGCACTTACACTTCTCAAACGATCAGGGAAACGGGCCTGGGCACGGTTCGGATAGCATAGTGTGAGTAAGCCCTAAAAGATCTACAACTTCTAAAACTGGATTTTGTTTTATTGCTCCAACTTGCTAATCTATTAAATAGCACTTGAGTAGGTAGATTTGGTGGTTATTTGGTGGCCAAATTTAATCCATTGATTGATCTGGAAAAATTCAGTACTCCAAATAGCCATTGTACTTCAAGTTCTGAATAATTCTCTAATGATTTTTGCTTTACAAATCTTATAAATCGTTCATACTTATGCAATTAAGCAAATAAAGATAAAAAAAAAATTTCCTAATTGTGAAGACAAACAGGGAGCATCAATTACTAGGGATGCTCCGATCGATCAGCCAAAGATCAGTATCGCAATCACAGTTTATGACTCAATCGGTACTTGTGAATCTGTCCGATTTGATTTGATTGCATGTGTTTGTTTATAAGTAAGATGCATGTGCGCATCTGAATAAGAGATATGTTTAAGTGATTATATACAGAAACCTTAATTTACTATTTTAGGTAAGAAGTAAGCTCCACATAAGTATCATATTTAGAGGGCAAATGCGTGCTTTACGCATTATAAAACTTAAAGCATCAGAATCTGTATTCTGTATCAGCCGATCACTATGACAAGAAATCTGTACTCATTATCAGCTGCAAAACTCCTGATCAGAGCATTCATATAAATTAATTTAATACTTGAGCGAATTAATCTTGAGGGTGTTTAAATGAGTGGGGTCTTAGATGAACAGCCTCTCGCTTAAGGGGGAAATTTTCACTTAAGATTTAATTAATCAATGTAATTTCATGTTAATTATCAGCTTAGGCTAGTACACACATGGTGTTATTACAGAAAAAAATACACAAAGGTTTTATGTCTTTATATTATGATGTTTTATATCTTTATTTATGATGTTAAAGAGAAACCATGTATACACTAAAAAGCATGTCAAACACATTTTAATTAGGAATACAGGGAAATTAAACCTTTTGAAAGCAGCCACTTGCATAAGCCTCGTTAAAAGCCAAACTATTTGCAATAAAATGCAAATGAGTCAGACTAAATAAAACCAACAGTGTAATCTTTGATCAAATGTGGTGTTATTTTGATCATGATTGTGTAAAGATGGCACACGTTTTGATTTTCCACACAGGAAATACCCTGTATGTGTGCAAAGGCAGGTTTGGCAGTTCCTGCAGTGACGTAATACTGCACCCATCACTCCAGTTAAACAAACAAGTGAGTAAATTCACAGTATTGAGGAGGGCATCTGAAGCCCAGGCTGCTATCTCTGAGAGAGCCAGGGGTAGGAGGCAAATTACTCTGATAATTCTCTCTGACCTTCTTAGAGATGAACAAACCTCTTTGTAATTCCAGCTACATGAACAAAGTTCTGAAAGGAGAAAGCGAAGCAGACTGAGACAGGAACAGATATACGAGGTATATCAGATATCACATATACTCAGCTAAAAAAGACACCCTCTACAAATACCTGCAGTGTTTACAGCAAGTCAATCAGACTTCAGATATTGTATCTACAGCTTACCCTAGAAAACCAATGAATGAATGACACACTGGCAGAAGTGCAGCCTCAGCGTTTAGAAAAAACAGAAACATCAGACACACACACACACAAACACACTCACACACAATTGTTTAATGTGCTGGTTCACCCTGTGCTTTCAGACTGGTATATTTTTGCAGTCTGTTGTGTGGAATGAGAGGGGATTTTATAGTGATCATGGCTGTGTGTAATCAATAAAGTCCAGCTAATATATACACTGAGCAGCTTTATAATCTCTTAACACCCTCGCTGTCTGCATAGCAAAGTCTGAATGACTTTCTGCTACCATGTCCTCTTTTGCAAATGTCAGAATTTAATTTAAGAGCCTAAATTTAGCAGAATTGAGAATGTTGTAGTACAAAAAATTACTTTGTGGAAATATGACAGAAAACTGCATACACTAAATACAATGCAGATATTAAAGCTATAGCAGATGCTAATCAATATTTATTTTTACATTATGTTCATTAACTGATGAATGGGATATTAAAATAAAAAGACTGTAAGTATTTTAGCTAGCTTTAGAATTGATGCTCTACACACTTTAAGTACCAATACAAGGGTTCTGACATTTACCAAAAATCAATAAGCAGGACCATCTCAGTTCTAAATAAACCACATAGCTACGAGTGAGACTTAATGGATATTCACAGTTGGCAGGTTTGGCTTTTAACTAAAATGTACTTTCCCATTTTACATCCACCACCCAACAAGGCTGCATATAGCAGGATACCCCAGTCTGCCCTACCACCCGCTGCTCTGCTCCTTATTTCTACTCCCGACAGACGTACATTTAAATTCCAAAAAGAGGCGATGGACAATGTGGTTTTGGCATTGCCTTACCTTTTCTAAAGACATCAATGAGGAAGATAATAAGAGCGATGAAGGTGAGGTAGTGATTGAGGATGAGGGAAAATGAAGGTCTTGAGGTTGTAAATAATAATGATGACGAAAAAAGGCATTCATAGGGTTTGAAGATAATGAGGAAGCAGTAATAATCCAAAGTGAGTTTGAAAAGGACTGTGGAGATGAATGTGTCAATGATGACTACAGGGGAAGTGGAAGGTGACAACTAGGAATCATCATAGGATGAGCTAGCCAAAGGAGAAAAATGAGCTCTTAGATTTTTGCTAGAATTAAACTAGGATGAGAACAGCAGGCGACCTGCAGGGACGTCAAACGGAAACCCTTAAAATGATCTCTTGAGCCAAAATTATACTTCGCTCTTAAACTCTAAATATTTAAGAGCATTCACTAGTCAGAAGAGCCACACATTCACACCAGAAAACCTTGTCTGTGAATTTCTACACTCTTTCTTTAAAAAGACAAAATGTTTTTATACTCATCCAAAACAGAGTTGTGTTTACCATTAATATCCCTCACAGAAACGTCAAAGCAGGCTTTTTTGCCATCTTCAGTGGTTTGTTATACTTGTTCCATCTCTTCAATTTCCTAGCTGTGAAACTGGGTTAACTCTGAAATAACTAGGTAGTGCATAAACAATTCAAAGAGCATGTGCTAGCAGTTCATGCGGTTAAAAAATTGTGTGTGCATTGAATGCGCGGTTGACTTTTTTCATGCACTCAAGTATAGTGAGGAACACTATGCTTTTAGTCTGCCGATAAAATCACAACTTAAACCAATAGTACTGATTAAAGTAAATGATGTAAATTTATTTATATGTTTTTTTATATTCTAGGTAAGGCATAAGACTTAAAAATGTTCGTCCAATTAAATATTGCCGAGCCGTTATTTCCCATAATTCTGATAAGTATCCAAAACTGTCTGTCAGCAATTGTAGATTTGAATAACTGCGCACCCGTTCATGCAGATCCACAGATGCGTGTTCACGTGGACACGAGTGACAGGGGTAAAAACAAATGCTGAATCAAAACTAGTAAAAATTCTAAATGAATATCGGAGTTACATTTGCACGCTGGAGTAAAGACGACACCATGGCTGAAGTATTTCTTTTCAGACAGGTAATGTTCTGATTTTAAAGTATTTTAGTCAAGCAAAGTTGATGCAGATTTTGTTGTTACAAATGGGTTAACTTGTATGCACAGAAGTGTTGTTCAGCAACAGAAATTTTCTGGCGAACGATTAATGGGACTATTTTCAGTTTCATAAGGTTCTTTTTTACAGCATTGATAATGTAGATTTTTATTTAGTTTAACAACAAAACATCAGTATATAGGGCTGTTCCACCTAGCCTGCTTTACTGAAGTGAAGTTGCTTTTATATTCCCCTTTAATTTTTGAACATTGATCACCTGTGACACGCTCCCTATATCGTTTATAATGCTACTCTGATTATTCACTCTGAAATAGCATGTCAGTATGGCTTAGTAATAAGTGTAATTCCTGCAGCCTGCCAGCCAATCACTAAGCATACAGTAGTCACTTTAGGACAGACCTTGTGAGAGAGTGAGTGATGAGTGAGACTGATGATAGAGTGATGACAAAACATGCTAGATATAATACAGTTTTTCGTTCAGAATTGTAGTATTATAAAAGTACTATAAAGTTTTCTAACTGGTGAATGACATGAATTAGTGGGTCTCTGTCATCTTTAATGATTTCAGGAGGTGTGGCTTTGGGCAACAGGGGAGGAATTGTATTTGAAAAATATTATGCTAACCGGTTAGCTTTTAGGCAGATCACCTACTGCACCTAATAATAATAATAATAATTATTATTATTATTATTATTATAGTAATAATAAAAGCAATAATAATAATAATAGTAACAACAACAACAACTGACCAATCTATATACAAAAAAAAAACTCTAACCCACACAGAGTGTCAATACAATCTGCATCCACTTACAAAAAAACTGTTTAAATTACTGTAAAATAGGAATTTAAGTCAAAGTAAACAGTTAACAGGAACCAATTGGGAAATCACAAAGGGATTCCCAGAGGATCAAACTCATGTGAGCCGAAAAGCTGAAAGACAGTCAACAACAAAAAAAAAAAGACAAACAAACCTTCTCTACCTTCTCGCTTCTTTGACGCTGATGTATACAGTTACTTCCCTGGAGGTTAAATCACAAGCTCTCAGTTCAGCTTTGTTAAGCAACTGAAAGATGCCACAGCTAGCATATTTTATAAATACCGAAAGGACTTGGGTAATACATGGGTATTATCACCATGAAGTTAACAGCAGTCCAAACCCCCATTGGATGACTAATGGCTCGTTTCCACTGAGTGGTACAGTACGGTACGGTTCGGGTCGGTATGGGTCACCTTTATCAAGCTTGTGTTCCATTACAAAGGGTACCCTTTTGGTGGGCGTGGTGTACTACAGAGAGTTTCAGTCGACGTCATTCTTGCTCGAATAAATGTCTACAGTAAAGCTGTACAGTTCGTTCACATTATATGAGAAGCTCTTCTAACAAAACAGATGCTTTAAACATATTAATACTTGCTTATAAATGTTTATTACTAATATTTCTATGAACATGATTTGATTATAACTGCAGATCAATGACAGTGTTACAGCCTACTGTAACGTCTGCAATTATATAAAATAAATAAATGCAACATATATGAACACATACAACCCCTTACAGTCTCCGATATGTTACCAATTACAGATAAACTATACACAGCATACATTAAGTCCTTATTTGAGTTCAAAAACAACACGCAACATATACAGTAGCCCACAGTCAGAGCTAACCTCTCATCTGTGTCTGTAATCTTCACCAGCACATGTAGCCTCTGTTATAGAGTAATTCCGTCATTCCGAGTTCATAATAGTCTAAAAGGTGATTATAAACATGGCAGTTTGTTCATGATTCGGGTTGCTGAAACTATTTGCTCCTGTCGGGAATCCTTGTAATCCTGTCTGGCTTCTCCTTTTTTCCGCGCTTCACTCTCGCATTTGTCCTTTTCTTTCTTCATTAATCACACACACACGTTATTATTATCAGCTCAAGAAGTTTGTTATATCAAATCTAGACGCGAACGCGGGCTCCCTGGAGAAAGCGAAAACCGCTCGCACTTTTAGACGGCCTCATAAAACAACAACAGGACACGGCAGATTCTTGGCTTTGTGGTTGTTCATCAAGACAACGACAAGGTTTGTTTTGAGCCCAGGTCATCCATGTATCGTTATTATATGCATATAGTTGTCTCGGCTGTGCATTTAAAAACATGGCGGCTCCATTGTTTTGATTCTGGCTAGCTCCACGAGATTGTGACATACCTCTGTAAACCAATCAGCGTTCAGCTGCGTGTGTAGCTCCACCTTTTAGTACCCTTTCTCGTCTTTGGTACCCTTTCGAAAGGGTGCCGAAAAAGTGGTAGGGTACGGATCGGTTCAGTACGCTTTTGACAGTGGAAACGGCCATAAAAGCGTACCGAACAGATCCGTACCGTACCACTCAGTGGAAACGGGCCATAAGAACAATACCTTTGATCCTATCACCACTGTGCCCTTGAGCTAGACACTTGAGTCTGAGTTGCTCAGGAGGGACTGTGTCAGAGATGTATAGCAAGTCAACTTGAATTATAAAGTGACTGTTGATGTACTGTAAGGTAAATAAATACACTTCTTATTCTGAGTCTGACATTTCTTCGAGGTCCAGTGACACTCAGAAACTGTACAGAGACTATGCTAGTTCTTCAGGGAGTGAGAAGTGGGTCACCCGGTAAGAGATGTACATATCAGTATTTAGTAACTAGACTCAGACTGACTAAGCTCAAGTCTTACAATGATGTGTGACCCCCCATGAACCTCCTACATTGTTAAATATTCATTCACTCTTCGAGCTTCTCTGCTGTGGGCTCACCTTGGAGAGATTAGCTCCAGGGCTCGTTCTGTTCCACCTCTGGCATGATGCTTCACTGCGGCTTAAACCACTAATCCAAACAGGCAAAACACACCAATTGCTACACACACACACACACACACACACACACACACACACACACACACACACTTGCAGCACCGATCCTTTTACAACAATACACTGCTTTCAGCCATGGACAACTGTCTTTAGACACACCCCGCTACACCACACGACGTGTTTGAACATACAGTTGACTTCCAGAGTTAATGTCAAGAACGAAACAAAACTGCATTATAAGAGATAAGAGACTTATTACATGCAAACTATCCCAGCAGTCAAACAAAACACACTAGCTCTTTTCATCAAGAGGTCACCACAGAGGACTGTTTGGGCCAGAGAGAATAATACCCACTGAACAAAACCCTTCATTTTGTCATGCCATGCATATTTGTTATGACGATCAGTATGATACTAGTTACTGTTAATGGATAATACTTGATTTATTTGATCAAAAACAAAAGAGTGTTTAAAACCACTAATTCATTCCTTTAACAACATTTAAAGCATTTAATATATTAATATGTAACATATTTTAGTTGCTAGGGATCCCTAGAATAGTTTGGCTATGGTTGTTTTCTGAAGTCAATAAAACTGGTAGCACAGTAGAATATTAATATGCTTGGCACAACGAAGACTACTGATCTAAAGGCAACTTATTTACATTTAATGACATCTATCCACTCATTAGAGTGTTTTAATCAATCCCAGAGATCCTCCACCCTTGAATGATGAATCTTCTTAGAGGAGCAGTAAAACACCTTTAGATTAATTAGAAGCTCAACTCCTTCTCACTTTGAGTCATCAGATATTCTCAGGTAGAACTTACAGACACATTAATATATACGCCATCTTTCAATAAGCACTTTAACCTTATTATATAATTAAATTCAGAGGTTGATTCATGAATAATTTATATCAAAAGGAAAACACTCCATCACATGTGACACATGGTCACTTCATATGCTGTGCCACACTCAACAGTTCCTTCACCTAAACTTCAACTTGACTCACACTTTTGCCTCCCAGAATCCCCTTCACAATAGATGACCTTCATCACGTTTGAGTATAATGGCTACACAAAGAGAGCTCTGAAGTCCAAAGAGAGAAAGAAGCCCTCTCAGCTCATATGAACAAGTGTGCCATTTACATCTTGTATTAAACGCAAACGTAGAGTGATTTAGAATGGACAGACTGCTGTTTAAATGCATCTCATGCATTTTTTATTAATAAGGTATTAATAAGGTATTAATGTTAATTTTATTAACATTTTCAGTGATCCAATCACAAGTGGTCAGCAGAGAGGCATTTCTGTTTTCACCTGGTATTAACATGCTTCAAACAAGTTAGTTGAGATCACTTGCATTTGAATTTAGTCAAACTGAAACCCATTTTAGCCTGGGACACACCAAGCCAATGTAAATAAACAAGCCTGAGAAAACGCATCAAACAAATGACAGTTGACTGAAGCAAAGAATGTGTTAGAGGCTGTAACTTTTAATACCTACAGGTGTTAAGCACATATTAAAGCCATATGTATTCCTCATTGCCTCCAAACAATCTGATTGCACAACATTTGGACCATTTTGTCAAATGTATTTAGTACCAACTAGGAGTGCAACAATACAAACTTCTCACTGTTTGGTTTTCAGTTTTAGGGTCAAAGTTTCAATTTGGTATATGATATTATTTATAAAAACAGAATAATATAATAAAAACCAACACTGCATACTGTACACAATTTTCACTGTATAAATTAAATGCAGCTTAACTATTATTGAGCTATTTAGCCATTCATTGTCTTTTGTTGTTTTATTAATACTGTAATAAAACAAAGAGAGCAAAAATAAGATGTTTTTACTTTAAAACAATCCACAGATGCAGCACAAAGAGAAAGTTATAGACAGCACAACGTCTCCAAAGTTTATGTTCTGAGTTAATGTTCTAACCCATTGCACACTTGTCAAGTTAAACACATTGACTTAATTATGGGCCATAATAAAGTTTTACCATTGAGAAGCAAGTCTTAATTTGTGCATCGTAACTTATTCACCAGTTCAGATGAGCACTGAGATCTCCCGCGTGAGTTCTTTTCACACTTTTAACGTTTAAATATAAAAAAAGCTTATGAATTTAGTTTAAACCTGAATAGGGACATGAGATTTTGGTCCCTCGTGGACTCATGCTCTGACATGTGGCACATATGGCTTTCATTTTCATGTGAAAGCATCTATATAGCACTCACTGTTCCAGCACATGGATATACATTTTATAATGTAGAGTCAGTTCAGAGAGTAATTAAAGGTGCCATATACTGCATAGGTTTAATAGATTAAATTGTTCTCTGATATCCACATAGTAAGTTTATGTCTTTGATAAGTAAAAAAAAAAAGGTTTTATATGTTCATTACTCATAAAATACTTAGAATCAGATGGTCCATAATTGACCATATATGCTTCATGTTGTGAATATTAATGAGCTCCGCTCTGACGTGCCACTTTTAAGGCTGATTTATACTTCTGCATAAAGCGCACGCGTATGCTACAGTGCAGCCTATACATGAATGCATAGCCCTTGTCGTGGCCGTCGGCGACGTTGATGCGCACATTACAAAAAAACGTAACGCGTACGCATAGCGCAAGCTCTGTGATTAGTCGGCTTTATATCGTTGACGAGTGTGGGCGGAGGTGAGAGTGTTTACAAGTGTGGAGTCCCGTAAAGGAGCTCTGGATGGAGACTGTTGTTTTGTGTTTACCTCATGATTAAAGTTGTTGCATGTCCGCCGATTCCAGCCTCAAAATGAGCGAGTTTGAGCCACTTGTACATTAAGGAAGCTTTCAGAAAAAACAAAACACTAGCAAAGAAACTGGACACAGAGGAACAAACACCGACTGCCAGCTAGCGTTTCGGAAGTGTTATTGTAGAGCAATAGAAACGGCGTGCAGAGATATAAATGCACGGCTAAGCGCAAGACTTGCGTCGTGGGTCACGCCAATCACTTGACGCAGAAGTATAAACCAGGCTTTACTGTACGTTCACACCCAAAGCGGCGAGAGCAAAGTAGCCGGAAGTCATTCATTTTCAATGGGAGCCAGCGGCGATAAGCGGAGAGGAGCAGTGCGGCGCATCTTCGCCGGTGTAGGCGTCGAGGAAAGTTAAAATCTAGTCAACTTTATGGTAATGAGCTATGACGCTGTTCTGCGGCAAGCAATCAGAATGTAGAAGTCCACAGCTTGAGAGGAGTCCAGAGAACAAAGTCACTGTTAACTTTGGTTCTGACCACAGTTGTTCCCAAGGGTTTTATTATTGTGGTCGCCGGATTTCCAATTATTGTGTGATGTCGCCACATCACATGCAACTTGACCTTTCATTGTTAAGTGAATTTGATAAAGTGCGCAACATTTTCACTCTAGAACCCATGTTTTTATGTGGGAATGTAAAAGTAATTTGCTGATATGCTGCAACGGCTCCTTTAAATACGAGATCAATGTAGCGAATTTTGACACTCTCGCCGCCGGAGCTAAAGGCAGACAGCGTTGTCGCCAGGGCGGCCAGAGCGACCTTTGATGCTTTCACCACCGTCGGTGTGAACGCACAGTCACAGACACACACACCACACACAGCATGATGTACGCTGAACACAAGACAAATATAAACTCACGAGAGTAACGTTAACCTATTTTGCTCACTAGATCTGTTGTGGTTAATGGCCAAATTATAATTACATTTGACAAAAGAGAGCGATAGATATGTATCGGCTTGAATTTTAAAGCTATATTGTCAATGAAAACACAGCCAGGAATTGATATCAGCTTTTGCATGAACCTAACAGTTGAGCTGAGTAACACGATTCAGCAGTCTGCATGTATTTGTTGAAACATAAACATCAAATTTCACAATAAACAATAGATTACAAAAGATACAATAACACATACTTTATGCCTCTTCAGAGTGGAGCTGCAAAATTGTATTGACCTGATTCTCCAATGCAGAAGTGTGCTCGTTTTTGTGATCGTTTTAGAACTTCCGATTCGGTTGCCTATAGGGGAAAATGACAAGGAATAACAAACTGCAGAAAACAGTCAAACGACTTGCTCTACAAACAAGTGTTTGCATGACTATAGAGACAAAGCAGAATAATATAAGAAAATATCAGTTTGCAATATCAAGCAGCAGAACGAGCTGTTTTTAACGTCTAAAATGAATGGAAGTGAATGAGACCGGAAGTCTTGAGACAAAGAGATAAAAATGGCTGCGCCTGCTTGTAAGGGAAGAATAAGATGAATAATCTGTAACAGCATTATCCTGACGCAAGTTTGAACATGTCTCAGGCAGTCATTGCTTAGTGATGCATAGTAAACAATCTGCGGCTCTCGTTTTCAAAATAAAAGTCCCACATACATTGTAAGTTAAATATAGGATCAAAAATAACTAAGGGAGGACAACAATTTTTGTTGTCTCACTAGGAAACATTGTGGCTTATCCAACGGAGACCAAGACATGCATGTTAATTATCCCAGAGAAGGTACATATAAGTCTGTGTTCTCCTCATGACACAGCTACTCAAAAGGTCCAGATGAATGACCTAAATTAGTAGGGGTGTCAAAATCTATTGTTTTTTCGGTGCTCCGCGATGCAGACGCAGACAATTCGGTATCGGTTCAGTAATAATCATAACAGGTTATTATGTACTGATGTCATTTATCTCTCATGCGCTGTCGCCGTAGCTTACAATGGCAAGGGAGGCGAGCCGCGAGCGCTAGTATTTACATTGCTCTAACTACTTAAAAAATGCAGAAACTGTGCACAATTTCACTGCGTGTGTGTTTGCTGGACAGACTTTCACTGACACTTACAGCAGAAGCCCCTATTTCACTGAGATTGAGAGAATGAAAGTAAACTCTCTCTCTCTCTCTCTCACACTGTGGCACAGAGTCACTCTTCTGTGAAGAGCGCAGCACACAAGAGCCAATCGCAGCCCTTTCTGTTGAGAGGGTGACCAATCATAGGGGTGTAAGAGAACTTGGTAGACAAGGATCAGAAAGCGAGCGCGATATTCATATTTGTTTATATTATTTGCTATAAATGCTTATGTTGTTTAAAGGTACAATTTATATATCTGACTATTTGTATTAAAGGACAAAATTGTATTATAAATAGTATACAAATATATTTATACATTTTAATACAAGAATTGCTGCTGTGAAGAAAATATAAAACTGTGTATGGAAAGCATCGTCAATGCACCGAGATATCGAATTAAACCGAATCGATGGCATGATAATCGTAACCGAACAGTGAAACCAGTGTAGGTTCACAGCTCTATAAATTAGGTCTACATCCAAATGATGAGGGCATGGCCCGTGAGTCATGTTACAGTTTGATTTGTGTTCTGATGGGCCTGTTGTCGACCTTTTACACTCATTGAATTTACATAAGAACAAGGAAACAGTGGTGTCTAAGTCTCACCGTATATCTATTTGCATATACTGATCTCTTATTTTTCGACTATACCTAGATATAGAAGGGAAGAGAGAAGGAAAATACAAAATACAATTTTTCATTTAAATGCAAAAACCGCAATTTCTGTTTGTATATTGAACCATGGAGCTTATACTGAATTTGTGTCAAATATTATATTCAATACTGCGGCTTTCCTAGTACCAACAACTTTTTTTCTAAAGGTCCACAATGACTTTTTAATAATGCCTCCATTTTGGCATGTTGCCACTGATAACAGTACCTCCTTTGTAAGCTGTTGTCTTCCTTTAGTCTAATTTCATGTGAGGACTGAGAAAGAGAGAGAGGGAGTGAAAATAAAAGAACACTTGGGATGTGTTATTTTTAGGCTGCTGAACACGCTTTCACTCACATGCAGGCAGAAAGAAAGCAGATGGTTGTGTGGACTTGCGTGCATGTTTTAGTGTGCTCCTTTGTAACGACACAAAGGAATAGGCTGGTGCTTGAGCACATGTGTAAGGAATAATTTGTGCACTACAGTAATATGCACTTCAACAGGTTTTGATCTGGATTTAATCTTTTATCTCCACACGGTCGTTCATAAAAAACAGATTTCCTATATCATTGAAATAAATGTTTCCAAAGCATAGAAAAGATGACTAACACAACACTGCACAGGTTAAAACCGGCACCTCAAGATGAGGCAAACTGCCGACTTCCTTTCAGCATTGTCTCACAGGAACACACAAACAGATCTGTCTGGATGTTGGAAAGATTATGCCATTGGGCTTAGCAGGCTCAGGTCTTTCAGTCCTCTGGCTGGTTTTCATATAAGAGGGTCCGAAGGAAGGGAAAAACTATTGCTGAAAAAAGGCAGAAGAAAGATAAAAAGAAAGAAAAACAGATCTATGGAGGTAAGATGCTTCTAGATACATCAAGTAAAAACAATCTGATCACACCAGTTAGAAAATTTAGCACAGTCAAATGAAACTAACCTATATGTTTGTTAGTTTTGTAACAAGATGCACTGAAGATGATCTGACTAAATGCTTAATTAAATGTTACAAGCTTAAACGAATCTAGTTAAAATTAGCTGACAGGCATCTGTAGAATGTGGTTTAAAACAAAAACAATTTGGAAGAGGCCTTTACAGTATAACACTTCGGAAGTCTAGGCCAGTTTGAAGCACAGCAAATAAATTGCATTATTGAAAACGCAACTGCTTATTTGCATAAGGTGAAGCTTGGCTCAACTTTGTTCTATGCCAATGGTATGTTTTGCTTGTGTCAACGAAAATCGCCAACTCTTGTTAAAAATGAATAATATTCTGTCGGTCTGCTGCTGCAAATTGCTGCCTGTACACGCAACCCTTAGACTGTAAAAAAAGTACAGATAAAGTTATCTTTTAATGAATAATTCATGCAAGTGCGTTAACAAAAACACAAGCTGTACATTTGTGCTTTTAAACTCTGGGATAAATATGCACCAGTGGCTTTCATGGGGCAAGGCTGTAAATGTTTTTAAGCAAATGAAGAGGTGAGTTAAAATGCTTTTTTTAACATCAGTATTCAACATCAGACTATAGATGCTGCAGAGGTATTAAATGTGCTGTATTTCTTTCATGATCACCCACTGCAATTTCATCAGTCTCTCTACCCCATCAGTGACTGAAAAACAAATTTATCTTATATGTCCTTGTACTGATATAGAGAGTACATTAAAAGGTTGTCAGATTAAATCTGTAGATTAAATATGGAGCAGTTCGCAGACTGAAAAGCTGGCAGCTTTATTAAATATACTTTACAGAGCTGTATTAGTGAGGCACTGTCATAGAAACGCAAGGTAAGACAGTTGCTGTCACAGAAAAAAAACAGGCATCAGAACAATGCACATCACATCCTGTTTAAATTCCTAGCATATTATGGCACTGTCTCATTTGTAATTAAATGGCACCAACTGTACAACCTGTGAGCTAAACACTGCCTAAAGACATGCTAGCAAACCACAAAAATGGGAAGCTTTCTGACAGCGGGCTGGTTGCCAGACTCAAAGATCAAAGCCTGATCAATTTGTTTCCGCACTGCCTGGAGCGTTGAATTACCGGAGGTCTCTAGTGCCCAGTAATGCTCTGTGAAAAGCGTAACCTCAGGTAGAACAATCTAGGATGAGTCCCAAAGGAACACAAGATCTGTGATGCTGGTTTCCCCACATAAATGCTCAGATGACAAGTATTAAAGCAGAACAGAACCAGAAACATGCAGTATTCCATAAGGGAGACTGGTTTGGCTTACCTGCCGTGAGCGTGAAAGTCCAGGTGGATGAACTGGTCCTGGTGAGACAGCGCTCTTTTAGCCCTCTGGTGTTTGCTGTGCAAGACTTCTGTATCATAGGACAGGCCTTCGTAATGTCTAATGTACTTGTTTAGGGGTTTCCCATATTGACCTACAAAATAAAAGGAAGGAGATGGAATTTAGAGACTGTGATCATAGAGACAGAACACTTTTGCAGGAAGTTAACTGTTGTGCCAGAGTGGGAATAAACCTCTGTGTCTGTTGGAATTAGGCCTGGGACGATAACCGTTTTCAACGTATACCGCGGTTTGGAAAAGTTAAGGTGTTAAAACCGCCAAAGTTTTCTGTAATACCGTTCCTAAGGTACGTGTAAGATTTTATTTACATTTTTAGTTTTTAGTTTTTTTAGGACAACAGTATCTTCAGCAAAAAAACTATCCAAAGATGCCGTTATAAATTATAAAGAAATCTGTGTTTTTGAAACTAATGAAGACAGCAGAATTATTTAGCCCAACGTGTTTACTGTTCCAAAATATTATAAATCTTTCAAAAAATAAAATATACTGATTTTAAAGGGGAAAAAAGTTTCAGCTTTTTACTCAGACATTAAAAAAAGAATATATTTTAGAGCAGTGATCACAATACTGTGATACCATGAAACCGTGATATTTTATGCAAGGTTATTATACCGTCAGAATCTTATATCGGCCCATGCCTAGTTGGAATTACACTTTGATCTGCAGCATGATGCTTTAAAGCTGATTTATACTTCTGCAAGGTTTCCGCTACATTCATTCTACCATAGCGGGGCGCCACACCAAAATTAATCCCGCCACGGCAACATAACAGCTTCTTATTCAAAACATTGCCGTTTATTTTAAATAGTGGATTATAATCGCAACAAAACATATTAAAAGGTAAGTAAATTATAACAGAGCAAACTTTTCTGTAACCGTAGTGGTGCTGTGTGTTATTGGTTAAACTCTTTAAGGTGACATGCTGACTGATTGACAGGTGCGTGATGCATGAGGCCAGCAAACATGACGTATAGCTTACAGTTAAGATGAACACAGTTTCTATAATTATACTTTATTTATAGATAAAGGTCTATGGCTCTGCATACAACAAACAAAGACTTTATCTTGCTGGAGTTTATAGCCGTTTCACTTTACCTCAGGACGCATTATTGCAGCTCTGTAGGTCTATTGGAGACATTCATAAATATTCCTAGCCAATCTAATAAATGTTGGAGACATATTCACTACATAAACGCGCTAAATTGCAGTTCAGCAGCATTTATTCGAGAGCGCACAAGAAAATCTGCGCTTGAGCAGCGGATATTTGAGGGCGTGCAAGAAGTTTTGTGCACGAACAGAGGAAATCCTCGCGCAAGCAAAGAGATCTGCAAGCTTGTATTACATAAATCTGATCTCAACTTGTAATACTGCGTCACGACATCTGTCATTGAAATAACGCCACGGGTAGTTGGTAGATCAAAAGGCCTGCCGCCACAGCTGGAAAAAATCCTAGAGGAAACACTGCTTCTGTGTCGAGTGATCGGCGTGACCCACGGTGCATGCCTTGCATGTAGCTGTGCATTTATACTTCTGCATGCTGTTTGTGTTGCTCTGCAGTAGGTTTTTATGGCTACGTTCACCCTGCGAGGCTTAGTGCTCAAATCGAATTTTTTGTCAGATCAGATTTTTTTGCCTAGCTGTTCACACTGTTGTTCTAAATGTGGCCAATATCAGATTTGCAGTGTGAATGGATCATGGTCGTAAACTGACCCGTATGCGCAGAAGTAGTTACGGACAACATAAAATGTCTAATTATGCACACAATGTATGTACTGTATGAAGCATGTTGTCAGATTATGCTTAATATGATTATTGCCCTTTTCACAGACAACCATGGTGTATTACATGAACTGTAAAGGGTTGTTCTGCTGCTACTAATGTGTATTTCGGGATTTGAAACCTAAAATAAGTCCCTTGGGATTGAAAACACTAATCATTTGTGATTTATGACAACCGTGGCGCGCGTCTGTCTGACCACCGGTGTAGTGAACTCATCAAGGGTTAATGGGCAGCCGCAGACTGAACTGTGAAGGCGGAGTCTCCGTTTGCAGTTATTTTATTTTACTTCGTTATAAACAACAGACACGTGCAGATGGGAGGGGTTGGGTGGTTGAGCTCTTGCCCTTTATTCGCTCTGAGATAATGTTCGTCCTTAAAATGAAAGTGCCCCCTCCATTGTGCACGGATCCCCTTTCCGCAACACCCCGACGCTCTTTAGCATCGCGATCATCCCGTGCCCCGATCATTAACCAGAGTGGTTAACAAGCACCAGTTTTGCCTTCAAAATCTTTTTCAAAATGAACATACAACTTTCTGTGGTAAAGTAATCGCCCTGTGTGTTATTCTACTATGCTGCAGAGGTGTAGATGATGTTTGCAGCACAGAATGATGACGTATGTCGCTCGAAGATTATGTAAAAGTCACATGAAATCCGACATAACCGTTTACACTGCGGTCACATTGCAAAACATCAGATCTGTGTCTGATTTAAGACTACATATGAAAGTGGCACAAATATGAAGTGAAAAGATCAGATTCCATACGGTTTGGGCTGTTCACACTGTCAATACCTGAGTCACATATGGGCGAAAAGATCAGATTCGGGCCACATTTGCCTGCAGTGTGAACGTAGCCTTAGTTCCTCTGTGTAGAGTTTCTTTGCGAGTGTTGTTTTTTTTCTACAAGTAGCTAAAACTCACTCATTCAGAGACGGGAACTGGCGGATGTGCAACAACTTTAATCAAAAGGTAAACATAAAACAAAAGTTTCCATCTGGAGCTCCTTTACAGGACTCAAAACTCTCAGCACCACCAAGCCGACCAATCACAGAGCTACACAGCCACGTCACACATAATTATGACGTGTAGTTACACTTTTTGAGAGGTACATGTCAGTGTCGGCAACAGCCATGGTGAAGACTATGCGACCGCGTGAAGGCTGTGCCGGAACACATGAGTACGCTTGATGCAGAAATCAGCCTTTATTGTGTGTAAATGACATGGCTTAAGCTTATTTTACACAGCATGCAAGTGAATTAGCATTACAGAAACAACAGGGCACTGAACTTTCACACTGACAAAGTTTCTGCAGTGTAATACATCTGTGGCTCTATCTGAGCTGTTTTGAACAGATGGGTGACTGGACACATGCCCAAGGGCACCAAAACAGTGAGGGGGCCTCATGCAGGGCCAAAGACAAAATAAAAGTCACTTACAGTTT
This sequence comes from Danio tinwini, assembly GCA_903798205.1. Taxonomy (NCBI): domain Eukaryota; kingdom Metazoa; phylum Chordata; class Actinopteri; order Cypriniformes; family Danionidae; genus Danio; species Danio tinwini. The sequence continues at coordinate 15,237,921 of CAIGQZ010001108.1, forward strand.
ACCATAATGTATTTATCCATTAAATAACAGCCATTATTTATTTCCAAACGTGAAAAACAGACAAACTACATACGTCAGTTATGAGTATAAAATGGATTGTTTAGCCATGTATGCCATCCAGCAAAAGTGGTTTATATTGCCATCTTGGATCTTGCCCAATTATTAGCCCAATTATTAAAACACCTGTCACTTTATTTTTACCTACAATTCAGCTGAAAAGTAATAATGTTTTGCTAAAAATGTACACAAAAACTTCAAAATAATTATGAAAGTAAAAATAAAATGTAAAAAATTGAATTTTAAATCTAAACATTTAAAATCAATTTAGACCAAGCTAAAAAAATATGCAGTATGATTGCTGCAAGAATGGGCATCAACATTAATATGTTTGGCCTGTGTGAAGCAGGCCCTATACTGTCATAAAAATTGTTACAAGGAACAGTATAAATATAGACAAAGAGAAAATGTAATAAATTACTGCAATATGTACATGAGAGAAAATATAATTTCCACTTCAATTGTGGGAAAGTATAGAGTATTCATGGTTTTCCCTCCCATCCTTCCTCAGACTCAAAAGAGACTTCCTGGCACAGTAGCATTTATGCTAAGAATAGCGGACCTTAGCAGGGAGTCTTTATTTCATCATGACACTATAGTATCTGCTTCAACAACAGTTGTACGCATTTCATTTTATCTCAGGATCAGCCTTTCAAATATTATAGCCATAAAATCTAGGCAGAATGATGCTACACTATGGCTAAATTGGAACAGGTTATGTAGTAAATCTTATTTAAGAGAAAATAAGATATTATAACTAATAAGACCACCAACGTCAAGTTGACATGTTAAGAGGAAGACATTTGACACTGGCTTTCCATCAGTCAACACAACCCACAGAGAAGCAATCTTTCCTGTTTTGAACTAAACTCAGGCGTCAAACCAGCGTGAAGAAAAAAAAAGCGGTTCCTTTTACTCTGGGAAAAGAATTATGTCTGTGGAAGTGGGCCATCAGTGCAAACCAAAAACATTTGGAGACGGTCTGAACTGATTTAACTTTACTACAAAAACTGAATGTCACCGGCCAATTTCTGTAGCAATCTAGTGTTTGAAAGGTTTTCACAGAGCTCTGTAATGATGCATGTTCTTTCAAGAAGCATTCATTTTTTTTCTTCTTAAGCCTCTCTCAACTGCTTTCAGCAGCTTACTGCAGCACAACAAGAATACAGAGATTTCACAAAAATGCCTGAATTAATTAATAAAAAAAAAGTCTACCAGAGGCTAAAATTTAAAAGGGTAGTACAACTAAACCCTGGTTCTCCAGGTTGGGGGTTGAGCATTGGGCTAACGACACACCTTAAAAAAGATGTTACAAAACACCAATATGGTGCAGCTAAATATCAACTTTGATATAAATGGCCCTGGGAGTAAGCAAGCAAGTAAAACCAAACATGAAAATCTTGGTTTTATGTACTAAGCCTTATGCTGTTCCAAACTCATATTACCTTCTCAAATCAAACCTACTAAAAAAGGTACTGTAGAAGAAAACATTTTCAAGGAACAATTTAAACTTCAGTAAGTTTCGATAAGGTTCTGTACTGGACTGTACTGTAAGACTTAAATCATGGTCACATTTATCAATGCGTTACTTTTAAACATCAACTGCATCCAATCTAGAATTCTTGGTGAGGGCCAAAGTTTGACACATCTAAAAATAAATTTCTTCAAATGTTGAAAAAATTTAAATTTATAT
>CAIGQZ010001108.1:15244670-15262066 GCA_903798205.1 Danio tinwini
ACAATCTACATTGTATAAGCGCTATACAAATAAAGATGAATTGAATTGAATTGAATTATTTTCTATTAGAGCCATTCAAGTCATCTGGTGTATATATATTGCAAAATGTATTGCAGAAAAATTCAATTTCACAAAGTCCGTTTTTTCCAAGATAGTGCAGCCCTAGTTAGATATTCTATACGTTATAAAAGTGACCTCCTCAAATTTTTAGGATGCACACAGCTGAATTTTGAAACTACAGGATATGCATGTTCACACTTGACATGAGGTGTGGCAGGTTTATTTTGATTAAAATTAACTCTGACGTCATTGTGTTGTAGTGTGGTTCATTTGGAGATGTGTAAACCTCAATTTGTGAAGCACCAAACAAGTGGACCTAAAAAGATTGTCCTCGGTCTGCTTCCAAATGAACTCTGCTGCAGTTTTACTAAAATATTAATGTGACATTGATAGAAACAACTAAATTAAACAAAGTGGGGTCCTAAAAAACAGAAGGCTAAACATAAAACATGTGGAGTCCCACAAGGTTCAATTCTGGCACCTCTCCATTTCAACCTTCATTTGCTCCCACTGAACCAAAACCACAGCGATGCTGATGACAGTAGGGCTGCACGATAAATCAAAAAAAGATTGCGATCTTGATTACGCTCTTTCTGATGGCTGAGCACTAAATGTCATTCAGCGACAAATGATAATATATAAGATATTATACATATAGCAAAATATATATATATGCTAATTTATATTGAAATACCGAAAATGTGTTTAAAACTCAAAATCACCATTATTGAAAAAAGAAATCTACCGCGATATATATTGATATCGAATTATTGTCCAGCCCTAATTTCAAGTCTGTTCAAGTCAACCATTCCATGTCTATACAAAATTGAGCATTTTAACCTACAGTAGACCTACACATAGGTCTCATATCATTATTGTTGTTTTACAACAAGTTTAAGAATAACTATAATAGCCTTCTCATATTAACCTGTATTTTACATCTACAGAATTGTGAAAAAAGTCATGATCCTGATTTCAAGCAAAAAAAATAAAAAATTGTAATTCTCATTTTAGCCAGAATTGTGCAGCCCTAGGTGACACTCAGATCTACTTAGCCTTGTTGTCTAATGACTTTGATGACTGCCAAATGCATTGATGAAACTAACAGTCGGATGTACCAAAACTTTCTTTAGTTAAACAAAGAAAGAACTGAGTGAAGTGAATGTGCAAGGTGAATGCGTACCTTGGTTCTAAGGGTCAAACTACAAAAAATAAGGTCAAGAATCTTGGTGTTACTCTGGAGTCAGATATAAGTTTCAGTAGTCATGTCAAAGCAGGAACTAAATCAGCGTACTATCATCTCAAATACATTGCAATAATTAGGTGCTTTGTTTGCATAGAGGACTTAAGAGAAACTTGTTCATGCTTTTATCAACAGAGCATGGTGAATTACTGTAACGGCCTCCTCACTGGACTTCCGAAAAATGACAGTCGGGCATTTGCAGCTCATCCAGAATGCTGCTAAGATTCTGACCAGAACTAGAAAAATCAAAGCACATCACACCTGTCCTCAGGTCTTTAATCTGGCTCCCAGTTACATTCAGAATAGATTTTAAAGCATTATTTATTACTTGTCTATAAATCATTAAATGGCTTAGGACCTCCATACATTACAGATATGCTCACTGAATACAACCCTAACAGATCACTCAGGTCACTAGGATCAATAAATTGGAATTACCAAGAGTTCAGTCAAAGCAGGGTGAATCAGTCATCAGCAAATATCTATCCACCCCTGCTGCTGGAATCAGCTTTCAGAAATGATCAGATGTGCTTCAACATTAGGCACATTCAAATCAAGACTGAAAACACATCTGTTTAGCTGTGCCTTTACTGAATGAGCACTGTGCTACGCCCGACAGACCGCACTATTATGTTTGTCTGTTTTTTTTCTTTATTCCTTTAAAACATGTTTTTAATGTTTATTCTCTGTTGTTTTTATTTTCTTACACTTATTTCTTTTGTTCCTGTTTATGTAAAGCACTTTTAATTACCATTGTGTATGAAATGTGCTACATATATAAACTTGCTTTGCCTTGCCTAAAGCATACCAGTTTTTTTCAGTCCAGGAAGCAATTTTGCTCATTAAAGCTAAATATAAGCTTTGGAAACATGTCTACTTGCAGCAGATTTTCATTTGAGTGAGAGAGGGAGAAATTCATAGTTACATTTTGAATCATTTACATATGTTATAAGCTGTTCAGAAGCTTTAGGGTTCAGCTGATAAAATAGTTCACATGTAGCCCAGCAATGGTTTGAATCTTCAGCTAGTTCTGTACCAAAATATGTTAAAAACATTTGAAAATTTAAAACTTAATTAAATAGCATTAAATGTAAAATTTTCTTGTCACACATGTAATTAATTATAAGCGTCAGATTATACTTTTCATGTCAGTGTATATCATCTACTTACACAAATGTAATGGCTTTCTGTTTTATTTCCGCATTAGGACCACTAAAAATCAGCACCAAAAAGCTGAAATCATGCTTTGACTGGAACTGACCTTTAAACAGCTGCATCATTCAGCTTTTGTTGTATTGGACCACATTTCTTACCACAAGCTAATCACCATTTTCAAGTCACGTGTCACAGGCTTATAACTTAATGGCATGGAGCTCCTTCAGAAAAGATGTGAAGTGTAGCATTAGTTTCCAAATAGATTAAGTCCACAAATCCTAAAAGAGACCCTTGAAGTTTAAGCCGCTGTCAGCCTATAATGCCTTAAAATGATGGCCATATAGGAAGCTCAGAAACTTTAGAAGCTTGCATGTTGAGTGCAAAAGACAATACTGAAAACAACATTCACTCACTTTTCTTTGGCTTATTCCCTGCTTTATCAGGGTCACCACCGAGGAATGAACCACTACTTACTCTGGCATATGTTTTACATGGCGGATACCCTTCCAACCACATCTCAGAACTGACAGTAAAACCCTCAGTGCTGGGAAACGCACAGGCACATTCTCCCATTTACAAACTACAACCAATTAGTATATTTAATTGACCTATACTGCATGGTTTGGACTGTGGTTGAAACCGGAGCATCTGGAAGAAACCCACAAAGACATGGGGAAGACATGAAACCAACACTATGGATGCAAAACAAATTAAAATGTGCAGCCTTTGCCTTATGCCTTAAGAGATAAAGTCATTTAGAACCATGGACTTACAGACAACTGTCTTGTTTTGGACTAGTTTCTATGGCAACTTGGCACTTTGAGTAATTTGCTCACTTATCTTTAGCCCTGTAACCTAGAACTAGAGTCAGCCAGTGAACCATCGCTGAGGAGCATAAAGGTGTAATGACAGCGAAGTTATGTTTCATCAGAGGCAAATGGGACAATTTTGCTCTATTAGCTAAGGCAGGGAGGTGAGTCAGTCCACTTCAGATCAGCATTTCCTGCCCTCAGCAGAGCTGAATCTACAAAGCACTGCATCAAAAGATTAAAAAAAGCATATTTTACACTAGTTAAAATGAGTTTAAAATGCTGCCGACTGAGTATGAACCAAGCAGCAACATCCCGCTCTTCCTCATGAAGCCAATAAGGAAGTAACTGAAACTGCAATTCATTGACTCGCCTTTGGGTGCTTGCTCCAGGTACTCCAGATGTTCACTGACTGCAATGCTAAATTGGCCAATTTTACAGCTGATAAAAACATGTTTACAGCCTGGTACAAAAGATGGTTTTGGTGCATATAGCTAATATTACCCTTCATGACAACTGTGAGAGGGTGAATTTTTCTATAACTCATCTGTTTAGTTTTTATTAAGTTATGTTAAGTCTGCATAATTAAGGGTGTGGCCACTTGATTGACAGCTAGGTCTCACTGGTTGCCGTCATGTCACCTCAATTGATTTTAGCTGATTAGCCGCTGATATACATCTTTTTTTAATATTTTTTTTATGTAGCTTTAAAAAGTTAATTGTCTTTTGAAATTATTTCCTACAATTATCAGATAATATGGCATGCTGTGCGCTCTTAATTCTCAATGCGCTCACAAACCTTACTAGTGGCCTCCATTTCCCAGGTGAGTGAAATTTATATACTTGTATACCATAGCTATAAATGTATTTCATTTATCATTTATAATTTTCTTTAGACCTGTAATGCACTCCAGAATCTGACAGATTGATTAGCTGTAGGCTATAAAACAGTCATCTGAAATGTTGTCATACAGTGTTATGTCTGGTTTTCATAAATAGCCTTGCATTTACTAACACAGACTATATTTGAAGTATTTGGAAGTAATTATTGCTTTCCTCCTGTAGAAAAACGTCAAAAAAACAATGGTTTGTGGCTTAATGTATTACAACATTTTTTTAAAAGAATAAACACTTTATTGATATAATATATAACCAAGCTCATGTGGTCAGAACACAATCAAGTTGCAACTTCATTCATCACGCTACGTTGTGTTGCCAACCATAATTAAAACAAGTGGAAGAAGAAAAATTGTTCAGAGACATGGGTTGTCAGTGTTGCATTTATAAATGTGCTGCAACAAAGGTTTTGTTTTGAATTCCCCGCTATGAGAGCGCAGCTGGACTCAAGTGTGGATTACAGTGCATGCGACAGAAATACGTTTGTAAACGTTTGTTTGGAACTTTTACCCGAGAGCTTTTCGCATCTGGAAAGGGTAAAATCCGGATTTGCCACTCATCTTTTAAAAAAGATGCAGCTCCAGTTCGTCTTGATTGTCCTGTCTCTACAGATTTGGTAAGTGTGTGATCAGTGCTCTGTGTTTGTTTATTTAGAGGCAAAGTTAGTTCGTATCGTCAGCAGTACTCTTTCAGTTTTTAAAGATACACCTTAGTAATATCACTACAATATTATGGACTAAAAGATGCGCTGTAAATGCTGCTCTCCGAATGTAAACACCATAAATCACACTATAACCGTCGTGTAAGATTTTCACTGCATTTTGAGACAGGATAGTCTATACACACATGGCTTTCTGACGATACCTAGCAAGTGCATCTAAGTTACAGAGAAATGTGGAGGGTTTTTTTTTCTCCCATAGGCATGCAGTATCAAACATTCCATTAAGACTCTTTCAGCATTTCCCCACATGCAATATCTCATTTGTCACGGGAGGCATGCATGAAATGTTCCTGAATGAAAGTGAAAGTGCTAAACTGCAGTTATATTCAACAAATTAATAATTTGGTAAATAATTTGATGACTGATGTCCATGTAAACATAGTCACAGTCTTTCTCCCGTGTCGGTATGTTGTTTTGCCTCTGTGGAAATCAGAGCGTCCACAAACTGAAACTCCCATTTTTATGAAAAACCTTTCCTTTTTTCCTCCCTCGACACTCCCACCTAAACAGAGCTGGACTCACCCACTTTCCTGACTTTTTTTTTTCTTTCTTCAAACTAGAGGTGTGAAAACACCTTGCTGAGACGGGGGTTCATGGCCCTTTAAGCGTTTCTCCCAATGAAAAGCCTGTCTAAGCAAAATGCTAGCAGGCAGCTGTAGCTCCACTGACGCTCCGCCTCTTTTTTGGTAATCCTCGGTCGGTGCGATGACGTAAGAACAAAATGGTGACAGCTGGCCACGCCTTCTTGTAGCATTATTTGCACTCTTCAGAAACCTATAGGTGTTGACACGAATACTACGTCTAAATCTTTTACAGTCTATGGTATAAACATGTATTCATTTGCATTGTCTTTGTAGATGATACGCTTCATTAAACATGTACACATAGGCATCACCTATATGTTATAAAACTGCAGGTTAACTATGTTTATATATAATATTTGACTGTAATGCAATACTGTGTACCTTTTGTAATTCTGCTTTGAAAATTATTTTTGTAAAAAGTGCTATACAAAAAAAAAACTATAATTGAATTGAATGATTACAATACATAAATACAGAGAACAAAATTACAACTGGACTGTAAGTTTTTTTCTACAGTAATAAATATTCTTCACTATTTAAATGAGTAAAAATGTCCTTCATTACATCAAATGTAAAGTGTTTTATCTGGTAAAATTCTTATTAGTCTTCTTAATGAAGCCTTTTAAAATCAAGTTAAAATGACAATATTATACCAGAACCATTATATTATATTAACATCCCTGTAAGCGGATTTCTCTTTACATACATATAGATATAACAGATTTCTGCAACATCTAACAAGTTTTTCAGAAAATCATCAGGCGAGAGTGATTGCAACTGTGATTTGGTTTTATAAAACAATTACAACATACATGCAATATTGTCTGAAAATACAGACTTAGGTCAAGTTTCTATTCAATAGTGTCAGTATAGGGCGTGACATGTGTGTTCACATGCGCTGTAGTACAAAGGAATTCTTGCAGCTTGATAATTATCCCATTGAAACACTGAAGACATATGGTCTGTTTTGCAGATGTTTTTAGGTATTTTTCTGGACTGTGAGTCGAGATTATTGCCGTCTATGGAGAATGATGGAGCACTCAGATTGTTCCTAAAATATATTAATTTGTATTTCTAAGAGAAATGAAAGTATCAGTGGTTTGGAATGACACAAGAGCAAGTCATTCATTACAACAGAATGAACAAAATGTTTGGGTGACCTAACACTTTAAGACAATTTGAATGTCATTTTTTTTATCCCTGTAAGACATTTTCGATGTTACATTAATAATTATTAATCAAAGAAAATATATGTGATTTTGTGTACCACACCCCTATTGGAAAAAGTATCAGCTGACAATACAAGGTCTTCATTTAAATCACTTTTACATCAGTTTAAAAAAAAAGGCCAAACAAATAAATTTTGTGCCTTATTAAAATGTACAAACTTGCCCAAGACAGGCCTGAACAGATGGCATGTATAATTGAAAACATATAGCATTCAGTGTAAATGAGAAACTCTCCAAATAGACACAGAGAGAAAGGCGTGACTGTGCAAGGAGGGTGGAACGGAGCTCTTTTGTATAAGCACAAACAATCGCCGTCTCATTTCTGCCTAAATTACATTCACATATGAAGAAAAGAACCAGACCCCCACACAAAGTTACCGCAGAACTGTTAGAAGTATTGCACAACATTTATGACAAGTGGAGGGTCTGAACAATTCTGATGCTGGAAAAGTTAGTTGTTGATATTTACAGAGAATGTCAAATGGGAAGTTCCTAAAAGAAGCTCATGAAGACCCTGCTAGGAGACAAGGTCTCGGAGAGGATAAGAATATTTGCAAACCACAAAAACCAACAGTCATGCTAAATGTGAAGCAGCCAACTTAGCAGGAAATCCAGCACATCATAAAAAAAGCCAAAGCTTCAGGTGCTCCTGGCCTAAGCGGAATTCCATATAAGGTATACAAAAAAAGCCCAAAACTAAAAAAGCCCAAAACTAAAAGGTTATGGAAGCTTTTGATGAAGCCAAATGATTAATTCCAGCAAGCTGGAAGCTGACAGAGGGATGCTTTATCCCAAAAGAAGAGGGTTCCTCCACAATTGCTCAGTTTAGGTCTGTCTCCCTCCTAAACATGGAATGCAAAGTATTCTTTTCTGTGCTTGCAAAAAGGCTGACAGATGACATGATCCAGAATAAATATATTAACACTTCCATTCAGAAAGGTGGCATTCTTGGTTTTTCAAGCTGTTTGGAACATACATCAATGATCAGCCAGTTGATCCGAGAGGTCAAGCAGAAAAAAGGAAACTTAACAGTGGTCTGGTTGGATTTAGCGAATGCTTATGGATCGATTCCTCAAGACCTCATCCAGCTCGGACTCGACCATCACCATATTCCAGCAGACATTCAAAGATTGGTCAGTAACTATCTAGGAGAGATTAAACTGAGGTTCACAACTGCTCAGTACTCTAATAACTGGCAAGAACTACAAAAGAAAATTCCAACAGGGTGTATCATCTCTCCCATTCTCGTCATCATGGGCATGAATCTTCTATTAACAGCAACAGAAGGCATAACCAGAGGTCCTGCACTGAAGTCAGGTGTGATTCAGCAAGTGGTGCAAGGTTTTGTGGATGACCTAACTATAACAACTGTGACCCATGTTCAAGCAAGATGGGTACTTAAAACCCTGGGAAGTGTAGCCACATGGGCAAGGCTGACATTCAAGGCCAGGAAGTCCAGAAGTTTGGTGATCAGAAAGGGAAAGGTAACAAGCAAATTTGGATTTTGTATTCAAGATCAGGTAATTCCATCCATTGAAGAGAGCCCTAAAAAGTGTGTGGTTCAATGCATTGCTGAAAGATACTGTCAATGTTGTAGAGGTGGTAAAGGAAACAGAGGATTGGTTGAAGAAGATTGAGGATCCAGACTCCCTGGAAAGTTCAAATTTTGGCTGTACCAGTAAGGACTTCTACCCAAGCTAATTTGGCTACTCACAATCTATGAGTTCCCTCTAACTGCTGTGGAAGGCATTGAGAGGAAAATTAACAAGCACCTGTGGAGGTGGTTAGGGATACCCCCAAGCTTCTCTTCAGTTGGCCTCTACATTCGATCAGGGCAGTTGCACCTCTTTCATCTGTCGTAGAGGAGTTTAAGGTAGCAAAATGTAGAGTCACACTAAGTCTGAGAGATTCTAAAGATCATCTGGTAAATTAAGCTGTCATGACAACAATATCAGGGCGAAAGTGGGCAGTCAACACAGCCATCGAACAAGCAGAAAGCTCATTGAAGTTGCGTGACATTGTTGGGAATACTAGTACGGGATGTCAAGGCCTGGGATCCATGCATTTCCAGCAGTTCGGCAATCAGACGAGGTATGGTGCAGGCAGAAATTAGAGCTCAAGAGGAACAAAGACGTATGTCTAAAGCAGTGGAACAAGCATCTCAAGGAGCATGGACAAAGTGGGATCTGCTCAAGTGGAAGATCACATGGGCAGAGTTATGGAGACTGGAGCCATACTCCTTGCTGCTCTCTGTGTATGACACCTTTCCATCACCATCTCATTTGCACATGTGGGGGCTAAGAGACGACCCATACTGCAAGCTATGTGGAAAAAAGGGAACACTGGCACACATATTGTCAGGGTGTAAAACCTCTTTAACCCAAGGTCGATATAGGTGGCGTCATGACGAGGTGCTCTTGACCCTTGCTGATTCAATTGAGCAGGAGAGGCGCAAGAAGAAGCATAACAGTACAGATAAGGAAACCATCAGCTTTATCAAGGAGGGGGCAAGGCCTGGCGCAACTAGGGCAGTAGCTAAGACAGGCTTGCTGCAAGCCACAGGCGCTTGGGAATTGAGAGTTGATGTTGAAAGAAAACTGCAGTTCCCAGAAGTAGTTCACACAGCTCTTTGTCCAGATATTGTCTTGTGGTCAGACAAAGACCGTAAAATAATTTTAATAGAGCTGACTGTGCCATAGGAGGAGGGTTGTGAAGAGGCTCATGAGAGGAAGGCCTTAAAGTACACACCACTCATTCAGGAGTGTAAAAACAAAGTTTGGCAGGCATGGCTGTTTCCTGTGGAGGTAGGGTGTAGAGGCTTTCCTGCAAAGTCAGTATGGCGACTGATATTAGCTTTAGGCATGGAGGAGAAGAGCAAGAAACATGCTGCTCGCAGGATAGGAGAAGCAGCAGAACGAGCTTCATGCTGGCTATAGAGTAAGAGATAGAAGGAAAGCGGAAAGCCATGAGTAGATGGGCAGTGGCTTGGCCACCACTGCTGACCCACCACCTGGAGAGTGTTGTGGTAAGGGTCGAAACACTCAGGGAAGGTTGGGAACCACCTGATGACATCTACTTGTAGCAGAAAGCTATGGTTACATAGTAGAGTAACTAAAGGAAGCACTAAAAGGTGTGTCACAATTTTTTGTACATGTTTTTATATTTTATATATAAGATACTTGTGACAGCCTGCCATTACGCATCTTTTAAAGCAGCCACCTTCACATCTATAATCAGCTGAAGTCTTTTTGTTAAAAGAGCATCTTTCATTTGACATCCAGATCACTCATCATCACTCAAGGAGTATTCTATCTAAATCTCTAAGATATATTGCATTTGGTCTGTTTCTAACACAAAGCTATATTCAAGAAGACATTATGATTTTTTATTATTGTGATATATATTGTGATATGAATACAATTTCACCATATGACTTCATATCTCTATTTAGAAAGAATTTAGAATGTTTGATCAATTGGGATAATTCTGCCATGGAAATGAATCTCCAAAAAATCTAATAAACAATCTTTAAAATTTTTGGGGTCCACTGACACATTTGGTTTGTGGTCTATGCTATTTGCTATGCGTTTCTGTTTTTGCATGTGTTGAGTATTTTCATGCACATGTTTAGTCAATGATTGATGAATTAATGCTTACTATTTGCATCGCCATAAAATCTAAAAATAAAAAAATAAAAAACTTATATTAAACATTTTGGTGTCCCCCACACATTTTCGATGTTGTCTGAGCTATTTTCAGTGCATTTCTGTATTTGCATGTGTTGAGCATTTTCATGCATAACAATCTATAAATACAATCAAGAAAAATATACAATTGAAATAAAGTGTTTTATTGTTTCCCAAGTCTAACATTAAGTATAGTAACTGAATGATAAAAATAAAAACAATTCAATAAAATTAATCGTAGTTCAGGTCAAACTTAAAAATCATTACACAATGACGGGCATTAAAAACACATGCAAATTAAGGCTGCACGATATCGAAAAAAATCTGACATTGTGTGTACTAGGGCTGCACAATTTATCACAAATATCACAGACACCAGTTCTCTTTTGAATAAAAAAAAAGAAAAAAAAAAGTTTCCCATGCACCAACAGAAAGATCACAAAGAGCTCTGATCTCCAGTCATAACATAATGCTAAGTAAATCCTGAAACATATCCCATTTACTATTTAGAACATCATAACTTTTTTGAATCACATAACCATCAAACGTAATTACAAAAAAACACAGATCAATGCACGGTAAAACATTCCAACAGAATGTCACTGAAATCAACTATGTATTATCTGCATTCACTAAAGCATGAAGTTGAACTGGGTGGTACACAGTCAGAAAATTACAGGAAGTGGAAACAGCTTGGCTCATGATTTATTATGCTGCACCAGGGTTCACACCAAACTCGTGTGAGGGGCCAGTGACCTTTACACTCACGCTCCTACACCCTACGCTCTACAAGAGATTAAAGGCAGGGCTCTGTGAAGGCATATGAACACTTATGACAAATGCAAACTTAAACCTACAGTTAAAATTTTTGAAGTGGAGTTCAAGACAACAGAAATTAAGATGATTATATTGTTTAAAAAGAATGTCATTTGACAGAAGCCAGAAAAAGCCTTAAAAAAAACTGCCCTCTGAGTCATAACAATAAAGTTTGATCTGAACCTATGGGTGATCTACTGTTAAGACTGGCTGCATGGCAGAAGATTTTACACAATTTAGCCTTTGTCATGAATGCAAGCTGTGGGCAATGCTAATGAGCGTTCAATAACATAGTTGCATTGTTTCTTCTCTGGCCAAGATCTGGAACTTAAATGGACAGTTAACCCAACATTTTCCATGTTCTGTTAATTTACTCACACCCTAAGACCATTCGAGATGTTGGTGACTCTTCTTTGACAATGTAAAAGGTATTTAAATCAAAATGTGACAATTCAAAAAATGAAAATAATCATCTTGCCTAAACATTGAGAAAAAACAATGCATGTTATACTGATGAAAAAAACTTGGATGCCCTGAGAGAAAATAAATTATGAGCAAATTTTTTATTTTTGGATGAAAAGACGCTCTCCACTCTCCATTACTGTGAACATTCTGAGACCACCTCTCACTTTCAAGTAAGGGAACAAGCCTGGAAAATAATCTGTACTCTTCACAAAGAGCGTGAGCTGGATGAAGGTGATAGTGTGGCAAAAGGGACTGGCAATTTGTTTCTGAAATACAACTGAAGGTCTATCAAAAAGCATTACATTGCTTCCTTTCTCTGGTCAGAGTAGTTTACTCTTCTTTTCTAACAGAAAACACAAGAATCCGAACACTGCAGCTTTGTGGTTCACACGGAAAAATAGTCCAGGAAACAAGGGTAAAAATCCAGTCTAGTATAAGCATAGTAAGGTATGATACATGGATGAAAGACTGGATCTTATTATAAGAGCAAAGGGCATGGAAAGAGAAGTGAAAGCAACTCAACTGTTTAGTAACAGTGCTTCTAGTGAAAATCTGAACGTAATCTGATTATATATACACACACATAGCCATATTAATAGAAACACAGATGGCAATCAACTGCTTAAACAATAAAAAAATAAATACTAAAAAAAAGGTTACATATTTGGCCTGCTACAATGTACAGTTTCATAGCTGACATATTCTTGGATTATAATTATGCTAAAATATTATTTAAAAACAAAGCTTTGTGCTTGACATTAATATAGCCACATGAAACATATGAAAAGACGAAGAAATGTATCCATCATAAACTGTATATCACATGAGCGGGAGTGATTTGACCACAGGCACAAGACTGAAGGTAATAACAGCTAAGCTGATATTCAGAAGCATCTTTCATTTCCTGCTGTTTATGCACAGCTTTGAAATCTGCAGTCTGCAAAAACTGCAATGAAACCAAAGAGAATAGAGCACAACCCTGTCCTAAGCTAAAGCAACTGAAAGCATATATAAGGCATACCAATATTTTCCTTTAACCTGCATTAGATTTAACTTGCATTAGATTAATGTTATTTTATCATTGCCCTCACCTATTGCGTCATTGCAGCATCTTACTCAAGTCATCCTAAAAATCTTTTAAAACACCTTTAAAAAGACTTTTTCTCCTCAGACAATTGCTCAGCATCTTGTTCACATTATACTGATCTAAAGTCAATATACAACATTCAAGTAATATTATACTCTACTTATCACATGATGGTTCTTTTTATTTGATCTTTTTCCTCAAATAATTTTAAGCTGTATTTGAAACAATGAGCTACACTCACTTCATTTACATTCATTACACATTTTAATTGATGACAGACAGAGTCTCACTAAGCCAGTCAAAATGACAATTCATATTTATCACTGATTTGGTCCCCAAGAAAAAAGCAAAAAAACATATAGGGCTGCTAATAATATAATATATCACTTCAGCATTAATATCGTAATGTGTGCATTCGCAATAGTTAAGTAGCAGTATCTGCAATGATGAGTTGGGATTATAGTTTATCAGTAATAAAGACTGTACGGTGTTATTTTACATTTGACTATTCAATTACTATACCTGAATATCTGACTATTGTTTGACTCTTCGGAAAACTATAAACCAAGCACCACATATTTCACTTTAACACACACACTCCCATGAATGATCACAATATACAGTATAAATCGCAGAAAAAATTTATTGCAATGTCAGATTTTTCAATAATGTGCAGCCTACTACATAAAAGGGCTAAAGAAAAACAAAAGATTGTGCTAAAATTATTTGGCTCTATATGCCAAACAGGTCCTCCTTTGGCAGCTAAAACCAAATTCATTCATTTTCTTTTTGGCTTAGTCCCTTTATTAATCTGGGGTCGCCACAGCAGAATGAACCGCCAACTTACTAATGTTTTACGCAGCGAATGCCCTTCCAGCTGCAACCCATCACTGGAAAACATCCATACACACTCATACACTATGGACAATTCTTACCCAATAAACCTATACCACGTCTTTGGACTTGTAGGGGGAAACCAGAGCACCCGGAGGAAAACCACACAAAAAAACAGGGAGAACATGCAAACTCCACACAGAAATGCCAACTGACCCAGCTGAGGCTCGAACCAGCGACATCGCTTAAAACAGAATTAAACATGACTATTATTTTTAATAATAATTATTATTTTATCATTATTATTTTTTCAAGAGAATTATGCTCTGAAATAATTTATATCAGCAGTGGAAACGTGTGGTTTAGCATGAGACAACGGTGTCATATATCATTTATTAAATAAAGCCAAATAGAAAATTAAACATACTGATCCTACTGTATATATAGTTTGTAATGCCTCTTGAAATCACTTTTGCAACTAAATAAACATTTTAAACAACTATAAAGGGCATCATCTGAGCCGACTGATGAGCTTTGGTTAAATAAAAAGGTAGAAAGAGAAAGACACCCTGCAGCCTGAGAGGAAAAGATATTTAAAAAACAATGTTATCATTTCTAGTGGGTGTGACTCTTTGGCTGGTTATCTATGCACCAACACATTCACAAACATAGGATCCACTTTCTTTAAAAACATTAGTGATGTAAAAAAAATGGGGATGTTCACATCACAACGATGTCAGTAGGCATCTGTGAGCTTATGCATGTTTGCTCATTTTCATCCAGAACAGATGACAGCACACATCTCATTACTGCTTTCATTCATATTCATAACTGACATCAGTTTAAAGGCAGTTCTATTGTAATGTCAAAAATAAAGCAAAATCATAGTGCTCATAACATTGGTCTGACAGAAGAGGTTATCAGTCAACTCTGCTTTCAGTTATTTATTATTCATATCCAGCCTTTGGTAAAAATAGCACAAATGTTAAATACCAACTATAAAAACGCACAGCCTTTATCAAGAGGTGAAATTTGATTCATTTGCAGAAGTTTAAAACAAAGCCAATTTAAAGCTCCAAAAAGATGTTAGATTAATTAAACATGTATGCAATTACCTAAACATAATCAGAAAAAAAAATGTAAACAAACCCCTTAGCACTGGTAGACTCCAGTTCATATTTTTTCTTCAATTCTATGCTCCATTCAAAAGCTTATCCTGTTATTACATGAAAGGGTATTCTCGTTTTCCACTAGAGGGAAACCACTGGTTTCCTCTGTGAAGCTTCTCTGATAAAACAAGTCACAACAGCTTTTTTTATAATTATTATATATATTTGTTTTTATTATACATTACATATATTTGTTTTTATTTTGAAGCACCTGAAGAAGATCTCTCATTATTACAAACTTATTATAATAAATCTATGCCTTTGTTTCTGGACATAAAAATGAAATATTAATGTGTTAAGTTGCCACTGCTAACATTTCTAATTTATCTGAAATCTAAATGTTCTAAAAGCGCTACATACCCTAATGTCCTCTAAATTTGCATTAAACTTATAACATGCATACACAGCAAGCCTGACCATTTTTGTCAATAGAATAGACAGTGCACATGCTTTGAGTCGTTTTAAAATTTGTTTGTCCAAGTGTTAACAATAAACACTTATTTTTTCGTAGATGGAGAAAAGACAGAAAAGAGAACGAGAACAACATCATGCTGAAGACAGCAAAACAATAGTCGCTGTATGACTGTGAAAGCATTAAAAAAGCTAAAAATTATAATGCCTGTCCCAAGCATATTAATTGTTTGTAACTTGTATTTTTGTTGTTGTGGTTAATTGTGATGAGTTTTTCACATATGTGCTGCCAAACAGAGTTCTGGATAACAACAAAGAGCTTTTGGTCAAAACAAAACTCTCCAAAACAAAACAGCCTTTAGATTTTATTAACCCACAATTTTCACAAGCGACTGTTAATGCTGTACTTTGGGCATAAAGGAAGACAACTTGTGGGAAGATCGATCAATTTGAAGAAGCTAACATATAACATTGCAAGTTGCTTTACAAAAGCATTTGGGTGTAGTTGTCTTTTTTTCCAACTCACTTGACGCAAGGGAAAGTTATGTTGCTTAACAGCAAGCAATTTCATTAGTGAACAGTGTAAACTCTATATTTGTTACCTTCAAGTTTTATTCACTGTATGAAAGAACTGATTAAACAAAGCTGATTAAATAGTGCTTACAGATATTGATGTTACAGGGAGATAACAACATGTTTGAGTTGACATTCTAGCCAAAGTGATGTCAACAAAATATTTTACAGTTGTTTTCACAGCTGGCTAATAATAGCAAGAGAGAAAAACATCAAAATAGAAACAAAATGTTTTAACAAAATAATGAAGGTTGCACTTTGAAAAATTATACTCTTATCATTCATTCCACACTATAAAAATTATCCATAATTTTCTGCATATTGCGATTCACTGTTTGTATTTATTTATTTATTTATTTATTTATTTATTTATTTATGCTTTGAATGGCATTGTGGGACCTTGAACTTTCTTCCAACCACTTTAAATCTTGAAAAGTTTGAAAAAATAAATTTTAAAAGTTAAATGACTTTTATTAAGATTTTTAATAGTTTAAAGTGACATGGAGGCTGTTTCTCAATTCCAAAAACGCTTAGAATGGACATCATTTAGGGATCCTGAGATAAATAAGTTATATCTCTGAACTTTAATAAAAAATCTATAGAAAATGCTGCGCTTCCCACCTCCTTTATTCAGTCACAATTACTTCTGGGACTTTGAGTAAGTTTTGCACTCAAGTCTGCATCGGTGCATACTCGATATCAAGAACACATTCGGGAACTTTCAGGCTTACTTACTTTTCTATGAACATGAGTTGATTATAACTGCAGATCAATGACAGTGTGAAATAGCCTACTGTAACGTCTGCAATTATATAAAATAAATAAATAAATGCAACATATATGAACACATACAGACCCTTACAGTCTCCGATATGTTACCGATTACAGAAAAACTACACACAGCATACATTTAGTCCTTATTTAGGTTCAAAACAGCAGGAAATAGAGCCCAGTCAGTGCAGACCTCTCATAATTAAATGTGTCTTTAATCTTCAGCAGCAGGTGTAGCTTCCTGTTAGAAAGTAATTCCATCATTCCGAGTTCATAATAGTCCAAAAGGTGATAATAATAGTTAAACATGGCAGTTTGTTCACGTTTGCTGAAATAATAATGTGCTCCTTTTTTCCGGCTTCTCCTTTTGTTTTTTCGGATCAGGTTTCAAAAGCACGTCAATAATCAAGCACAGGTTATTATAATCAGCTCAAGAAGTTTGTTATTTCAAATATAGATGCACAGCTCGCACAAGCAAAAAAAACGCTCGCGCTTCAGACTGGCTCATAAGAAACTACGGGGCACAGGGTAAAATCTGCTCTTTTTTTTGGCTTTGTGGCTGTATATTAAGACGACGACAATTTTCATTTGAGCCCAGATCGAACAGGGCTTGTATTATAGATGTTATTATATGGATATGGTCTCTCGGCTGTGTATGAAAACATAGCGTCTCCTTAGTTTTCATTCTGGCTTGTTGTGTGAGCTTGTGACGTATCTCTGTAAACCAATAGCGTTTAGCTGCGCATCTAGCTCCGCCTTTGGGACCCTTTTGGTACCCTTTCTCGTGTTTGGTACCCTTTCGAAAGGGTGCCGAAAAAGTGGTACGGTACGGTTTGGTATGCCTTTTGACAGTGGAAACGGCCATAAAAGCGTACCGACCCGTACCG
>CAIGQZ010001108.1:15262076-15296565 GCA_903798205.1 Danio tinwini
GCCTTTTGACAGTGGAAACGGCCATAAAAGCGTACCGACCCGTACCGTACCAGTCAGTGGAAACGAGCCATTAATGATGACATTACACGAGAACGCAAGATAGCTGAAGAACGCATATTGAGAAACAGCCATTGTATGGGTTGGTGTTGTACATTTCAGTACAAAAGCCTTGTAATAAAGTGACAGTACATTTTCTGTTATTTTACAGACTTATTTCTCTAAACTGCTTAAATGTTAATAAAAGTCACTTTATTAAACTAGAGTTAAATTTTCATTATCGAGAGTCAACAGACCAGAGATCAGGTTCCATTAATGCAATTCACAACCGTAAATTAACAGAATCACAAAACTCAGAAACTATTAGCTAACAGATCATTTTTACAGTGTAGATTACTCGCAAGATGCTTTCCTGCTCATAAATCTTTCTGCTCAAGTACATTTTTTAAGGTGAATTTAAGGTGAATACTACACATTCATATTTACAAACACATCACACCATTCATGCTGTTAGTACCGACTTTGTATAATCTACTACTTGCATGCAATCTAACCTAAATTCACATTATAAAGTTATATTTTTAATCTTTAACAGCTGAAAGCAAAGAAACTGCAAACACAGAGCTCCTTCTTTTCCCAAAATTACATATAAATTGCAATTCTGATGGGAAAAACTTGACAACTTGTCAAATTTTTCAAAAGCATATATCTGCTACATGCAACATGTCAAGGCATGTAGAAGGCACCAAACAAAACTTCCATAGCCAGTAGCACACATCTGAAGTGGATTAAGTCCTTAATTAACCTTTTTTAATAAAAAAAATAATTATTATCCAGACAAAATAACACTGATGGGGTAATGCAGGTTTGATTGTGATGAGCCGATGAGGATTCCATGGTGTGCAATTATTCTCAATACTTCCAGAAAGGTCTTGCCTATATTAAAGCCTTATATTATGACAATTGATTTCAATAATATTAAAGGTCCTAACATGCAACAGAAAGCCAACTCAACAAAAGCAAATAAACATTACTCAATCAAAATTACATGCAGACGCACAGAAATACTGCACTGACAAATTCAATCCACCAAAAGTCTTAATTTTGCTATTAAAAGAAACTTGGTCTCCCATCATAGCCACATAATCAACAGTCCAGACTCAGGCAATTAACCATTACTTATTTCAACTTAAGCCAATGTAAGAAAACCAGATTTCTCAAAGAGATTTGAGATTGAGGCTGAGAATGTTAGAGACACTGTTGAGATCTATGCAATTAGTGACAACAAAGGAGAAAAATGGTAGCAATGTGTCTTTTGCCCTGGGCAACAACAGCTAGATGAACACCAAATACATAAGAAACCATCAAATCCCATAGCAACAAACACAGCTGGGCCAAAACACGTCACAAAATAAAGCTGTTCGGTCTTAAAAAAACGGCCTAATGATGGTATGCATAGAATTTAATTCTGGAATAAAGTCAATATGAAATTCAGTAAGTAACACTATAGGAAACACATATTCGTTATTAACAGATACTTAATTACATTACTAGTCATAACTACAAATACATCTAGCACAAAAAAATAGTGAATATATGTTTACATAATGAAAAATTCCAGCGTTATGGATGTGACATTTGCAGTAAAAATCTAAAACATAAATACAAAGAAAAAGTATATGCTAACACTGAAATATATTTTTATATTTTCCAAAACAATTAACCACAAAGTTATGGGATTAGAAAAATATAAATTTGTAAACATTTTTATATTTAAA
The DNA here is from genome assembly GCA_903798205.1 of Danio tinwini. Taxonomy (NCBI): domain Eukaryota; kingdom Metazoa; phylum Chordata; class Actinopteri; order Cypriniformes; family Danionidae; genus Danio; species Danio tinwini. The sequence goes on from CAIGQZ010001108.1 coordinate 15,263,852, forward strand.
ATGAGGGAAATAAACATGTGTTATGAATGAGACCAAAAAGTTTGCGAGTTTACAGTAAACAAAATACATTGTAGGAATTGTGTGAATTAAACTGCACAGCCCCTGAAGAAATAATGCTCATTAAAAGAATAAAAGTTGCCTCTCTATTATAGAACAAAAATTATTGTTTTGTTTTTTTATTTAACATTTTTGCCTTTATGAAGAGAAGCTTTGTTATGGATTTGACGGATGTGAAATTGACACCTGTGTGACTTTGGTAAATCAAATATAATTGAAAACATTGACTGAGACACTTGAGTAACTTACAGTACTGTACAATAATACAGGCCTACACGAAAAGCCTACAAAGGGTTTCACTATTTTTGGCTCAAATACAAAAATAAACAATACAAATAGGCCTTGGTTCAGTTATTCTTTGGAATATAGGTTTGTTTAGAACTGTCAGACAGCTAAATAGGACAAATGAATTTAACACAAACAGACTGACATTCAAGTACTACTGAAAACGTCATCACTTCCTGTCTGGCAGCAAGGGCACACTGGGTTCCAGCAGAAATCTGAATTTACTGGAAGCGTGTAACAATTTACGTTGGAAATAATTTCTTTAAGTGACTGCAACGGCTGTGTACGACAGCAACACACAGCCAAGGCTACACAGTTAGCTAAAGGGGGCTTACAATAGAGTTCTATTGTTGGTAAACAACGTTATTATAATTAGACCACATACCAAACCCAAACTCTAACAGTGAACAACACATGATAGAAAGTGAAGGTTATTAGACTTGTGTGTTAACTTTTGATACATAATTGATTAGGAAAACTGTATTTTCATCAAAATTACGTCTGTATAAGACAAGCGAACTAGTCAAGTAAAATAGAGGTAAAGTTGGTTTTATATTCGGATATTCAGACATTGTCCTTAATAATATAATTTCATTAAAGTATTCTTTCAAATTCTAAATAGGGAAATCATATAAGCAGCCAATGACTATCAAAGTACAACATTGTTCACAGTCAATTAGATAGTGTTAAGGTTGTTTTGACGTCATACTTGCATGCTAATTCCGATCGAATATTCAAAGTAACATGGTAAACAATATAGAGACTTCTAAATGAACGAATGTGTGAATATATAAAACCAACTTTACCTCTATTCAAGTAAAAACACCTCCGACTCCTGCGTGGAAGTGATTACAGGAAAGGCGTGTAGTCTTTCATTTCGTCCTCGTGTATTTTCAGACATTAACTCACAAACATTATGCACTCGACGTCGCACTTCAAAATGCCACATTAGACATGCAAACAGAACAGAAAAATACAAATTGAATTCATTTCTCGTCGGTCTCTCTCCACTCCAGTTAAGTTAGCTAGCAAGGCTGCCTTTGACAGTTAACGTTAGCTAAACATATATTGTCATTCTTCTGAAACGTCCCACTCAAAGTCAGTACGAAAATACCTCACCACGCTGTCTATTGCAAATACTCTAACACGAATAAACCACAAATTCCACGTGTTTTACAATAAAAGTTGTTTATTTTTACTGTTTGCTTTCACTTCCGCACTCTCTGTTCACCCCTCCCGTACTAGCTTCAGCTAAAGCACAATCCGATTAACCGTCACTTTTTCCAGAAACTAAAGCAAAACCCACTTACCGTTGGAGTCGCTTAAGCAGTATAACAATATCAGGAGTTTGAACAAAACCATATCGAGTAAATTCATCGCTCGTACATTGACACCGAGGCTGGTTTGGTTGTTAGTTTTGAGGGTCTTAAAGGCGCAGTCGCCCTTGATGAGCGTTTGTGTATGTGTGTGCGCGCGAGTGACGGCTGCTGCGGCTTCGCGCTTGTCTCTAACGGCCTGACGTCATGCGCAGGCAGAGAGGGAAACCACGCCTACTGCCTCATAAAACAGCCTAAAAGACAACGACATTATGTTGAGACTTCTGTTGAACTTAATGACATAAATTATATTAGAGAAGAAAATTACTGCCGTTTAATACTGAAATTATCATTGGATGTGGATCTTTGAGTTATCTTCTCCTGCCAGATACGTATACGTGTCTGTATAATTCTAGTATGAATCACGAATGAATAAATGAATTAATAAATAAATGAATGAACGAACGAAATAATTAAATAATGAATTCTGGCATAGATAAAAGTGGCATTTCCTCCGTACATTAAATCTGAAATCCAAGGTACAATTTGCAGTTTATATTTAACTTAATCTCAAATAAATGCAAACATGCATCCACTTCAGCTGTTACAGTAAAAAGGTTAACTTTTAATTTCGACTAACCAAACTTCTAACAGTGACAGAAATACAGTTTTAAATGAAAATCATTTACACTTTTATAAACTACCATTAGGAAAATTGTCCATGGTTTTAATATAGTAAATGTGTCATAGCCATTTGTTTAAACACATCTATACTACAAATTTTATAGTTAGTGTAGCAAAATCATAGTTAATTTGTAGTCGCAATGATTTTACTACAAATAAAACCTACATGGTTATTGTGGTTAAATCATTGTAACCACAAATTAAACATGTATTTGCATGGGTTCATAAAAAAACGTATGTTAAAACGTTCCTAATTAAAGGTTTTGTCAGATTTACCTCACTTCTGGGATCTAATATCCCCAAAGAACACAAACACAAAGGTACAAACAATACCCAAATCAACTAGGTCAATGCTGCCACCGTGCGGTAATTATAGGCATTACTAAACGTGTTTATTGTGGTTTATTATGGAATACACTGCGTGACGTCACGTCAATATCCATAAAAACGTACCGTCTTTCACAAGTGACCACCATATATGAGGAGAAATTACAAATCCACGAAAGATTACAGTAAATCTATTGCGTTTATACTTTGTGTGAGAGTAACCTGGAAAAAATCTACAAATTTATTTTAATATTGTCAAAAGTTTTTAACATAATATACAAAATATAGAAAATAATACAACAAATCAAAGATCAAATGCCCTAAAAAAGAAAAGCAACAACTTTGCTTACACAAAGTAATTATTTAAAGTTGTTACAAGGTGACCATTTCAAAGGTTGCATACAGGCTTGAATGACCCTTTTTCCCAACAATCCTGCATGCCTTTTATGTGCATCACCGAAAGAAATGCAAGACAGAATATATGACAACCTCAGTTCATATTCGTCCTCTCCGATTTTTTTTTTCTAATAATACAAGTAAAACAACAACAAAAATCGTACATGTTTGGAACTACAATACATTGAAGAAACGATGACATAATTCTCGTGTTTAGGCGAACTATCCCTTTAAGTTGCTAGTAAAAATGACATACAGTCGGTGGTTGTGAATAGCTCGGTAAATAAGTGTCCATGAAGGGATGACGTCAGAGGTGGAGATGTCATGGCGTCGTCGGAGCTGAGACTGGAGCTTGCCATCTAGTTAAAGGTTGTCGTCGATGCGTTCAGCGAAATGGAGAAAAATGCAAACCCTCATCGAGACGCAGGAGGAAGTGTCCTGTGCACCGCTATTCCCGCAGATATCAAAACAGCCGGCGGAATAAAAGATGTCTGCGAGAAGAGAGAGACTTTGAGTACTTGTGCAAGTGCTAGCGGTGCTAATGCTACACCCTCCACACAGACATCAGATGCTGCTGAGACGGTTAGCAAAACCACACAGTCGGGCGTTTTACCGGAGACGCTGTCGCCCGATGCGGCCGATCAGCTGAGCAACGGAATGGGATACGAGTCGCCGGTGACCGCTGCTCGGAATAAGGAGGGTGGCACCTCAAAGTTAGTAAACAACCTCACGGGAGAGCAACCCGACATCAATAATGTGCAAGCGGACGGTTTAGACGGAGAAGCGACGAAGGTGTCCAAGCCTGCTTATTTGTGTCCGGACAAAGCAAAATCTGCGTGCCCCAATTCAAACGATCACACCGTTTCCGAGGGTCCTCCGAGTGGGAGTGAGCCCAGCATCGCGGGAGAGTCCCGCAGCTTTGATTCACTTGAGTCCTTCTCCAACCTGAACTCCTGTCCGAGTTCAGACCTCAACAGTGAAGGACTGGAGGAGAAGGGACTGGCTTTGGCTATTCAGAGTGAATACGGTGCCGAGGGGACGAAAATCCCCTGTCCCAAAGACAGGGTGACCGGTCAGTCGTTTTACCAAATCAAGTGGATAAAATGGAAGGAGGATAACACGCCTATCATCACACAGAACGAGAACGGGCCGTGCCCGCTGCTGGCTATCATGAATGTCCTGCTATTGTCATGGAAGGTAAATATGATGAGAGGCTTCTTGATTGAAAGGTCATACTGTCGCTCATCAGCTGCTGTTTGTTTTGCACATTGCTTTGAATTTTTTTAATTGTCAGGTGTATATGTCTATTAAGTAGCCTACTATAAGTTACAAGACAAGTTAATTTGTTTCTGATATTAAATGAATTCTCATAGGTAGTTCTCTCATATTGGTCTTTGAGAGATGGAAGTTTTAAAGTCATTATAAGCATTAAAGAAGTCCACACTGCAGCTATAACTTCGACGTCACAGAGAATTTCCTGCTGGAATCACTTTCAAGATTATGATTTTTTTTCTAGCTGATGATCAATAAGATATATTGCCAAAGTATAACTTCTAAAATGAGACCTTCCCTGGCTTTTTAGTCTGTCTATGAAAACTTGTAGTCTGATTTTTGTTTAAGGGACTACGTTTTTTACCAGGAAAATCAACAGGATGTGACATTTACACCCGCTCCCGAGAGTCTTTCTTCCATTCAGTGAAACATGAACATATGGTCAGAAAAAATCCCTAAAAGTACCATTCTGTACTGTAATTTCAGTGTGTCATGCAAGGAAAAGGGATTTATTCAAACTACAGTCTTGTGTATTCTAGGCATGGGCTGGTATAAGTTTTTGACATTATATGATAACCTTGGCTAAAAACATCACAGTTTCATGGTATTGTGATTACTGCTCTAATATATGCTCTTTTTAAATGTCTGGGTAAAAAACTAAAACTTTTTTCCCCTTTGAACACAGTATATTTTATTTTGAGAAACAATTCAAATATTTTGGAGCAGTAAACATGTCAGGCTAAATAATTCAAATGAATCATTGATTAATCATGTTAATCTGCTATCTTCATTAGTTTCAAAAACACAGATTTTTTTTTTACAATTTAAAACGGCATCTTTGGATATCTTTTTTGCTGAAGATACTGTTGTCCTAAAAAAAAACTTAAATAAAAAATCCCACATATACAGTAGGAACGGTATAGCAGAAAATTTTGACGGTTTTAAAACCTTGACTTTTCCAAACCACTGTATACCTTGAAAACGGTAATCATCCCATGCCTAATTTAGTCTACAGTCTCAAATACTTTATAATGAAACTATCACAAGGGTAATTTTAATGACTTAATCTGTTGACATAAAGTCAGCACTGGAGCATGTGCGAACATATTCACATCACCATGATCACATGCTTTCTGAACTTCTGCTTTCTCACCACTGCCATTTTTGAGAAAAAAAGCACACAACACATAAATAACTAATTCCTCTGAGCATTTTTAGTACCATTGAGTGCATAGGGAAACAGATGCAAGCACAAGAAATAAGTTGTTGACTGCAGTTCAATTAATGACCACCAGTGTGACAACAACAACAGACAACAAAACTACAGTGCATGCTTATTATAAACAAGATGATATTGATTGTTGGAGTGGATACTATGCTAATATAGTTAATTTGCTGTCATGTGAATGAGCCTTTATTCTTGTGCAGATAGATCCCATGTTGACGTCTCATGACCCTTGCAGTTGGCCAAGTTAATATTAATATTAGTTATAATACACTTCCTTTATGTAGGGATGGTATGGGAGAGTAAGCATGTGATTTTCCCTAGAGAGTCTAACAGAGAATGGGCACAAGTAAAATGTCTAAACAAGTGCTTGAGTGATGAAACAGTCTGCAATAAAACCCGCACATCTACACTGTAAAAAATGCAGGGTTCCACATAATTCATTCATGTTGACCCAACACAAATCGATTAAGTTAACTTAACACTTTTAACAAATTTATGTGGATTGAACATAAGAAATTGTCACAATGAAATCTCAAGAACTGTGTTGTTTCAGCTCATTTAAATTAAATAGTTTGAACAAGCAAAAAAATATTTTATTGAGTGTAGCTGTCAGAAATCTAATTCCTCCAGGCCATCAGGGGACAATATAAAGTACCTTAAAAACACTATAGAGGACAAATAGGAGCTAGCTAAATGTGAACTTCACTGCTGATTATAATTATTTTGTTCCAAAACTTTACAGTGTTAACTCTTGTGCGCTGTTCAAATTTACTGCCCTATTGTTATGTTCAGGATGAAAACACCCACTGAATTAAACTGCAGTAAAAATGCATCAGATAATTTGGTTTTGCATAAATATGTTAATCAACTGTCCTGATCAAAACGGCTAAATTGTTTAGAAAATTACAGGATTTTAACTTTGATTGCCAAGTTCACAAATGATGTCACTGATTTGTAGAAAAAACACAAAATTATGTATTTTCAATACAAAAAGTAAGTGTGAACTGGATTTTTTTACCTTTTATCACAGTCTTGGACATGTGATTAATTAGTAACATCATTGGTATTTTTTCCTCCCTAATTTACTGTTGGTGGCTGTTTTTGCCCTATTGACCTCCATTATAACCACATTTGATGGTGCATAAATACACAGTGTTTGTTTTTGTTTACTCCATATAGTTCTGAGAGCTGAGATGCATATTTTCATTTTCTCGGACACATCAAGGTAAGTGCGTAAAGCTCACACTCTCACAGACACACATACACACACATTAATTTGCTGTTATACTCTATAAAAGCCCAGAAACTAAGATTTTTTTTTACACAGGTCTATCTAAAGGGTTAAAGGTGCCAACTGATGATTACCAGTAAAAAAAAAAAAATTACCTCTTCCTAACAGGGAAAGCCACCAACAATCAGAAATGCATGATTGTATAGTGTCATGGTTTTGTGATAAAAAAAAAGTTGTTATAATGGAAGTCAATGGGGAAAAAACTGTCCAAGACTGATAAAAGGTAAAAAAAAATCTAATCCACGGTACTTTTATATTAATCATACGTAATTTATTTTGTGTTTTTTCACCAAATCAGTGACATCATTTATGAATTTGGCAATTGAAGAGTTAAAATCCTGTAATTTTCAAAGCAATTTGGTAGTTTTGATCAGGACTAAAGTTGATTAACAGATTTATGCAAAAAAATAAAAAATAAAATAAATTGATCTTATGCATTTTTACAGCAGTTTAATTTAGTGGATGTTTTCATCCCTGACATAACAAAAGGGTAGTACATTTGCTCAGAATGTATCGTTGAGTTGTTTTTTTTTGTCAAAGCATTTTCTCAAAATATGTGTCAAAATAAGACTATGAATACAAAAAAAATAAAAATAAAATAGACAATGAAATAATTTTTTTTCTATTATGCAAGTGTTTTATAATAATGTTTAGTGCAAACTAGTGATCATTTTGTGTTTTTATCTTCAGATTATTTTTCTCCTGCAAATTTGTCAATAATATCCACTTAATTTGTAGATGCATAACAGTATTTTAGTTTGTTCCGAAACAGTCATTTTACAGACACCAATAACTTCTGGCTTTCAGCCCTGGACTCATTTGCATTATAAAGATGACATTTAATTATTGGCTATGACAGTGAGTTGGCAGGCACATGAGGCGCTATTTCAGTGCTCAGTCTTTCATCTTGAAAAGAAGAGGCACTATGTTTTTCAGCTGTGACTGCTTTAAAAGCCACTGGCATCTTCTGGAGATGATAGCCACATTCATGCAGTTTTTAAGATGTTTTTTTTTTCTCATAGTGCATTTATGCTGATACAGCAGCTCATATAAACAGCCTTGTGTGTATGTGTGTTATGTAACATTATTTTCCAAGGAAAAGATGTCTCATATATGGCCATGTGCAGTTTGTCATTTAAGCTGGTTTCAAAAATAATTTCTCTCTGATTTTGGCACAGGTCAAGCTACCACCAATGATGGAGATGATAACGGCAGAGCAGCTGATGGAATATCTGGGTGAGCATTTCATTTGCATCACAATTGTGGATTTTCTTTACATAGTTTTGTTGACGTGACACAGAATTTGTGCACTGAAGGGATTGGTAGAAGTTGGTCGATGTTTCAAGTCATATTTAATTTGAAGAGCTAATAAAGAAAAGTTGCCGACGTGAATACATGGGCTGACAGCACAATTATGGGAAAGTTATGCTTGAGTGTTTCTGGCTACTTCTGCCTGCAGCTTCATGTCACTAATTGCTAGTTCTTTCCCAAAAATAAAATGTAAATTTATCCACATAGGACACCAAATTACAGTAAGAACTATGCAAAAGCTAGTCATGTCATCCTAATTATAGGATTGTGCAGTGTAATTTCAGCATATACTCTCTGCTTAGGCATGTGCTTCAACATGAAAATCTGAGCTTTTCTATGGCTTCACATCTAGTTTACATCTGATATTAAGACATATTTTAGCAGTCTGGTCTCAAGTGGACAATGCTAATTACAGGTGTAAACAGTGTATGAATCATTTTGAGCTTGTCTGCTGTTAACCACCTCCAGAGGTTGTCAAAAACAGATTTGACCAGATTGTGTTTGTAAAGTAGACACTCCTGTAGTGAGAAACATTTAAACAGGCACACAATACCCCTTAATATCTGCCTAATTGACTTGTCTAAATCTTACATGGCATGGGATGTGCTAAGCATGCTGGCCAGACAGATTTTAAACTTTGTTTGAAATCAAGTGAAAAGAATGTAATCTATTCAGTCCTGAGACCAAAGGCTGAAATACACCAAGCCGACAGTGAGCGTCTGGCAGGCTAGTTTACTTACTGTGTTTCACACGTCACCTCTTGTTGGGCTCACGTCGAAAGGACGAAAGTTTGCCTGACTCAGCATGTAGAATTGGTGTCAGCCGTCGGTGAAGGAGAGCACTCTGATCGGCTGTTCAGCTACGAATCAGAGTGCAAGAACAAAAACTGAATTGACAAACTGTCATTTTGCTTAAATGTTTAAAAACTATATGGATTATCATATTATCAGACATATTTGCACAAGGGAATTCCTCTGATGAGCGAGAAGTACTGTAAAATTGAAGTGTAAAGCAACTTTGTTTACAGTGTGTATGTGTGCAGCACTAGTACCCCATATGGCCACCCACTGGTGTGGAAAGACGCATCCTGTTATATAGGCACAGAACAAAAATTCTCATCTCTGTCTGCTGACGTCCATTTGGTGTGTTCATGACATGTGACAAAACCATATGTTAAACGAAAAACAGTTCTTTGGCGTTAGGTTGATGTGTCCCGGGCTCAACACAAACCCACATCGTTTTGTGTCGTCTGGGGGTTGTCAGAGTAAAACCTTCATTTGTAAATTGCATGCACAATGTTAGCTTGAAAGATCAGAAAAAGCTCATAAATGCACACAATCATAGACCCTTCCCTCCAAAAAATGTTGAAAGTGGTCAAAAATGGACAAGAGTGAGATTAAAATATTTCCTTCATCTGAGAATCTAAAACACTTTCTAAAAGCATAGTTCACTCACAAATGAAAATCCCATTATCATTTACTCACCACTGACTTGTTTCAATCCAGTTTGAGTAGTTTTTTTGTTTTGTTCAACACAAAAGAAGATCTAGTGAAGAATGTTGGAAACCCATAACCATTGATATCCCTAGTACTATACTGTGGAATTCAATAGTTACAGGTTTCCAACATTCTTCACTATATCTTCTTTTGTGTTGAACAGAACAAAAAAACAACAACTCAGTGGTCAAGTCAGGGGTGAGCAAATCATGACAGAAATTTCATTTTTAGGGAGAACTATTAATTTAATGTGTTGTACATGGGGCCTAAATCAAATGAGACTGTGTTGTGTGAGTTCAATAAACAGCCTGATAAACATTGGAGAAGCAGAAAATGTGATATGTCTTTAGATGCTGATGGACAGCACCAGATCAGGGAAATACCCAGGGGGTCGTCCTCTTGTAACGTCACACAATCCAGATTCCTATTTCCAATGTGGCATGTTGACCTGGAACACAGAAGTGTTGCATTACTGCAGTGAAACACTTGCCTGGACCTCACTTTCTCACACTGCATTTAACACAGTTTACTTTTTTTAAACTTATCTGTCTGTACTACTAAATATGAGTGATGGAATTTTTTCAAAATGTACTGTACAAAGACAGTATGCCAGTTAGATGTTTAAAAAACAAAACTTGTGACTGAAATTATTTAATCTAATCTGAATGTTGTGAAACCTTATGATGATTGTTTAACTGTAAGCAGTTTCTTTATTTTGACTCGCACACTTCAGTAATGCCAAGTATCAGATGAATATAGATATCAGCTGTGGAGGTGTTGTTCAGAGGTCCAGTGGTTTCTTTTAACACTCCTTGAAGACCTTTAAAAGCACATTTAGTCATTTAGCAGATGCTTTTATCTAAAGTGGAACATCATTCACAACAGTGCATCAAATGTGTAATCTTTGCTGAATTCACATTCTGGAATCTTTCTAGAAACTATATAGACTTTGTGATATTTGCAAGCTTGTGCCTTGTTCGCCCCCTCATAAAGTGCAGTGGTTTTGACCGCGGAGATGTGGAATCGAAATGTCTTTTTTTACATGGGTGTGGTCACTATGGTGAATATATTTCAGGTTTAAAACTTAACCAACTTTTGCATGCAAGACATTCATCCACTTTGAATAAGAGTAGCAATTATCAATCTGGTGGATTTGTATGGCAGATGCTGTAGCTAAATATAATATATTAATATGATGTAAAACTTAAAAATGTTAAAATGCTAATTTATTTGATATACAGTTGAAGTCAGAATTATTAGCCCCTTTTTGATATATATATATTTTTTTATATTTCCCAAATTATGTTTAATAGCGAGGGAATATTCACAGTATGTCTAATAATATTTTTTCTTCCAGAGAAAGTCTTATTTGTTTTAATTCGGCTAGAATAAAAGCAGTTTTTAATTTTTTAACACAATTTTAAGGACAAAATTATTAGCCCTTTTAAGATATATCGATTTTTTTCGATATTCTACAGAAGATGACAATATACAATAACTTGCCTAATTACCCTAACCTGCCTAGTTAACCTAATTAACCTAGTTAAGCCTTTAAATGTCACTTTAAGCTGTATAGAAGTGTCTTGAAAAATATCTAGTCAAATATTATTTAATGTCATCATGGCAAAGATAAAATAAATAAATTATTAGAAATGAGTTGATAAAACTATTATGTTTAGAAATGTGTTGAAAAAATCTCAAGATAACAAGATAAAATCTATTCTTTAGATCTTACAAGATAAGATCTATTTTTTTGTGTCGTCTTAGATCTTTTGGAGCAACAAAACAGCAAACAGTATTTATTTATTTTATTTTTGTAATTCTGTGAATCTGTCTGTGAGTCTAAAAACAAAGTTGACGAACCAGATTAAAATCTGTTCAAAGATAGTAGGAAAGCCTCCTGAGAAATTATATGATCGTTCAAATTACAAGAACCTCACAAGGCTGCCAAGGAACATCATTTGGAACCCAAGTCATGTGTTGAACCCAGCCTGATCTCACGAGGACACATAAGTATTTTACATTTTGTCAGTTTAGTGGCTAATTCGTACGAATTCGTACAAGTTGAGTCGTACGAAATTGTACGATTTTAAAAAGAAGGCATGACACCCAACCCCACCCCTAAACCCAACCTTTTTTGGGTGATGAGCAAAGCGTACTAAATTGTATGAATTAGATCGTACGAATTCATACGAATTAGCCACTAAATCAAAAAGTTACGAATTGCCGTGAGATTGAGTTGGTTGAATCATGAATTTATACCATTAAAGTCTAACCGGCGATTTAAAGTCCGATATTTTTAATAAAGTGAAATTAAAAAGTCAGTTGTACATCAGGTTGTCTTAGAGCTGAATAAAGTCAGTGTAAAATGAATTATCTTTTTATTTTATTTTTTAATGTCTTTTGTCTCTTTGTAAGGAATATTTATCATGCTGTTGTGCAAGAAAAATTTCAGATGCAAGTCTGACAATAACCTTTTGTTTTATTTGCAAATTATGTTTTTAATCTGCTTTAATTATTTCTTTGCCATCTTGCAAAAAAAAAAAATATATATATTTAAATATTTTTAATGTAACATGATGTTAAATGGAGAACTGAATAGTTAACTAAACATTTACTATTATAGTATTATACGTCACTCTGATTTTGACAGATTTACTGTGTATAAAATAATTATGTCCCAGCTCCATTCATGAAGGAACATGCAGTAGGTTGGGAGAACATAATGTGCAATAAGTAAAAAGTGACAAGGGTACAACAGCCTCAGGTAGGAAACATAACCCACCATAGATAAGAGTGTGTGAGGTCTGCTTAGAAAACTTGCATTGAAGATGCTTGAGGCCAAACACACCCCATTCCCAGCTGTTTGTCCAGAGACTACTCTGAAGCACTCCTCATGTTGCTGAGCTGTTCATAAAGACACCCACAAATATGATTTAAAGCCTGCCTGACATATAGGACACAGAATTCCCCTAGACACAAACTTGTGTCAGATGGAGAGTGTGCCAGCTGGGCACTTTTTACATTTGCTGTTGATCATTTGACCTTCTGAATGTTTCTTTTAAGGTATTTCCATCACTGCTCAGAACTGTGTCTGTTTAGAAAGCGCACACTCACTTATGCTTTTTGAGACCATCCATGGTTAGCTACATGGGCATCTGTAAATTGCTTTTCTCTTCACTAGGTGCAGTAAGCTGTTTAACTCCATTAGACAGCATCTATCTCACTCTGCCTCTCTGCTGTACTTTACAGCACTGTTAGTGTTTCATTTCAAGGCAAAGTCAGTGGCCCATGCACAAACCCTGACAACTGCACAGTCTCATCTGATTTGATCAAGGTTCATTTCAGTTACTGTTCATTTGCGGTGAAAATGCTGTAGTGTGTGTGCGCATAAACCTAGCAATTTTTTTACGCTGATGGTTTGAAAGTGATGCAAAACAAAATTGATTCATAAATGTAAATTGTCATATTTCATTTGTGGAACACAAAAGGGTCGTTTTTTTTCCTAAATTGGACCAGTCACTCTTATTAATGCAATTACTATGAAGCAAGATAAGATACATTTACATGACAACGATGTAGCCAAAAAGGAAAAAGTTTTTTAATTCACAATTGCACATAGGGCTGGGCGATTTATTGTAAAGTAATGGAAATCGACATTCAGAACCTATAAGCGACCAAAATTTTTCAGGACGATTTTTTCAATTACTTTCCCTTCTGCATGGGGAGTCATGTAACCCAGCTCTGTTAAAGGCTGAGGCGGATTTCATTCAAAAATCTCTCGCTTGTAATTTGAGTGCATATATATTCTACAAAAGTTGTCAGTGAACTATGAGGGCAAAAATATAAAATAAATAAATAAAATAATTGTTTATTAATCTTAATCAAGTTAAAAATGTTTAATTAATCAAGATTTTGATTTTAGGCCAAATCGCCCAGCCCTATTTACGCCACAACTCTGTTCAGTTGTTGGTTAATGTGTATGTGACTTTGTGTGTGTGATGTGAAGTAAGTCCATTTTTTGCTGATGAAGCGTTAGCAGTCACTTGAGCAACAACAACACTACCACATACTCTGCTTTTAATTTACACCTCCCTCAACATGTACCATGCATGCGTATGACATCATTGTTTTCAAAGACTCTCATTTTTGGGTGTTCCCTGGGACACGACAAAAATTCCCATTTTGAAACCAGTTTTCAGTCACAAAAGCTCTGTTGTCATGTAAATAAACAGGCAAAACTTTCTAGTTTTTGGCTGAAAACAATGTTGTGTAAAGGCTTGCCAGCAAAAATACAGCAAGTGTCATACATTTTTAAGACGGCTTACTTGAGTGATATCTGAAGACTGATGATTGTAAATGAACTCATTCATTCATAATAATAAATGTTTGAGTTTTTATTTCATTATATTTTTCAGTTTGATTTGGAGTGTTATCAAAACTATAATAATACAACTTTGGTAAAAAAAAATAAGAAATTATTTTAGAGTCATGATCAGTTCAGTGGATTGGCCATTAATAAATACACGCTATGAGTAATATTTTCAATGTCATTTTCTTACAGCTCTAAAATACATTATTCTTTGAATTTTTGGAGACACGTTACCAGTACTTTCTAAAATAAAACACAAATGGACATTTTACTTATGGTGATTTGCCAGTATGCAAATACTTTATAATAACTTTGAAGCTTTTAGACTACAAATTGGGGCTGCACAATATTGGAAAAATTGCACATTGCAATATTTTTTTAATTGTGTGATTATATATTGCAATATGAATACAATTTTACTTGACTTGAATACATTTTTGTAAAGAATATATCATTTTAGATTGATTGGGAAGATTATGTAGCGGAATGCTTAAAATATAATAAAAAAATCTAAAAGCATAGATAAATTCAATAAAGAAAAATATGCTAATTAAATAAACAGCATTTTATAGTTTTCCAAGGAGTCAAACTGTATTCTGGTATACAGTGATTGAATAATCACATGTAAAATAATACTGCATAGTCTTTGTTTTATAAACAAAAAAAAAAAAAATTATTAATTTTTCATTTACAAACGGTACATTTTCTTTTTCCTCAATGCTTTTAAAACCCTTACACAGTCACATTCCTCAAAAACACTTGCAAAATGATCAATTATAATCCAGAGTCAACATTGTGTATACTCGCGATGTGACTATTGTGAATGATCACATTACGATATTGATGCTGAAGCGATATATTGTGGAGCCCTACTAAAAAGTCTCATTCAGCCATTCTACATCAAACTTTAATTATTAATACAGTTTTCTTTGGCCACATAGACATTCAGAGTTTCTGCAATGGCAACTGCATTTCCCTTAATGAATATTTTGTATGCGTACAAAACCTGATGCACTCCCAAAATTGTGTTGATTTACATGGGGGTAATAAAACAAAGACATAGTTTGAGGATGCCGTGACTGAGTGTGTAATTTCCTGTAGAAATCATGTTGAGTATTCTGTAGATATCATGTCAAGTATTCAAAACTTATTATTATGGTCATATGAATAAGAGGAAAGCTAAAAGCTGTTAAAGTGAAAGCAGTTGCTGATGAGAGATGAACACAAGTAGACTGTATAAGTAGGGCTGTGCGATTCATTGAAATCATATCGAAAATGCAATTTAAACATACACGATTTCTAAATCGCCTTACAGCACAATTTTCCCACAGTATGCTATTTGAACCAATCATAACGCAGTGTGCCTAAAGAGAGTGCGAGAACAGAAGACTGAACCTAATGACAAATAGGCTGCACAACAAACAGGGATGATGAGTTCAGCGCAGGAAACTTTGGTGCCCAAAAAAGTCAACATCTATGGTGTGGGATTACTTTGGACAGAGGAAGGCTGATGTATTGCTGAATCAGGTAATTTGTAAGACCTGTCAGTCACATATTGCATCTAAAAGCTTGTGGAAAGCGCAAGGTGCCTTGCTTCCTTTAGCATTCAACATACGAGCTTGTGCTCCTTTGCAATGCTCAGCACCCATCAACTGTTTTCTCAGAAGATGACAAACTAACTAAACATTGCTGCAGTTCCAATACAAGTTTTATTCATGGATAAAATTAAAAAGCACTGCAGTGCTTGGGTGTTCAGCTTTTGTCTGAGGTAATCAATCTACTGAAATGTGTATATTCTATAAAAGTATAAAGATGATTGATCAGTTCTTGTTACATGGTGCGCTTGCAGCATACTAAAAGGAGAGATGTTTTCAACTCCGTGCACATGAAATACGAATGCAAAGACATATTTGAACAGACTATTTCACGGCAATGTCACAAAGTGGTCTATGATCTATGCATGGCAAAAAAAAATCTGTAGACACCAAGTACACACAACTACTTCTGACAAGTGGTCAAACAGAACATCGGAGCCTACTTGTGTTTGATGGCGCACACACATAGGGCATACTCACACTATGTACAGTTGCCTTGAACCGGGCCAAAGCATGCTTGTCCCCCCTCCCGTCTCCCCCGACAGCCCACACTCACATTACATTCGGGCCTAAGCACGCTTACGTCATCTGATGCGCTGTTCAGTAAGCGCTCTCGCTCAGCACAGTGGAGATTTCTTTAGTTATATTGTTTTAGCCGTTTGGGATGCAGTGACACGCAGTCAAATATTTTGACGGACAGATCAGCCACTTTTGACGCTCATAAACAATCATATGGTCCTCATGCTGCAGGAATTAGGTGGTTTGCTAAAGGTGCAGCTGATGTGCAGTGAGGGGTTTGCGTCGTTAATAATATACGACAGTTTGCGTTCATTGAACAGCAGGGCTCAACAAGAAGGACTGCCTGATGGCCCGGGGCCAGCGTGTGAGACACTTGGGACAGTAGACAGGATTGTTACTGGCCTGATCGGGCCATTGCTACATTGTAGAGCTGCACGATTAATCGTAAAAAGATCGCAATCTCGATTCGACCCCCTAGGCGATCTTAATCCAGCATTTATACAATTCTGCCAATCATATTTTCAAGTTCAGGAGAGAAGCATAAAGGCGGCCGCACAAGTCTTCACATTGTTTTACATACATTGCTCAGCAACGTGTATACCTCCAAATGGTGTTGAAAGAGTCACATACTGTATTTATAAGGTATAATTCACCCCAAGAATGTAATTTCTGTCTGCATGTAATGATGTATTCGCAGCCGCAAAAACACACGTGACGTGAGCTAACCGTGAGCTGTTACCACAGCGGGTGCGCGCCTGTGAATGATGCCTACCTTAGTGAACAGAACTTGCATAGGCTGTGAATAACAGGTAATAAAGTTGTAAATAACATTCAGTTTGTGGCACAGAGTGATCGTTTGGGAGCTGCGCGGGAAGTATAAACCGCACACGCACATTGAAAATGAAACCGAAATCGTGCACATCATGCAAATAATCATGATTTTAGAGTTATGATTACGACAAGCATATAATATGTTTTTCTTTCATGGCGAACACAGGGTGTTGTGCATGAGAATAAATGTTTAACAGTGTCAGAATAGCTACTCTAGCCTATATAATGTTGAATTTAATGCAAAAGGGAATCTGATAATAACAAATGTCTGATTTTACCAGTAGAATGCTTACAATGTTGTCAATGATTGCAAGCATATGTCTCAAACATAATAATTCAACATCAGAATTATGAATAGTTGTATTCTGAAATAACAATAATAGGCTGCTCATATTAACCTTTATTTTACATCTACAGAATCGTGAGAAAATCGTGATCTTTATTTTAAGCAAAAAAATCGCGATTCTTATTTTAGCCAGAATCGTGCAGCTCTACTGCATTGTCACTAAAGTTTAATAGAATCTTCGTCTTAGAATCGAGAAACCGTTCGTGTTTTTAAGACTTCATATGCTACCCTGTCTGTGATGCCGTAAACACCATATTGCTTTTCGGTTCCTCTTATCTGATTGGTCGTTATGAGCACGTTAATTTTTTCCGTAACAACCAGTACAGCGAAGAGACAGCAACATGGCGGCAACATCAAATGATGATCCTTAAAGAAAACGTTTGTTTCTAAAGTCTTGGAAGCAGACATTTATGAGGGTATACCACGACTAAAAAAAACAAAGTGATGTTTTGTACAATTTTTCATCAGTTTGGCAGGTCAACCACCTTTTGTTTTGCAATAAAAATGCCTGCATATTTTCCATATTGCTACTTTTGTTTGCATAACACTTTGAATTTTGCTCATTACATACATTTCTTAAAATCTTTTACATATTTAAATTCTAGATTTGCAAACATTTTTTTATATTTGTGGCTAAGAAATAGCTATTAACTTTTTTTTTGGAGGGGCCAGTGAAAATATTGGCAGGGCAAGTAAAAATCTGAACTACTGGTCCAATCGGGCCAGTAGAAAAAATCCATAACGTTGAACCCTGAACAGTAAGAATTATTAAGAAGTCCATATGAAACAGTCCTGTAAAAGTCACGTCTCTTCTTCAGTTTTGGGCTCAGACGCGCTTTGCACCAAGTGAGCCCAAGTGAACCGTGCTCTGGCCCACCTCTTCCAACCGGGCCAGGGCTGGCCAACTGAACCGTGCCTGAGCCCAATTCAGAGCACTCACACTACGATCCAGTAAAAGGGCCTGGGCACGGTTCGGATAGAGTACGCCCATACACACACCTGGTAGTCTATTTATTTGTTTTGCCATAGGTCTGTTTTAGAGACCATTTGTTACACCTTTACTAGGGGATGTTACAGGTGTTTGATAAAGACCTAATGGTATTTCTATGGAAATATGTTTCAGATTTACACTGTACAACAGCTCTGTATGTCAAAATTGGGATTGAAATCAAAATAGCAATATTGTGCAATAAAATTGTGATGGGTTTCTTTTGCCCATATTGCACAGCCCTAGGTACAGGTTGTGATTGACAAAGTGTTTTTTTAACAACACAGAGTTTAAGTGTAATATAGAGTTGCAGGATCTTGCAACACTACTGAGTCAAGATGTACCATGTTCACTGTGATATTTAAGATAAGATTATTTATAAACACTGTTGTCACAACTTGAATTTTTCAGTAGTTAATTTAGGATGATGTAGGCAGTTACTGAACTCTCAGGATTAAGCAGTAAAATCTCGAAAGACAACTGAATTTCACTGGATTGTGAAATCATAATAAATTATTGTAAATAAATCATACTTATTTGAAGCAACGGTTTTAAATAATGACAGAATCTTAATTTTTGGCTGAACTTTTCCCTCACAGCTTGATATAATTAAGTGAACGAGAGCAGAAAATGAATGTGCGTCTTTTCTATTTTTATAATGAGCTCTAATTAGAAGAGTAAAGGCCCAGTATGGGAGAGACGGAGAGGTTGACTGAGAAGGAGATCAACTGGTTAAGAACTGAGAGATGAAGAGGCGGCAGTTGGAACTGAGGGCTTTTTTGCAGAGCAGAAATAAGTGAAAGTGGCCCAAACAAACCTGCCTGTGCTGGGCCGCATTCTTGGCACTGATCAGAGGAAGCGGGAGTCTGAAAGAGTGGGCTGAAAATAAAAACAGCTGAGCTTCACGCTTCTTTCTCACACATTCATGCTTTGTCAGAGCAGAAACATCTAGGCTTCCTCTGGCATTTTGAACTGGTTTGTTTTGAACCATGGCATGTGCGATCACATATTTCAGTGTTGCTGAATTATTAATACAATGACTAGTCTCTGGAAAACTTTGAAAGGTGACTGATATGCGGAAATCAATAGATCTGTAACCCAAGTAGATTATTTACTGTGTATTTGGCCGTGCATTAATGGTCAGTCCAGCTGGGCAGACCTCCTGTACCTAGAGCTGTGTATGTGTTCAGAATGTTAAGGAGACGGATGACAGGTGCTCTGGTATTAGAGCAAAACCCAGGGTCAGTTCCTCTCATGTCTGCCAGCATGCCAGAAGCCATGGCTGCCCCCTGTCTCTTCTCCAGACCTCAACACAGGTCTGCAGGAGAGTTTGTTCGGACAAGACAATAAAAGGAGGACAGTGATAAACTCACATAGAGGTCAAACGAAAGTATTTGTTTTGAGGTCTTAAAGGCTATGATTTAGAGTCATTGATTTTTAAAATTAAAGTTGAAGACTTTGGGAGTCATATAGCTGTTTAAGTTTTATTACAATTAATTGTGAAGCTCCTTGAGAGTCACTTGCATTTCTAGATGACAGCAGAAAGAAATGTAAATACTCTGCATTTTATGGTTGTGAAACTGTAAATGATCTATTATTATTTCTGTGTGCTCAACAAAACATTGTGCTTTTATTGAATGAAGAAATGAAAAAAAGTGCGTTTTCTGCCATCTTGTCTTTCTAAAACAGACTTTTTAGAATGTTTATGTTCCCCACACCAACTGCGGTAACGGACACTTAGTGAGTCTTTTCAGATCTGTATGTTACACCATTGGTGTTTGTTGCCATTGGTCAGCATTTGTTTTCGCTGACTGAACTGAACAGGGTCGGTCAGTGTTTATCATGTTGTAAGATGTCTGAGATGTGATGTACTATAATGTGATGATTGCCTGCACTCAAAAATATGATTTATTCGATTTACAAATTTTAACAGTCGGTTACAAAGGTAACAGTCGGTTAAGCTAGCTCTTTGCAACTCTCACATGGTTGCCCACTGAAGCTAAGCAGGGCTGCGCCCAGTCAGTACCTGCATGGGAGACCACATGGGAAAGCTAGTAGCTCGTTTCCACTGACTGGTACAGTACGGTACGGTACGGGTCACCTTTATCAGGCTTGCGTTTCCACTGCTAAAAGGGTACCAATGAGTTTTTACTGTTGATATTTGGCGCCAGTTAATCAGGAAGTGACAATTTTGATCGCTTTGACTCGTTGGATGGAAACGCAGCTAATGTCACTTTCGCTCGAGAGAATGTCTAAAGTAAAGCTGTACAAGCTGCTCACATATCATATGAGAAGCACTTCTCACAAAACAGATGCTTTATACACATAAATACTTCTGTATAAATGTTTATTACTTTTCTATGAACATGAGTTGATTATAACTGCAGATCAATGACAGTGTG
The DNA here is from genome assembly GCA_903798205.1 of Danio tinwini. NCBI lineage: Eukaryota > Metazoa > Chordata > Actinopteri > Cypriniformes > Danionidae > Danio > Danio tinwini. The sequence continues at coordinate 15,284,568 of CAIGQZ010001108.1, forward strand.
AAATAGCCTACTGTAACGTTTGCTATTATATAAAATAAATAAATAAATGCAACATATATAAACACATACAGACCATTACAGTCTCCGATATGTTACAGATTACAGAAAAACTACACACAGCATACATTTAGTCATTATTTAGGTTCAAAACAACAGGAAATACAGCCCACAGTCAGTGCAAACCTCTCATGATTAAATGTGTCTTTAATCTTCAGCAGCACGTGTAGCCTCCTGTTAGAAAGTAATTCCATCATTCCGAGTTCATAATAGTCCAAAACATGATGATAATAGTTAAACATGGCAGTTTGTTCACGTTTGCTGAAAAAATAATGTGCTCCTCTTTTTCCGGCTTTTCCTTTTGTTTTTTCGCGCGTCTCTCTCGCGTTTGTCAGTTTATGACAGGATCAAGTTTCAAAAGCACGTCAATAATCAAGTGCACGTTATTATCATCAGCTCAAGAAGTTTGTTATTTCACATATGGACGCGCGGCGAGTGCAAGCAAGAAAACGAAACCGCTCGCGCTTCAGACTGGCTCGTAAAAAAACTACAGGGCACAGGGTAAAATCTGCTCTTCTTTTTGGCTTTGTGGCTGTTCATCAAGACAACGACAAGGTTTGTTTGAGCCCAGGTCGAACAGGGCTCGTTATTATATGTATATATAATTACGCTGTAATCTCTTGGCTGTGTATTAAAACATGGCGGCTTCTTTGTTTTCATTCTGGCTTGTTGCGTGAGCGAATGACGTATCTCTGTAAACCCAATAGCGTTCAGCTGTGTGTCTAGCTCCACTTTTTGGTACCCTTTCTCGTGTTTGGTACCCTTTCGAAGGATGCCGAAAAAGGGGTACGGTACGGTTCGATATGTATGCTCGTAATAAAGTGCACATTGTGCAGCTATCACAGCTGATCCATGATCGATGCCGTGGGAAAAAAATTGTGTCAGGATCCACAAATATCATAATAATAAAGATAGAGGAGAGGAAAAGTTACCTTACAAACATGCCGGCAGTTCAATGGTCCAAAGTGAGAGGCAGAAAGAGAGAGAGAGCTTTCGTTTTCTCCCTAGCAGTGAAACAGTGTCTCCTGGTTCTGCTGTACCTCAGTGTCAGTGAAAGACTGTCCAGCAAATTCACATGCAGTGAATTGTGCGCAGTTGTCTGCTTTTTAAGTAGTTGGAGCATTTTAATTACTCGCCTCGTTCGAATAGTATTCTACTGGACATAGCACATACGTAATAACCGGTGATGATCTATTAATGAGACCAAATTGTCCACGTCTGCATTGCGGTGCAGAAAAACAAAGAAACAATTGATTTTGACACCCCTAGGTAACAGGTTGCAAACAATTTATATAGACTGAATTTAAGCAAACAAATAAAATTTAGTAATGTTCAACTTCATTTGTTTGTTTAAATTCAGCCTATATTGTTTGCAAGCAGTTTGCTTAAAGGTCCCATGAAATAAAAAAAAAGTTTTTTAGATGTTAGCATCAGTATTGTTAGTTATTATTGTATTTAAGATCTCTATAAGCTAGTGTGCCCCAAAACAGTGACAAAATCCACGTTTAGAAGATATAAACTGATATAAGCATGTAACGCTTGTCACTTCTGCCAATATGGAGAATTTTTTTCACCTCAAAATACAGTTTTTCATCAAATTGTAACCAATCAAATGATTGCTAGTATCTTACAAGCCCCGCCCCCTTCAAGACACTTCTCATTTGGTGTTTATTTGATGCACTTGAGCTCAATCGATCTCACTGGCAGAGCGGTGATAAAACAAAACGCTATTGGCTGTTTTTTTATAAAGGGGAGGAGTTACACTATGTCCCACCCTCTCTTAGTGTTTTGGTTAAGATTTTTTCAAACATCAAATAAAAATGCATATTTCAAAGCACTTCATTGGACCTTTACAAAAATGTAGTAAATCCAATGAATCCTTTTTTTTCAGTGTGTGTCTGTTGTATTGTTTTAAAGTTGAAATTTAGTCATTCAATATCTAGAATTGTGCATAAGGGGGAAAAGTTTGCCAAACTTGCTGTTTCACGTCAGTTTAAAGTTGCTCTCTCTCTCTGACCAACAAAAAAGCTGCTTGTTTTGAAAGTGACTTCTCTGTGAACTGTGCTTCATACTTTGCTACACAATGGACAGTAGACCCTTTGTTGTGAAATGTAAAAAAATGTAACTGAACTTTTAATGATAACCCCACAAATGTGGTTTGAGTTATCGTATGTTTACGTGTACTTCAAGTTGGATTTCAGTCTGACTGAAGCAATATTTAGTCTTTTTAAAATGTCACATAGCAGCTGTACTCTAATTGAAATCAACTCCGTCTGGACTAACAGATCTACATAATCTGCCTGTAGCTCAGCTTCATCTGGCATACGTGCATGTTGATGAGATTTCATTTGTCCTCTCTTTGAATATTTAATTATTTAATTATTATTAACTATTTAATTATGATTGAGGTACACAGATTTGGACTGAAGGATAAAAACTGTAACTGAACGACACAAAAACCCTGAGCTAGTTTGACAGGCTGATCCACAAAAAGAGAAAAGTTCCAGTCCCTGTCTTGCACATTATTGGCCTACTTTCATGCTAAAGCTGAAAATACTTTTAACTAAATGTCTTTTTTCCCCGGTGCTAAGTAAATACAGTTTGGGTTTAACCAAGATGAATGACTGTCTAAAATGAAAGTAGAAATTTTAGATTAAAACCAAATTTGCTGTTTTGATGAGATATAATGTTAAACTGTGCCTATGATTATAGTCAGTGTGTATTTACCGCAATTGACGTCAGTATTCTGATCCTGTCTATGGACAAAGCAATTTGAGTCACATTTGTTAGTGAACACCATGTATACAGAGCCAAAGTGAAATGAATATTGAAGCTGCTAAAAATTATAATTGTCTTTTTTGAGCAAGTGAGCTATAAGATGTCATCTTTGACCTACTTCAAGAATTAAGTCACAGATAATAGCTGTTTATTAACAACCCATTCAGTTATATTTACACATTAGCATGGTTTAAAATGCTATATTACTTGTATAAAACCGTTAAAAGAGATTTTTGTTCAATTTTTTAGGTATTTGATTGAATTGCCTTGATTTTGATTGAACTGATTTGAACTGATTTTGATTTTGTTGTTAAATTAAATTACTTTTTTTTGTGAAATAAAAGGATGAAAATGTATAATTAAAATATTTCCTAAAATTACTTGAAAAATAAAGTTTCTGTCTTCTGTATTACTGGCTTACATTTAGACCGGCACAATATATTATTTCAGTATTGAAATCGTAATTTGTGTATACACAGTCAAATTGCAGGATTTGCAGTGTTAAATTGGGAATATAGTTGACCAAGACACAGTTCAGATGAAATTTAGTGTGTGTGTTTAAGACCCATGGCAGTGTGAGAGTTTCAAACATTCAGGCACAAGAAATTGTACAGTACCATGAAAGATGAATTTTATTGAATTATTTACATGATGAAGACTAGGCAGTGTTATTTTACATTTGACTATTCAATTCCTGTACCTGAATACTGTTTGATACAAGAGAAAACCATGATGTTTTCTTTATTTCCCTTTTGTCTTTGCTACATTGTATTTTTTTTATGCTTGTAGTTTGTAATTATATTTTAAGCATGATTCTCTCCCCTACATAATCATAATATTTCCAAGTGATGATGCCAGTTGTAATAAGGGGATTGTTAGGAGGCCATGATCGATAGAGGTCAGTGGGCAAATTTGGCCAGGATACAGAGGATACACCCCTACTCTATATCCTCGCATTTTTAATCATCACAGGTCCTCAGTTTAACACCTCATCTGAAAGACTGTGCTCACTAGATAGTATAAAGTCCCTATCACTATACTGGGGTGTTAGGACTCACACAGACCACAGGTTGAACATGCCCTGCTGGCTTCACAAACACCTCTTCCAGCAACCTAGTTTTCCCGTGTGGTCTCCCATAGGATACAGCTGCAGATACGCACATCAAGATAGCATTATTTTTGTGACTCTGTATAACAATAATTAATATTTTTACTGTGTACTGTGACTGTTGGGTTTAGGGTAGATGTAAAAAAAAAACTATTTATTGGGTAATTTAATAAATAATACTCTGTACAACTACTGTTTTTACATTACTGTGATGTTTGGGTTTTGGGGTTGGGGTAGACGTTAATAAAATACAATTAATGGGAAATTTAATATATATTATAAATAACTCTCTTTACTTCCGGCTGCAACTGTATCTGATCTAGCAACAACCCTCCCATCCAGGTACTAACCATGCTTTGTTTTAGTGCACAACAATGTGTAAGCTGCAGAGTTAGCTGCCGCTATAATCATCCCAATCAATCTAATTTAATGAATGCTTTCCAAATAGGGCTCAAAATAGAAGGCATCTGGTGAAACTGTATTCACATCGCAACATAGTAGAACAACAAAATATCGCAATGTAAGATTTTAACAATAACGTGCAGCCCAACTTGTATTCATGCTAAAGCTTGTAAAACTATTCAATATGAAGGTTGTAAATTGTTGTATTATTGGCATTATGTAGGCAGTTTGTTAATCAGAGCAATGTGAAATCTCCTGTAAGCATGTGTTTTTCATAAGTGTACTGTCTCTCAAATGATTTCTCTAACCCTCCCTTTCTTTTTCTTTCTTGCTTTTGCTTCTCTCAACAGGAGACTATATCCTTGAAGCCAAGCCAAAAGAGATCTCAGAGGCTCAGCGGTTAAACTACGAACAGGTAAAAGAAACCGCAGTGACTCACCGAATAGAAGCCTGTGAAAGATAGCCAGTCTGTTTACATATCTCTCCATGTGTTTGTGTGATGGTGCAGTGGTAACACTGAGAACAAGGAGTGAAAGGTGAGGCCCAAGGCTCTGACAGAGGAGAAGGCACACATAGAGACTCAGACAGACAGATCTTTCTCACACTCTCGCTTCTTTTCTCAAAACAACCATTTGTTCTCATAGACTTGGTCAGTAAACAGCCAGTTGGTCTCTATGGGATTAAAGTGCCTTTAGGAAGCAAGCTGTGGTGGTCATCTTGATGAGCACCCATCCATCCCAGCAGGAAATAAGGAATGTGAAAACATAGGATCACCGTTGACTTGAAGGAATTGTGAAAACTGGTCTATACCAGACTGGATTCAGCTGTTTATATAACAGCAGGACTGAATATCATCATTGTTTTGCATTGAGGGAGAGTATGAGCTGTGTGCTGTATGACGTTTCACATGTAAGGAGACAGGGTCAAGTGAGGCCCTAATATTATGTGTACAGATGCTTGACCAGGGCATGTGGATTGTTGTTTTATGCCTTCTCTATTAGTATGTGTTTGGGGTAGGAAAGCTCCGATCAGGATTTTTGCAGCCGATGCCAAGTACCGATTCCTTGTCATGGTGAACAGCTGAGTACCGATTCTAATGCTTCAAGCTTTACAATGCATTAAGCACATTTTCCCTCTAAATATGAACCTTAAGAGAATATCTTGCCTTACCTAATAGAATAAATGAAGAATGCTGCATATAATCCCTTAAACACGTCTCTTATAACCATTTAGCTGTGAACATGTCATGGCCAGAAGCAGCTTTACAGAAAATAATTCATTCAATCATTTTACTTCGGCTTGGTCTCTTATTTATCAGGGGGCGGCCACAGCAGAATGAACCGCCAAAGAAAATAATATAACACAGATATAAAAAATTGTAATAAAAATACAAACAATGCAATTTGCAAACATTCAAATGATGAAAGAAGAATTCAACATGTCTCAATCAAGACAAAAGTTTGGAGATTATGTTTGATGCATAAGAAGGTAAAACGCACACCTATATATCTAAAACTTCTTTACAATAAGGAAATAGGCCCATAAACTACTCTTTATTACAATATGTATATTACAAGAAGTGATATTATAAAAAAATCATGTTGAAAAATAATTTAAAAGTTGTTTTTACCAAATAATTCCAGCCAGCATTTAGTGAACTTACAATATTGTCAAAAACACAGAACTTTCAGTTGTTATATGTAAAAACGCCTAAATACATCTCCAACTATTGACAGCAGATCTCTCAATGAGAGAGAGGGAGATATCTTTACTGCTCTATTCATTTAATCCAAGAAATCTAACGCTTAGACCATCACTCTTGTGATCTGTTCTCTTGCTCATTCACTCTCGTTGCCATAATTTGCGGTTATTTTTACAAATCTTTAGGGATCACGGAGCCGGTATGAATATGCGGGAGACTCATAGAGCTTCCGGAAGAGGTCATATACTGTAGGGGTGATCGTTCCGCTCTTGTCACAGCAGCTCAAAACACTAGATATACAATGGCTGCACTTGCAACAAAGCTACATTTGTTACGTGAGTCGCACCAATAGACTGTATAAACAGGTCGCACTGCATCTGTATATATTTTAACTGTTGTGGCGCGAGCGCATCGATCGCTCATGTCCCGTGCATCATTTACCACCTCATGTGTTGTGCCTGTTGTAGGCTATGTATAATATACAAGAGCGCACATGCATCTTCCTCTGCTTGTAAATTCATAAACAAACACCTGCGATCGCTTCATAAGATCGGCCAGATTGGCAAACACCGATCAGTCATAAAATGTGATTATCAGCTGACACCGACATAGAGGGTATTTCCCACAAAGCCTATGAAGAACTAAATAATTATAAAAAAATCATGTGACTGAAATTGTAGTATTGAAATCCCAGGGCTAAATTATCATTATAAAAAAAATAGTATTTCATGATATTGTAGTTTTTCCAGTATTTTCATCAAATAAATTCTGCTTTGTGAGCTTAAAATACATTAAAGGTAGTTTGTTTGTCCCAAGGATGGAAATTTAAATGCATTTTTCTATTCTTTTTGTTTGACTTTGGAGTTTTGATGATTATTGGCTATTGTGATATTTTGTGATAGTACAATTTTGCTAATGTGCTACTTTTTAATTTGGCATCATAACGTATTTACTTAGAAATATTTTGCATCCAAGCATAGGGCTGGGTGATTAATCGAAAAGTAATTGAAATCGACATTCAGAACCTGTAATCGATCAAATATTTTCAGGTATACTCTTAATTACCTACCCTACTGCGTGTGGAGTCACGTGACCCTGCTCTGTTAAAGCTAATTTATACTTCTGTGTCAAACGCACAAGTGTGGTTCAGCGCAGCCTTCATGTTGTCACATACCCGCACACCTCTTGGAAAAATGTAACTACACGTCGCACGTTTGCATTATATTGACGATGATTGGAAGCTGCGCCAGATATGCCTTGAGACAGCATATTTTCTATGACAATAAAATTATTATTTAACATAAAAAAAATTTGCTTACACAAGATGCAAGGAATGCACTGTTTAAAATGTTATATACAGGACATACAAAAGTTTTGTTTAGAAGAGATACTGCTTATTTTCTACTAATGAAAAAAAAATTGTTTTCAAAAGTGCAAGTTATTTGTTTTCACTTTTTCATAAGAAAAAAGTGACTGTTGATTTTAGCCAATGTGTGTTTTCATTTCAGTTGTTTAAGGTTGATGTTCAATAAATAATCATAGATAGTAGATAGTGTGTGTTTCCTTCAATTATCTTAAAATCAAGTAATGCACCCTTCATTCAGAAATCTCTCATTTGTAATATATAAATATTTTGTAATATACAAAATTGTCAGTGGCCTTTGGGGGCAAAAAAATTAAGTAAAATAAACCAATCATTCATTAAAGGTTTGTAAGCAAGTTAAAATGTTCAATTAATCAAATTTTTTATTTTAGGCCAAATTGCCCAGCCCTATCCAAGCAGTTACAAGTGTGTCTATTTTTGTACGTGAGCTTGAGGTTGTGAGGATTAAGTTTTTCAGATTTTTTTCTAAGTGTGTGTTGTTGTTTATTGGAGTAGGTTGAAGCTGTCTGGATATGTGCTCTTTGTATTTGCTCTTCCAGCTTGTCAGTATGAGACTATAATGAGTGTTAGCTTTGTACTTGTGTTTTGATCTAGTTCTGGCTTTTACAGTGCAGCTCATCTTAGAGATTTTTTTTTTCTTTCTGAGACTGCTTCAAGTGTAACTGAGCTTCATTCATGCTTGAATAATGTGATTTCTCTACACTGTAGGTCAGTGGACTGTGTATGTATGTGTGTGTGTGTGTGTGTGTGTGTGTGTGTGTGTGTTGACAGTTAGTGAAGGGCTTTTTTGGCAGTGAGAGACAGTGAGAGCGCAGTGCACACACACTCACACACAAAACAGCTCCGGAAGAACTTTAATGGGCCTCTCTGCTCTCTGTGTGCCGATCCTAGTGTTTAGCCTGTGCAAACAGTGCACAATAACATCACTCAGGTTTGACTGTTTATCAGCCGCTGTTCACTCTAATAGATGTTTTGATTGTATTAAAGCTTTTATAGCCATCTCGGCGAGCATCGCTGGACTGGAGCACAAAGATAAAAGTGCTGGAGAAAATGGGTCAGGGCAGTGGAGTGGTTCAGAAACACTGGCAGGGGCACTGGGACAGAGCCGGGCCACACACAGGCTGGGCGTGGGTGAAGGTTGGAAGCCGTGCCGGGCTCAGCGGGGCTGAATTGGAGCTGTGGGTGGATGGGTCTTGGCTGATCTGTCAGACCTCTAACGCTCATCCGACGCCACTGCCAGTTCTACATGCTCTCATCCACCCACTGGCCATCGGGTCAGCCTGTGCCACATTGATTCATCCTGGCCCATGTTCCAGGAGAGCAGGAACTCATGACTCAGCGGTTCTCAGAAGGTATCTAGTGTTGTTTTGGAAACATCATACTTTAGTATCGAGCTGCAAGATGATGACCCATGTTATTCAGATCAGTGTCAAGGTGAGATGAAGGCTGTGCTTGTTTCAGTGTCAGGATATGTTTTGTCAGCTTTTGTCTCCTTTCCAGTGCTAAATACAGTTTGGGTATAACAAAGATGAATGGCTGTCTAGAATGCAAGGGAATTTTTAGGTCAAACCTAAATTTGTTGTCTTGGTGTTCTTCATGGGAATTATACCACGTGTTTGAGAAGCAGCAGAAGCTGGCTGAAATTAAATTTATAATAAAATCAGTGATGTAAAACAAATCTTAATCTGTTCTCATCATTACAGTCAATAGTTAGGTATTGCAATTGACGTCAGTATTCTGTGCTCTGGTTCTGTCTATGTACAAAACTATTTGAGAGTCACACTTGTTAGTAAATACCTTGTAAACGTTGAAAAAAAAGGGAAAATGAATATGGGAGCTGCTAAAAGTTATGATTAGCTACGTTTTCAAACATTAAACATCAAACATTTTTTAAACATTAAAAACTTGTATGCACAACTGAGTAGGACACACTTTTTATCCGATAAGAGAATATGTGCATAAATGACGATGGAAACATATTTTCTGCATAAATTATTCATCCAAATCAAATCCAAATTAAAAAATTCTAACAGTTATAACTGATCAGGTGATAAGGAAAATAGGCGCAATGGGACAGCATTAAAGGACAAACCAATGGACTGACCGCAGTGTAAAACATCTGAATTGTTGTTTTGGTCATATTAAAATCCCTCAGCCAAGTCTGTCATCAAAGTGGTTCAGTATTATTACCTCCCAGAGCTGTCTTAAGCAGCTGTGCATTTCAGCTTTGTCTTGTGAGGTGTAAATAATTTATTATATAAAAAAGGCTCACAGTGTCTTCTCCTACTGCAGCAAATTACATTTTTATTTTGATGTTTAGCACCAGTTTATTAGGAAGTGACGACGTTGCTCTCTTTGACTCCCTGGATGGAAACGGTGCTTTATTCGCAAATGGTTTATTTAATTCCAGTTTTGTGCACAGATATAGCCACAATCTTCTTAGAGCAAGTGAAATATGAGATGTTTTCTCTGACCTCTCCGCTTGTTAAGTCATGATGACGTATGGAATACTGTTTCCAGGTCCATGCCACTATTCATTTGAATTGAGAAAAAATTTGTTAATGACCACTTTTTAGTCGTATTACACATTAAAGTGAATTTTATATACAATCATGGTGTACTCAACAGTCTCTCGACTTGCTGCATCGTAGACACCAATATTTTAACAATTTATAAAAAAATGAATCACTTTCTGGCCATCCGATATTAGGCATGGATATATAGTTGAAGTCAGAATTATTAGCCCCCCTGTTTATTTTTTCCCAATTTCTGTTTAACGGAGAGAATATTTTTTTCAACACATTTCTAAACAGAATAGTTTTAATAACTCATCTCTAATAACTGATTTATTTTATCTTTGTCATGATGACAGTAAATAATATTTGACTAGATATTTTTCAAGACACTTCTATACAGCTTACAGTGACATTTAAAGGTTTAACTAGATTAATTAGGTTAACTAGGCATGATAGTGTAATAAGGCAAGTTATTGTATAACGATGGTTAGTTCTGTAGACTATTGAAAAAAATGGCTCAAAGGGCCTAATCATTTTAACCTTAAAATGTTTTTAAAAAAATTTTTAACTGATTTTATTCTAGCTGAAATAAAACAAATATGACTTCTTCAGCAGGAAAAAATATTATCAGACATACTGTGAAAATTTCCTTGCTCTGTTAAAAAAAAAAAAAATGTAAAAAACCATTTAAAAAATAAAAAAAATATTCTAAGGGAGGCTAATAAATCTGACTTCAACTGTATATATTGCGATTGTGATTTTCAAAAGTATTACATTGCTTTGTAAAAGTTTATTGTTATCATTTGTTGAGTCTCCCCATACAGTTTTATAGAGCGCTTGTACCTGGAAGCCGCTTCACATGATGTCAGACTTAACAAGCAGATATGAAGAATCAGTCACAGATAAAGATTGTTTATAAATAGCCCATTCAGTTAAATTTTTATATTAACATGGTTTTATATGCCATATTGCTTTTAAACCGATTTCTGTTTAATTGTTTAGGTTTTAGTTTGGAGTCTTTATTTAAAATAAAAAGAATAAACATTTTTTTAAAACAATAAACAATAAAAATGTTTCAAATTGAAATAAAGCTAAATATGAAAATAAAGTTGCAGTTGGTCAGAATTGTTGCTAATCAATCATATTCAGTCAAATGTCAGAGAAATTACATACTGTCATTTGATGGTCGTCAGCATCTGCTGGTGTGGTGTGACTTGGCCTAAAGTAAAATCTAGAAACATCAGAGTCTGCTCAAAAGCAGACCAGCACCCATCTTTTCAGATATCGCTCCTTATTTGGTGTGAAACAAGGTTCACATGTCTACAAAATCAACAAATAAATCGCACTAGAGTTTGTCATATTTAACAAAGCATGTCAAGTGTGAACACAACCTGAATTGAGTAAAAATGCAAGGAATTCCTCTGTAACAGCAGAAAATGTGCAGGGCAGAAATCTCAGACAGAACAGCAAATATAATCTCACTGGTGTCCAAGGTTTCATGAGGCATGATGTATAAAGCGGTTGTTATACGGTTGTGTTACGAGCACTAATCCCAACAACTGTCCACACTCATTTTGTGAGCTGTGACTGAACAGATGGTCATACTGTGAGTCTTTAAAAGCGAGAGCCACACACAGATTATTGTCATTACCATAAGGTCTGAAACGTAATATCAAACACAAACTGTTATGCTGGAGTTTGTAGCCATACAGTGGCTTGTGTTTGCCAGGCTGCAGCTGTGTTCTGTTCGAAACTCTGTGAAGGGTCATTGTGGTCAAAACTGAAAGACAGGAAGTAAATGAGGTGAACTCTGGGTTGTTTAGAGCTCTTTAGTCACTGGTCTAGAATTATGAGATTTTTCCTGCCTAGGGTACTGAAACAATTCATTGGGTGTGACATGTAAAAGTAATGTGTTGGAAATTCACTATTCCCTCAGTGTTTTTGTATTTGCCTTATTAATTCTGTTGATCTCTCTCTCTCTCTCTCTCTCTCTCTCTCTCTCTCTCTCTCTCTCTCTCTCTCTCTCTCTCTCTCTCTCTCTCTCTCTCTCT
>CAIGQZ010001108.1:15299084-15336490 GCA_903798205.1 Danio tinwini
CACACACACACACACACACACACACACACACACACACACACACACACGAGTGTGTTACTCTGCAGTGCAAGTTTTCTCTGCTGCGTCTATCATGGATCAGCTGTGATAACCGCGCATTATAGACTGTAACCGTGGCCGTTTATCTGCATCCGTGTCAGTCATCGGTGAATAACGCCGGAATAACGCTGACCATTTCTGTTAAGTGTGGGAACACAATCACTATCACAGGTGTCACTCGACAGCGCTCAAAAAGTAAGCAGGATAATATTTACACTTGTTTTTTTGCTATAAATGCTCATGTTGTTCTGTGCATGAGTTTTGCTTGAAACATTCAAAGAGAGTTTTATTTGAGCAGGTCAAATTAAAGGTACAGTTCATATATCTGACTGCTTGTATTAAAAGACAAAATTGTATAACAAATAATATATAAATATATTTATAAATTCTACATTTTAATACAAGAAGTTATGTACTGTGAAGGAAAATCTAAAATTGTGTATGGAAAGCATCCTCAATGCACCGAGAATGTCATGAAATCAATATGAAAAATGTAACAATCCAAATTTAAAGGTTATATATATATATATATATATATATATATATATATATATATATATATATATATGTGTGTGTGTGTGTGTGTGTGTGTGTGTGTGTGTGTGTGTGTGTGTAAAATATTGTAATGAGATTTTATATAATTTATTAAATTGAATTTAAAATACTAGTTATTTTCTTAATTTGTCATGACAACTGACAACTTTACTGGAAAAAATGGTTTTAAATCAACAGTATCATAGTGTAGTGTACTTTTATTTTTTTCTCTAATTCGTGCAGCCCTACTATATAGAGTGACATTTTAGACAGTCATTCATTTTCTTTTCGGCTTAGTCCCTTTATTAATCAGAGGTCGCCACAACGGAGTGAACCACCAACTTATCCAGCATATGTTTTTACGCAGCGGATGCCCTTCCAGCTGCAACCCATCACTGGGAAACACCCATACACTCTCATTCACACACATACACTACGGACAATTTAGCTTACCCAATTTACCTATAGCGCATGTCTTTGGAGTTGTGGAGGAAACCAGAGCACCCCAAAGGAAACCCATGCCAACACGGGGAGAACATGCAAACTCCACACAGAAATGCCAACCGACCCAGCCGAGGCTAGAACCAGCGACCTTCTTGCTGTGAGGCGACAGCGATACCCACTGCGCCACCGCATTGCCCACATTTTAGACACAATATAATTATTATTATTATATCACTATTCTATTTACCAAGCCAAAATAGTTCCAAATATAGCCATGACACCAGCCAAGGTACCAGCACAAAAACATACTCGCCAAATGTTACTATATAGAAATACATTTTTATCACAACCTCACACAGACACATCTTCTGTTAACTGTCAACTACTGCGACAGAGTCATTAAAGCTCAAACTTATTTACAAATCTGAAATGACAGTGCTTAGGGCAGATATCAAGAGTTTACATTCCTAAGCTTATTTAGAGTCTGTATTGTATTGTGTGTCAGAGAGGCCTCACACTGTCTCATTTCCCCCCCAGGCTTTGTGGCAGAGCAGTTTCTGAACAGCACAGCGACTCAGCTCACGTACCATGGCCTGTGTGAGCTCACCTCCACCGTACAGGAGGGAGAGCTGTGTGTCTTCTTCAGGAACAATCACTTCAGCACCATGACCAAATTTAAGGTGTTATTCCTTCAGTAATTTTAAATGAAAGATAACTCTGTACTGCTGAGAAAGAAAAACACTCCAATTAGCAAAGTAAATTTAATACATTTGTCTCTAGAGTGATGCTGTATGTTGGTGCCCCCCAATGGCCAAACACAGAACTTTAAACAGTAACTGAAGATTATAGACATTGGATAGCTGGATGATGTTATTGGAAAGGTGCACCCATAACCACTTTCATCTTATATACAACAACCTATGCCATTGTTCTCTTAAAAATGCATACAGAGTATTAGAAACTGCTTGCAATAATGTACAAAAGAAAATGCAAAGTCGGTTTAATGTTTGATCTGTCAAATGCGCTTCGACTTGCTGGAGATATATCCAGCTGCAGAGCCGCAGACCAACACACATTTCAGCACATACAATCCAGCAATCTCAATCTCAACAATCTCCTTAGGAGCATTATCAACACCTACTGTATTTCACAAATATGGCGATCAAGACCATCCGTGCTACGATTGCCATTAATTACACTGTGAACTGTTTAGGTTTTCCCATTTCAGTCAGTATTTCATTATTATACCGTAGGGATCATTTTAACATCTTTTCAGTTTTGGTACTCAACTTATGTAAATAAAAATGATCAGTTAAACACTTATGACTTTATTAATGATCCACATGCACAAAGAAAACATAATCCATGTCTAATTATAGGATTAAGTGTAATAAACTAATTCAGGATCTTAATGTTGTCATACTAGGTTAAAATCATTTTGTAGTAAAATAAATGAACAAACATGAATTGTTATAGTTAATAATAATTAAATTAATATAGTTATAAACGTATAAACTACTTTATCTTTAACTAAACTGTAGCAACTGTTAGTAATATATTTAAATTAATTATTAACAGTAATTTCTTTGTATTACTATATTTGTTGCAACTATAATTACTACAAATTACCAGTACTTTATGGTTCAAAAAAAAAATATTACTTACCATAAATTACTATAGTATTTAATGTAGGAAATCATTAATAAAAAAGTTATTGGACAATTAAGCAAATACCATTCAATCGCTGAAGTAAAATATTAATATAGTGTTATTCATTTATTAAATGTAAAAACATTTTTTTGTTACATATAAAGATGTATTATAGCCTATATGAATTAACGTGCTATTCTTTCCTTCATTATAATGAATCCATTATATAAATTAAACCTGTCCAATTTAGATCGTTTATATATCTCTGAAAAATATTTTAAGCAAAGCCAGCAAACAAGTATCTGCTGTATTGACTCTGTTAGATAAATAATGACTGATCATCTATGAGGATTGATTGAAAGCTGTTCAGTCTATTATATTAAATCACGATCAGAAACAATGTTCCCTATTCGCCCGTCTCGATTGCCATTTTTGTGAAATAGTATACACTATTGTCTATTGTGTACACTCTTTATTAACAATATATATTATTCTTATTGTCTTGTTATTGACTTGCTGACAATGAATTGCATTCAGACTTACTAATTGGCTACAATTAGTAAAATATGAATGATATACTTGATCAATGAACTTACAAGATCTGATGACTCCTACCTGGATGTTACTTTTACATATAATGCACAAATCCTCAAAAAGCGGGCTCAAGATATTAATTCAGAATTAAATCCAACTAGCATATTCATTGACGATTACCCGAATGAATTGTTATACTTTTCATGTAAAATAAAAAAAAAAGAATTTCTACATTTTATGAAAAGTTTGTTTGCTGGTGATAACCTTGAATTCTAATGATGGTTCATTCAGAGGCAAACTTTAGTGAATGTGAGAGTCACAGAGTATTTGCATTGTCTTGGATGTTGACTCTGTAAAACCTTCAACTGTCTTATCGGAGAGGCTGTAAAGCCTGTGTTTGTTATCAGGAGGAAGTGGAGCTGTTCTGTACCAGCAGGACACACTTCACTCACAGATAAAACTCCTCCATGATCCTTATGTACACACTTGAGCACAGTACACCACTGCTGTTCAGTCTGAGAGTGCTGAAAGAGAGATGGACATGTGCATTTCTTTAATAAATGCTCTCTCTGTGTTCCTCAGGCCCAGCTGTATCTGCTGGTGACGGATCAGGGGTTTCTCACTGAGGAGAAGGTGGTTTGGGAAAGTCTACATAATGTTGACGGAGATGGAAATTTCTGCGATTCTGAGTTCCATCTGAGGCCACCCTCTGACCCGGAAACAGTGTACCGTGGTCAGCAGGACCAGATCGATCAGGTCAGAAGTGCTCAGGGTTTTCAGTCACTGTAATTGTTTCTTAATGTGATGTCTGTGAAAGAAAATTGCATGGCTCCTCTATAATCAAGCATATGCAGTTTATTGTCACTAATATGATGGGGTTATGGCTGCAATTTAATTCATGCACACTAATGTTTAGAAGATTGCTGCGAGTATGATGAAAAAGAGAGAGATTTTAATCAAGAATGCATTAAATGAATCAAAAAAAACTAAAGACATTTATAATGTTAGTTAAGGCGAAAAATCCAGGCATTCATTTTGAATAAATTCCTTGTTTTACACCTTCTATTCGTTCATTCATTCATTTATTTTCTTCTCAGCTTAGTCCCTTTATTCCTCAGGGGTTGCCACAGTGGAATGAACCGCTAACTATTCCAGCATATGTTTTACGCAGCGCATGCCTTTCCAGCCACAACTCAACACTGGGAAAAACCCATACACTCTTGCATTCACACTCATACACTACGGCAAATTTAGCTTATTCGGTTCACCTATAACACATGTCTTTGGACTGTGGGGGAAACCATAGCACCCGGAGGAAACCCTTACAAACAGGAGGAGAACATGCACACTCCACACACAAATGTCAACTGGCCCAGCTGGGGCTCGAACTAGCTACCTTCTTGCTGTAAGGTGATCCTGCTACCCACTGTGCCATTGTGACGTCTTCTTCTATTCATATAATAAAAAATAAATGAATCTAGAAAAAATATAATGGTTTCCACAAAAATAAGCAGAACAGTTATTAATAATTAATAGTAAGAAAAAAAGTATTAACATATAAATTACTTCTATTGGACACTGATAACTAATTTCTGAAAATTCAGCTTTGCCATCAAAGAAAATGCATTAATTAATAATATTTTTACATTATTACTATTTTCTCTAGTTCTTAAATAAATCCAGCTTTAATGAGCATTAAGGACTTCTTTCAAAAATGTAAATAAATGAAATAATCTTGCCTGCAACATGGTTTCCTAATAAATGGCATTTTTATTACAGCCTTATAATCCTGATAATCACTGAATGTTTGTCTCAAATTCATTCCAAAAATATGTCAAAACACTGCTGCTTTCATTAAGCAGACTTTAGAGAGAGAGTTGGGAATACACAATCACGCAAGTTGTTACTTGTCTCAAAACTTTTTAACAGACGGTAAAATGTTCTGGGCCTTTTCCAGACACTTAAAAACAGCAATAAAATCTAACCCTGCAGAGATATTTACTTTTAACAATTACTTATTAAGGATCCGATTCTCAAGCTGTCAAATTGTTCCTAACAAATAACAGAAACTCATTTCAACATTTCAGTTTCACCTTTTGTTTGGTTTGTTGTTAAAAGTGATCTCTCAATCCCATCTGTAAGTCCTCAGGACAAATATTCTGTGCACCAAATGGGGTGACTAAGTGATTTCTTGACTGTGCACAGAGCAACAGTGACCCTCGGGTGATGCTGGGATCTAGAGAATGATGCTACAGTGAGACATGAATGTTGACACATCCAGTTAAGACACAGTCTGTTTATTTCCAATGGGCTTTGTAGCGCGCCACTGTCCTCAAGCACTAATTCTGCTCCATTGCCCACTGGAAAATCTCCTCAATTATTGATGTTAAAAGCTCCCCATCCCTTCCTCCTGCGATGTGTAACCCTCCCCCTGTGCCTTTGGGACACTTTAATGCCTGATGACCGAACAAAAGTGCTTCACGTGACACATATCCTTTCCCTTTCTGTCTGTCTTGTGCTGTTGTATCGGCTGTTTAATAATGAAGTGTCTATATGAGTGCAGGGCTTGGAGATCAGCATCCTCTGACAGTCAGTCTCAGCTCTAGTAAAGTCTTTGTATTGCTGTGCCATGTGGTCAGTTGCATAGCAAACTAAACGGTGCACTTTTTTTCTATTAAATGTTACATAAGCTCATTACTACTGTGAGGATCCAGGCTAAGCTGTAATAAAGTGCATGCTCTACAAAAGGAAAATTATGTCAAAGGAAATTATGTCATCTACTTGCACTCATTATTATGCTACAAAGCTGTGCGGTTTTTAGTTGATTTTATTTTGAGCACAAAAGAAGTTATTTAACAGAGCGTTCAGGCTGCATTTATGCAATAAAAGTGGAAAGACAAGGACTAGAACACTCAAAATAATTACATTTGCTGTTTGTTCAAACTACTTATTTAAAATAAGCTGAAACAACACAATTCTGGAGGCTTTTTTGGGGACAACTTAATTGTTTTATGTTCAATCCACAAAAATTTGTAAAAACTAATAAGTTAACTTAATTCATTCATGTTGCCCCAACAAAAATGTATTGTGTGGAACTCAGCATTTTTTACAGTATAAAATAAATATATAGCATATAAAATGTATAAATGTGTTAAATAATATCTCATTTTATAATTTTTTAACTTAATTTTGAACTGTAGCAAGAATTAAAACAATGTTATATAACATTACAAGCTAAACTTTTCTCCTTATAGTATTACCATAGCTCTACTGGGACATTCATTATATAACACTATTATCGTCCACTTTTTCTGAATGAAAGAGCATCATGGACATTCTGCTTAACAGTTTGTCGCCTTGGAATTTTAAGGTTCTATCTGCATCTGAAATTATTTTAAGATATTGAGCTTCAAAGTTTTGCATTCCATATAGCAAACAAGAACCATTACATGCATTTCTTTCATACATTAAAATGACAGAGACCCTAAATGTAAATGATCAAAATTATTTTAAATTTGCAAACTGTGGTAAACAAAAAAGCAGGGCAAATGCAGACAGAACCTTCTAATTCTAGAAAGTCATTTTCCACTCGGTTCTATGGCAGATCATTAATTAAAGCATTACTTTTCAAGAAATACAATCAGCCTGCTTATTAATTTAATTAAAAAAATAATAATTGTTTGAAAAAGTTACATTTACTGCTTTCTATAAAAAATAGTTTTAAGATGAATATTTTTTCTTGTTCAAATTAGCAGACAAGGCTGTGCTTAATATTTAGTTAAGTGAAGATGTTAATTTTATGTAATTGATATGGTAATCTTTATTTAATTATATGCTTTACATGAATTGTTGAATTATATTTATTGAATTATATGCCTCATGAATTAAATTAAGTATTTGCCCTTCAAGGCTTAATATCAAATTTAATGACTTTAAAAGAAAACAGATAATGAGCAAATGAGTTTAATAAACACTAAAATGTTTCACTGACTATATATACACAAATAAAACGATTTCACATTTAATATATATCATTTTTTTAATAACTGTTTCTTTTTAAACAAAGTAAAATTGAACATTTTATCTAAAAAAAGCTTCTAAATCATCACATTTACAAACATCTTTTCAGTTTTCAATTTCTTTTCAATTTTGTGTGGCATTATTTAGTCGACTCTGATTTTGTGTTTCCGTCTGGTCTTTCCCGCTGTCAATGGAGCAGTCTGGCAAAATGAAAAAGAAAGCTGATCCTAATTGGTCCCCATGCGTGCATTCAAAATACTGATTGGCTCATAAAAAGAACCTTATAGAGCCAGCTAGAGTTCGAATTTGTAGATAAAAATTTTTTTGTTCTTTTTTTAAATAAAAAATCCTAAAATGTAAACAACTTATAAAAAAACATTACATAATGTAAACAAGTTGTCATTGAATAGGAATATGTGAATAACTAAATGTTGACAAAAATGTCAGATAGAACCTTATAATTCTAAGGTGACGAGTTTGTGTTTTATGGTAAAATTCATCATATGGGTTTCGAAAATCATGAGGACTGAGTGTACTGTGACACAGTTTAAATGTTCCCCTTTTGTATGTGTAGGACTACCTGATGGCGTTGTCTCTGCAGCAGGAGCAGCAGGCCTCAGACCTGGGTTGGGAACAGATCCCAGAAGGCATCAGTGATCTAGAGCTGGCCAAGAAGCTGCAGGAGGAGGAGGACCGCAGAGCGTCACAGTACTACCAGGAGCAGGAGCAGGCGCAGGCCGCGGCGGCAGCAGCTGCACAGGCACAGGTGACTTGATAATACATGACATGAATTAAATAAAAACCTAACGTCATGAAATTCACATACCGTTTTAGAAAATATCATTGTACATTTCACTTTAGTCAATCTTGTGTCACATCACATTATCAATTATTTGAAGAGCCCCTATTTTGCATTATAAAAGGTCATATTTTGGTTTTGGGGGTTGATATACAGGCTGATATGCATGCAAGGTCAAAAAACACTTTCATTGTCTTATGAAATGCATTTATTTTTACCTAATTATCCCAGCAACTCCCATATGATTTGTTCAGCGATTCATTGTTCCCAAACCTACTTAACGTGAGGCTAATATGCGCTGATGCTTCCGATGACCCAGTCTGTTATGATTGGTCAACTGCGTTCAGTGTGAGATAGAGAGAAACACCCACAACGGCTATAAATTAGCACAGAGTATGTGAGAGCCCAATGCAGGAATGCAATAAAGGGATGCAGTTAAACACCAGCATATTACTCTTAACCCTAACCCCAAGCAACAACAACACACATTCAGTATTAATCCATAGTGGCAAAAGTTGAACCATTTAAAAAATTGACCACGCATGTGAGGAACAGCTGACGGTTGCCATAGCAAAGACAAACGGCAGAGGATCGCAAGTTCAGAAATGCTTTTAAATCGCTAAAGGAGGAAGCAGCCGTCACGTTTTTAACATGGTTTTGGATGCAATATGTGAACAGCCCCATAAAGATTTAACCTGAGAGATACAGTACAAGCGCTGATCTATAATAGATAAGCGATTACAAGCCATAAGAAGCGATTACAAGTTACAACACACTATTAAATACATATTTTGCAAACTACACAAAACGAGGCAATAATTTTAATGACACTTACATGTTATGATCCAGGGAAAGAAGAAACTGGTCCATATGAACTGTAACAGTTACTGACAAAAAGTCCCTGTTAAAGTCTGACAAAGTCCCAAATATAATAGTCTCTGCTGCTCTTTACTTTAATATCAAACAGCCGGCGAATCCTGTAAATCCTGGCTATATTGTTGTGATATTGAACTTTAAACCTTTATTTCCCGCAGCCGAATCAGCATCTGTCACTGATCGTCATCTTCGTGTCATGATCAGTCTCGTGATCCCCCGCGCTCCGCTAGTGTCTAAAAGGAAAGGTGCATTTACGTTTTTACCGGAACTGGCACTTCAAATTTGGTGATGTACCGTATCGACGTAGATGCTTTCAGGCAAAAGATCCTGACCCAACTCAATTCATTTATTTGACTCTGAGTCGACTGTTTCATTAAAGAATCAATCATTTTAAACAAGGTGCACTTTCAGATTTAAACCTCAGCTGGATGTTTTCTAGGGATGCACCGATCCCGAAACTTGGATCGGATATCGGTTCGATATAGCATATTTTTGCTGGATCGGTTATCGGCCAGCTGGTACCGATCCAAATCCGATCTTGCGCATGCGCTATATTCTGTTTATAAGCCAACTAATCCATGAAGCCTATTTTAAGGCACTAGAACGTTGTCATGAAGGCCTACTATATCCCAAATGTTCTGAAGCCATTTTACAGTTTAATGTGGAGTACAGATGAATATTTAAGTGTTTTAATTCATGTTCAGTTCAGAGCTTCCCGCCGTTGCGGCGCTGCACCTGTCAATCATTCTCCATTTATTCACAATTCAATCTGCTTGTCGCATTTGACAACAGGAAAAACTTTTTCTAAGACTATTTGTTCTTGTTAGTTTAAATAATTGGTGGAGAAATGCATTTAGTTTTGACCTGCAGCAGGAGTTCATTTCATCATGTTTGCGCTGCTGTTTCAGATCAGTTTGCTTGCTGTTGTAGATCAGATCACATTCGCAATACTGGAGTGGAGACGGTTAGGCCTATTACCTGCTCTTCAAACAGATGTTTAATTAGAAAAGCCTCAATAATGCATTGGACAGATCCTCAACGCACTTATTTCTTCCATTTGAGTTGCTGTTTTGCAAATGTCTGCAGATACCGGAGCGCTGCGCGCTTTGTCTCTGACGCATCAAGTGCTTTCATTCACGTTCCGGCTGCATGCGCAGAGGCGACGTGCGCCACTCCGTAAGATTATTCTTACAATGAGTTTGTTCTCCCATCCTTCAGATTGAGTTTATTTTTCCAAGGTGAATACTTTAAGTGCTGCGAATAGTTTTAAAGCCTGGCCCATTGTGGTCAAAGAAGTTTTTTAAAAAATTAAAGGTGAAACTGACGGGCGCAATATGGATTGTTAATAACAGAAAATTATTTAACCTAATATAGGCTACTCTGAAACTGTGAATATTTCACTGTAATTTTATATATTAATATTTCATTTAACAGACCAATTTGTGTTTTGGCGCTGATATAAGCGGACCTTGATTTGAACTTTCTCTGTCTCACTCACGAGGAGATTTGGAGAGGGATTAGGCTATTAAATAAAACTGGCATCAGATGGTTTAGTTTAATCTGCATCAAACCTGCAGGAAAATATCAGGCTTTAACTTAATATAATTAATAAATTTAATAAAAGGCTGATTATTTTACCAACGATATAGCATATTCCAGATTTCAAAGAAAAATCTTAATATTAAAAAGGAAAGGACAATATCACAACAAATGCTCAAATAATGTAGCCTAGTTCACAGCAAGCATGTTTTAGTTAGATTGTGCGGTCTGTCATGTATACCTATAGGTCCGTTGTTTTTATTAGGATATATTAAGATATATTATTTGAGTTTAGCACCAGAGCTATAGAAACTGCTCGTTTCGGTTAATTTTGGCTCGTTAACCGAATGTTAACCGTTAACATATTAATATTAAAATATTATTTAATTTAAAAAATAATTGACGTGCCTATTTTGTGTGACACAATAAATAATACATTTTAAAATACTTGTTTCAACATGCAAACAGCATACAGAACATAATAGGACATCTTCACCTGCAGTGTTTTCAGCAGAAAAACAGAATAAACTAAACAAAAAGAATAAAATAAAACCTTTCCCTTAAATCACAAATTTAAATTACAATACGAAAACATTGACTGAATACTTTTTAAGAACCGGCAGGCTGCTTGTCCAATCATGTTTTTTTCTTCCATCAAATAAAAATATTAGGCTACTTCAAATAGATCTCTCCACGGAAAATATGCATTTAATTAATGCTCCACTGTTATTATATTAAAAATCCCCTATCAACTTGTTTAATAGAATTCATTAGTTTAAAGTTTATGTATTTAATTACGATTATGACTTATTTCCTCTGTCTCATTAGCGGTTCATGTGTGCGCGTGATGTAATAAAAGACAATGACAATAAACCTAAAGGCTCTATGTTGACTTTTTGTAAAGTATTGGCTTCTACATGGCATATAACAATTTTGTTGTTTACATATGATATTGCATTATTTGCATACATGTTTTTTTAAGCTGTAAAATGAAAGCCTTAGTTTGGTGCAAGGTTCATTATGCAAAAATCAAGAAAAACTTTGGATTTGTTTGATTGGTTGATTAGGCTATGTAGGCTATTAAAAATTTATATTATATAAGAACTATTGATAACTGTAATTTTCCAAATGGAAAAAAAGGTTGATTTGTTTGTTGAACACTAAATCTTCATCAATAGCCTATTTATTGAGTTTATGACACGCTCTGGCAGCACAGAGGTGATCTGCATCAGTGCTGGTTTGTCAACTCTTCTGTGTCAAACTATGACCAGAAATATCCTTCTTTCATTTAGCTGTTTTTGACAAAATACATCTGTAGGCACGTGTGGTTGCACGTTAACTGTTACTGCACTTGCTTTTCCATTTCTAAAAACGCAAGGCCCTTTTTTATGTCACTATGAAACGACTGAATCAGCTGAGCCGTATTGTGCGCGAGTGTTCCTGTCAGTAATTGTAATTTTTAATTGCACAAAAATACAGCTTTGAATGACTTGAAACAGCGACCCCAAGTCTCTCCTCCATCATTAAAAGCTCACCATAGTCGTCTTGACAACACAAATACTGCTGTCACCTCAAAGGAAACACCGCCTCTGCTTTCATTTGATTGAAGAATGAAAAAGACGCGATTGAGGTAACATGCTTTTTCGGCTCGAGAATGCACATAGAGCACAACGGCCAAACGTTAGTAAACCATTCAAAAGATGCACCTCTCAGTCTCAATGCAAAAAGCCTTGGAAACAAAAAAAGGGGGACAAAAAAAAACGGCACAGTATCGGGATCGGATCGATATTCAGAATTTTGGTATCGAAAAAATGGTATCGGTGCATCCCTAATGTTTTCAATCACTTAAAGCTGTTACACACTGCATGAAAGGTCATTTTTAAAAACCCATAATAGAGGCTCTTTAATCTTTTTTTTTTTTACTTACTGTATGTATTTAGTCATGTCAAATATGTTTTAGTATAATATCTTTAGTCAAGTATTAATCAACTACATGTCTGAGCATTTTGGTTTAGCTGTTGAAAACTTTTGTCAGGCTGATCATTTAAATACAATTTTCTCAATATTATAATCAAAGTGATTGTTATCGCAGTGGTTGTTCGCTGATGAAGGAAGACACACTGGCTCTAATAGATTTTGTTTGAGCAGAACAACTCAGTAGTGAGTGCTGAACTCCATTTTACACATGCACTGGCGTTTTCAGATCGTCTGAGCTTCTATAAGTGTAGATGGAGCATGTGCAGATGGTTGCAAGATTGCAAAGATTAAATAAAATCCACTGCAAAAAATTTATTCTCTGTTTGGGGGATTTAAACTCGACATCTGGCAAGCATGAAGGATTCTCTTGCTTTTATTGTCAGTAAAAAATGGCATGTTGATATAGTCGCAGTTATCTAATATTGTTTGTGTATCTTCTCGTCTTAGTCATAGAAAAAAAGGTTTTACTCTTATACCATCACAGACATAATTAGCAAAAGTTACTTCAAGATAATATAAATGTAACATGTAATATAAATAAGATAATATAAATGTAACAGTGCAAAAACACTAGCAAAACATGTAATTGGAACACTTGTA
The DNA here is from genome assembly GCA_903798205.1 of Danio tinwini. Lineage (NCBI taxonomy): Eukaryota > Metazoa > Chordata > Actinopteri > Cypriniformes > Danionidae > Danio > Danio tinwini. The sequence continues at coordinate 15,312,115 of CAIGQZ010001108.1, forward strand.
ATGATGGAAAAAAAATGTACATGAGCATGCACATCACTATAAATGGGTGCTCAGCCAAACAGCAAAAAGTGCATCAATATATTCAAGAAAGAAGCAACACCAAAGCTCCAAAAATACCAATTTATTAAATTAAAAAGGCTAACACAAAGCATGTAACGTTTCGAGCAAACCGGCTCTTCATCAGTTGTTTTTTGGGGCTTTGGTATTTTAACACTTGTAATGAAACAAAAGTTTTGAAAAAAACTTAAAGAGAAAAGGGTTAAGAAAAGGGGAAAATGTTGGTTAGGACTTGGTTCTGGTTTTACAGCTGTTGATTAGATGGTGGAAGATCTTTCAGGGAGCAAAGGGTTTCATCAGATGATGTGAATGGAGAAGTCTGGGAGAAATAAACATTGAGCCTGATAACATTTCATGCCCATAAAATTCAAGTACGCACTAAATGCATTCCTCTCATGTCTTCAGGGACAGCCAGCAGCAGCGGGTGCAGACCAGGTGGACAGAGCGGCAGCTGCTGGAGCCTCAGCAGGGGGAGCTGCAGCTTCTCCGAGCCCAGGAAAACAGCCCTCTACAGGCGAACGCAAACCCAAGAAGGAAGCCAAGGACAAAGACAAATGCATCTTGTTGTAACAGCAGTGGACCGTGTAGAGTGCGAAACGGGCAGCAGTTTAATTCCAGTGGCTCTGCAATGCATCTCTTAGCGTGAAGTGGAAAGAGCACGGGCGACCGATGGAGATGAAGCGTGACGAACGGAGAGAACTTGCCATTCTCAAGCCACTTGTGCCTGACTTTAACCCTCGGTGTTCTGAAGATGCAGACAAGCAGAGAGGGGTGTCACTACAAGGACTATCACTACATCTTACATAGAGCTGGCCAAATGATCTCAGCAGGAAACCACTGCAGTGCACTATATTTGTGTGGGGTCACCAGGGAGGGTGGATTTATTTTTTCTTTTCTTTTTTTTTGTAGTAAAACAAGGAAATGTACACAGCACTATTCAAAAACTACCCCACCGCTCAAAAAAGGAAAAAAATGTTTCATTATACAAAACATTTTCTTTTTTTTTGGTGGATTTCCGTTATTGCTGTTGTTTATAAGCTATTTTATACCAGTATATATGCATATGTAGATTCATTTTATTGGTCAGTTTCTGTTCGACTGAAGGATATCTGAGATCTTTTAATGAAAGGCCGTTCACATGAGCAGGTAGCAAGCCAACAGGTCTCTTGGCTAAGGTAATGTCTCAGGACATGATGTAGGCCACCATAGCCTGGCAGTTTGATGCCAAATTTCACATTGTTGATATTGTAGGAGCAGTGATCTCCACAGATGCATTCAGAAATGTTTTCCTATATAGGAAGTTGCTATTCTATTTGGTTACATAGACGTGTCTACAAACGGATCGTTTTTGCTAGCAGGATGTTTACTGAAAATATCAGCAAACAACTGACACTACCCTTAATGTACATAGCTTTAATGGAAGGCATAGTCAATATGTGGTCATTTTTTTGTTGTTGTTTTGCCCTACCCCTTTTAACTATCAGCCAAAATTCTGGTTCATGTTTGCCTTATAAAATGTCATCCATGAACTCAGTGAACTACAATGTTATTGCCCCAAACCCTGAATGATTCTGTATGGTTTGTGTTTTCATCCAGCTGGTGGTCAAACAATTGGTTTTACAAAAGCCTGAAATCTGAAGAGCAGGTGACACATTTCTGTTAATTGGCCAAGCAAATTATTGAGGATGATAATCGAAAAATGGCTAAACATTTGCTGAATAATCGAGCTGACCGATGTATCGGTCTGTCTCTGGCTTCAGCTAGAATTTTCACTCTTGCATGTACATACTCGTATAAATGGATGTAAGGTAGGAAAGGATTCTCAAGCCCATCCTGTTCCAGCGCTGCCTCTTGAGAGACAAGGTCTTCTATCCAAACATTCCAGCTATATGCCTTGAACTAAGCATTGTGTTGAGCCTCAGACTCAAGAGAAACGCCAATGTTGGGCTATTTTTCCTGATGTTCTGCTCTCACAATGCAATGCAAGAACTCCTGCATGTAGACAAGCTCGTGGTGGGTTAGTCGTTGGTCAGACAGTTGCCCAGTGGCTTTCTGGGAGCACTAGTAGATGCAGTCAAATGCTAGTCAGTTATGGGCTCAAACTGTTGCTTTGACATTTGGTCCTTCAGTGGCCAATACTCTCTGTATATAAAAAGCCTTACAATATTTACAGTATCTTTTATACCGACATAAAACAGGTGCGAGACAAGACTGAGACAATCTGTAGACCTTACCATAGACAAAAAACCGCACAGGCCTTCACAGAAGGAACATATCCATGAGTGTCTTGCAAACAGTTTGATGTGTATTAGCTGCTTTGGTAATGGATATAGCTCTAATGTACAACACAGGGTTTGACTGGAAAGACTCCCATAGAAGTAGAAAAAAAATGTCATTAGTATCCTTGTAGGTGTGTGCTGCAGTTGTATCATCTGCGATTTGAAATGCTCAAAGGCGATTCGATTCTGATAGTAATTCTAATCATAGATACATATACATAACTGCAATATTAAACCACTTCACCCTTATGAAAATGAACCAAGGTTTTATAATAAAGGCTAAGAAACCATGGCTTTTAATGTTTGATTACCACTGTTAAACAAATTTGGTTAAACTATGGTTTGTGTAACAAATGCATGGATAATTTGTGGTTACCGTTATTTAACAATAAAACATTGACCTTTGTAGTAAAATTATAGTTTTGCAAGGGCAGATGTATCTGGCACAATGGAATGGTTAGTGCGTTATCACACTAAAAATGAAGAAGCTCTTTTCTAAGTTGCAACAAAATTGCTCAGGTGAGGTTTAAATTCCTAAAGATATCCCTAAACAGATGACAAAACACTGAGTTATATTTATATATTTAACAGGGTTTTAAGCTCTGGAAACTTTGTCATGTTAAACCCTTTGTCTTGTTTTGTGATGTACTGGTAACAACAGATTCACCATGGTTTTGCTATCTTAACTATAAGTTAACCGTGATATTTGTTGTAAAACAGTCTACACAAAGGATAGTTAATGCCTCGGAATAACATTTACTATTCTAATTAAAACAGCGGGTAGTTTTTGTTTGTTGATTTGCAGATTAGCTTTGACCGTTCCAATATGGCGGACGCGTTATAGCGGCCCAAAATATAATAAAGCATATTTGCATACTTATTTCGGTAATTAGAGCGATTTTTCCTTCCTCTGTGTCTTTATCGTAGCTATAGTGTGGTCTGAGCTATTCTACGAAAATTTCTCGTTGTTCTAAAACCGCTTTTAAGAAACATCGCGTAGATTAAATTTTCACTGGCAGTTTTGAAGCATTGTCTAGACGCTGCTTAGTATTAAAAGCGGTTGAAAAGTCAAGTAAAGTGAAGAGTTACGGATTCATCCTACCTTTACAGTACGGCACCATTCACAAAAGGATTGCCAACACTAGAGCATTGACATAAACCGGCCACGTTTCGTATTTGTCCAACTGACGGCAAATAAATCCAAGGTGTAGGTTGTAGCTACGTCCTCGTCATCAAACGTCCCAGCTTATGAGCAGTGTGAAAAGTAAAACACGACAACCTGGGAATATTTGGTGATTTTTTCCCTTGTGAAAAGCCTTGTAGAAATGTCCTTTTTAATAAAAACGTTTGTTATTGTTACAGTTATCCAAGGATTTTAAGAGAAACCATGACTATTGTTTAAAAAGTGTTACCTGAGGTAAAGTAGCTTACCGCGTTTAGCCTGAGTTTTATCGTTCCCTATAATGTATTAGCGTCCATACTATCATTTCACACTACACAAACTGTAGATTTAAATACATGTCAGAGAGCTTCCATCACCTCTGCGAATAGTGTCATACAGTTGGAAGCACAAGTTAGTCAGTTTAGAGTTGGCAGAGTGATTCAAATCATTTGTAAAGGGGTTAAAGTAGATGTGCTGTATCTGTTACTGACAAAACACTCAGATCTTAACCACACAAGCAAACTGGTGAAATAATCAAACATTTACTTGTCATGTTTACAGGTATGTAATATGAACATTCTAATGTGCTTTTTGATCAGGAAGGAGTGATTATAATGTGTATCCACTGTGCAGTAGCTTATGTTTGTATTGGTTGCCAATAATTTCATTCTTCTGTAATGTGCTTTGGCTTAAACCATTTGCATCTAAAGTGATCCTGTTAATTGCAAATGTGTTAAATGTCACAGGTATAATATACACATGTTAGTGGGTTAAATATTGACATTTCATATTTAAAGGAGTAGTGGTGTAAGGAATAGGGAGTTTGTAAGTGCAAGATTCAGAAATTGGAGAACATAAGTCTCATTAAAAACAAAAACTTGTACATTTAGCTTAAGCTATTTTTCAACCCCCCAACAATGCAAGTACATATTCTAAGGCATTGTCTGCTTGGTTGGCCATTGGTGTGCAGCACCCATTGAAGCTCTGTTGAGTTATTTAAGCACTGTTACACTGAATGCACTAGATGAGAATATACCTCTTTTTATAAAAATAAATGAATCACCAGTTTGTCTGGTAACATTTGAACCTGATTTGTAACACCCAATAAATACAATGTTTCGCAATAAGGCGTAACTTCATAAAGCTCCAAGAAGAACTGAAACAACTTTCTAGTGTTTTGAGTTAAATGCTGCCATGTAGATGTTTTTTTTTGCCCTGCTTTCAAATAGGAAATATTTGCAAGACTTCTCATGAATATAATTTGACATTTCACATCTTCGTGCCATCAAAGCATGTGGGAATGAAAGCAGCAAATAAAGATAGGGCTACCAAGAATGACTCCAACTAATGACCGGGAAAGTTAATCATTTTCTTGCTATTAAAATGCCACACATTATATGCTTTCTGCCCATGATGGTAACTGGAAAGGTTTCTCTTGGTGCATTGATTTTACTGGGTGAGTTCATGATGGAAATGCGATGCATGTTTAAGAGATGAATACATGTACTCCTAATTCATTTTAAGGAACAGTCCCATTACAATTTCTATTTTATATCCTTTATACGTGTATATTTACACAAAACATTTTAACTTAGCAAAAATAAAAAAAGACTGGATATTATAAGGGTCAACCTTCTATTGTGTGTAAGGTTCATTAATGACCAAAAAGATTGATGTAGCCCACCAGTGTCAAAAAGTAGATGGACAGTTTTTGTAACAAATGCCTTAGACGAGAGACGATACGTCTGATTAAAGGAAATCTGGTCAGTGAGTCTGTGTAATTCTTCTGATTGTCATTCACAGTCCTGAAGTTTCTCCTTCCAAAGTCTCATACAGAAGCAAACTATACACAGTCATAATCCACATAATTTAATATCAACTGTAGAATAGTCACTATCATCAAAAAGGAAAAAAGGGGGTCACATGTTGAAATGTTACTGGAATTACAGATGTCTCCAGTGCTACACAGTAGTTCGACCAAAGCGTATGAGAGTATCTGGAACAACGTTTCAAGGTTATCTAAAACACTGGTTAAGAAAAAAAGCTGTACAGCTGCACAGTGTCAGGAGAACATGTTTGTGCACAAAGGTGGTTTACAAGTCACCAGAGAACAGTTCAGGAAACAAAAAAAACCTACATGTAAAGCCTTTTTTACACATAACAAGAGCCAACCAACCCAATCTTTACAATAACCTTCTGGCTATATATACTTTTAGCCGATTAAAAACATCAGAAGATCAAAATTAAAAAAAAACAACAACAAAAAAATATATGTATTTTCCTGCTGCAAAAGATGCTAGAACCTTCCTTTAAAGGGCTTGAATCCTCCGCTGCTGCCGGTCATCGGAACATTAGTGATCTGCACAATTCTGTTTATACCAGTGGAGGAATGACTGTAGAAACACACAACAACAGTCAAATCAGTATGTATGTAAAGCCAACATTTTATAAAAAAGACTTAGATCATAGTGTTCACTACAATCCACCGTGTTTGTCCACCAATGCAGCAGTTCACAAAACCAGGGCCTCAAACTAACATTTTACTACCATTGGCCGGTAACTACACTGAAACTGTATTTTCAATATTACTGCTAAATAAAAAACATCAACTGGATAAACGTGCAACTACAATTACTATATTTCAATTTAAGAATATTTAATCAAAATAAATAAAACTATAATATTATTAAACATGACAAAAACTAATTTTAAATGTCTGTTTGCTTTCTAGTGTTGAACTTTTGTTTTGGTAGAATAAACATTTAATAAGCACATACAAATAGAGAGAGAAAGCAGCAAGACTCGCACTTTCCATGTGTTTTTAGACACTACGTGAATAACCCCCTTAAACAACATTGGAGGACATAGAAAAGATCTTATTTTTGCTTCTTGGCATGTGGTCGTGTCACTACCAGAAAACTACAAACTTTGAGCTCCGGTTGACTATTGTTCCATTGCAGCAAAATTTGTCATGTTTCAGATGCATGTAAATATGGCACTTTCTGTGTTGGCAAAAAAAAAAAAAAACCTTTGACAAGCCAGTGACTATTCTCTGCAGACCAATCAGCATTCTACAGTGAGTCTAAAGGGGGTTGCACACCGGATGTGGCGACGCAACGCGAACATGACAGTTGGAAGTAATCGCACACTAGACGCGCAAATTCAAATGTTATTTAAAATTAAACTGTTCAGATGGTGCTCTGTGACACGGCAGAAATATGAACAGTGTCCTGAGTGGTAGCTGGGCGCCGCGGACAGCTGCCAACTTAAATCCGGTATGCGACCCCCATAACTCCACCCTTTAAGGTTCACCTTACAAAGGGGTTGCAGAAAAGTGGTATTTTATGATTCTAAATTTTGGTATTCACAACTTCTGACTAGAGCCGACCGACGCGATACCAATATAGAGTAAATAAGTTAAATAAAATAATGATCAGCTGATATTCTTTATATGAATACAGTACCAGTCAAAAGAACAGTTACCCATTCTTGTGACCAAACTTTTGACTAGTACTATAAACAAAATATTATATATATATATATATATATATATATATATATATATATATATACAATTTATCCAGAAAACACAGCTTTTCCAAATATAAACATTTACAATTAATTATTTTCATGATTTGTCATGTACTATTCTAAATACTAGTAATGTCATATAAAATAACGGGTTAAATTTTATTTAATGAGCATCTTAATGGGATTATATTTTTAGTAATCAAAACAGTAATTGCATATAATTATGAATCATATTCAATTGAACAACTTAAATAAAAAGTACAAATAGTGACTGAACAAAAACTAATAAAACTACATCAACATCTACACTAAAAGGCAATAAACGCGGTGGTTTACTGTTTGCTATATACAGCATCTGAGTAACAATCGAACTATAGCTATATTTATAAGTGTAAATAGTGTCAGTAAGCGACAGGTACACAGTGATGTTGTGTATTGCTGCATTCATTTACTGACACATCTGCTGGTGTACAATCAATTGAATGCGCTGCTACTCCACTGCTCGTTGCACCAAACAGAAGCCCAGAGAGACGACACTGCGGCATGAGTTTATAATGGTATGACAGTTCACTGGAAGTGCCCAGGTGGCTATAATCAAATGAAAAGTCTCGGCACAAAAACACAAAGCTGAGGTAGGGGCTTATGACATAAATAAGTCAGTGTACAGAAAACCCTGGAAACTGATGAGGCCATCGTTTAACTTTACAGTAACAAAATAGTTTGCAACTTATTGTGAGGACTGTTTGAATGCTACTGCTTACTGAATGCCAGGATTGCTGGTTGCAAACAATTGAGTGCGCTTTACTGGACTAACCAAGTAGTTACACAGTTTCAGTTATTTTGTCTCTGTTATATGTTCCGTTTTAAAAATACAATCATATCGGTGACAGATTGGCAGCAAATTTGCAGATATTGATACATTGATACATATCACACGATAAAACCTGCAACCATATATTGGCCAGGCTCTACTTTTGACAGTCGAAATACTTGCTTACTGCTCTGTGGACATGAACCACTAATAAAGTCTACTCTGTTGCAATTTGATAGTTGTGCTTATGTGACATGTTTAGGTATTGTTAACATTAGTGAACCTGCTCTTACTTAAAGGTGGATAGAGATGGTACAATGAACAAAATAAAAGGCACATAAGAGATACAACATGCACACTAGATCAAAACAAACCTGGAGTGTGGAGCCATCATGCCAGGCCGACTGTCTCCCATTCTGCGGTTATCTGTGAATCCTCCGCTCTGTGAGCCACCAGTCCCGTGCCAGTCTTTCCTGGGGCCCTGATCACGTCCATGTCTCTCTACCACCACCTGCCTGCCACTGCTGAAGTGCGGCTGTGGTAACAAGGCATGTGGCATTAGATTTGCAAAATGGCAACAAAAGAAGTGCATGTTGTGTACATTACCTGCTCTCCCATAACCACAGCTCTGCTGTCTCGGCTGTTGAAGCTGCTTCTGCCGCGGCTGGCTGAGGACACCCCTCTCATGGCAGGTCCAGGACCCTCTCGGCCTGAACGTTCCTGACGCATTTGAACTGGTCTGTAAATACAGTCAGCAGCAAAGCACTGGTTACCAGCCACTATAATCAAAGATGAGGCTTAATTCTCAGTTTGTGGTAGTATTTTTTATTGCTACAAATAAATACCCAAATATATATACTAGAAATATATATGTTGGCACTAAATATAAAAACACACAAACTATAAATGGCAGATTTTTCAAACAAGAAGAAAAAAGTAACTGCTATCAAAGTATTATTCTCTCAGATCATTAGAAATAAAATTTAAGGCCTAGACAATTACAAAAAAACAAAGATTACAAATTACTTTAAGTCAATTACTTTTTTATATATATATATATATATATCAAACTTAGTACTGAGGGCTGTAAAATATGCAGTCACACAAAAACATTCTAAAGAGAATGAGCATTCAATGAGTAAAAGTTTTCAGGACAAAAAATAGAACATTTACTTTTATGTATTGTGTTTTAGGTCATAAATAATTTTGATTTTTAAACATTACTATCAAATAAGATTCAAATTTGAATTTGAACAACCCCTAGAAAAAAAAGGTAGCACATTCAGAAGATCTACCATACCTGACATCTTGCTTCGTATTCATTCCTCCATCATTCTTCCAGCCAGCATGGCTGCCGTCTCTGGGGGTGCGAGAGTGGGCAATGGCAGGAGGTGGTGCTCTGCCTCCAGATGCCCGATCAGGCATGGACACCTGTCTGCGCTCATCACGATCCCGAATCTCTCGTCGATCACTGTCTCGGAGCTCTGCACGAGGTGGAGGTGGTGGTTCTGCTCTCCGTACAGTTTCAAAGTCTTTAGGATAACGTTCAAAGCCAGAGCCTTCCCGACGTGGAGCAGGTCGATTCTTCTTTGAATCAGCATCGTTAAAGCGGTTGCGTCTGCAAAAGCGAAAAATCTAATTAAATATGCTACATTTGTATACTTTAAACAACTTTGCTAATTTGGAAATTTGGCGAGTTAGCACTAAGACGCAACATAAGATAAAAAAAAACATTTTATAACAATAACCTTTTTTGTGCTGATACTTTAGCTGGTTTAGGCCTGTCATGCATAAATTAACAATACTAAAACCATCAATCAGTGGTGACAAGTTCCTTGAATACATTTTTTCCCATTGAATACGTTAATAATATTTTTTTCAATCAAACAAAGCAAATTTTTACAGATTCTATCTGTGGCTCACTTGTACAAATATTGTGCTATGGAGTTGTTTGGAAACATTGACATTGGTGAAATATCTTCGTATTAATGCATAAAACTAATAGCTTGAAGAATAAACAAAAGTGTGAAAAATACAGATCAAAAAGCATTCAGTTAAACTATGCTTGGGAATCCACAAATCAAAGTTCACCTATCAAAGTTGTTGGACTGTACAGCAGATGACTGTGGGTACCGGTTGCGGTCCCTGGGGTTGAAATCATTAAAACGGTTTTGTTGCCTGCTGTTGTAGTCTCCACCTTGACTGATCCGGCCCTCTGGCTCAGTCGCCATCTTTTTACCACTATTCCAGTATGGATCGTCTCTCCTGTATATAAACAAAAGAAAAACCCTTAAAGAGACCAGTAACACCTTAATAATAACTACAATGAGATCACACACACACCTCTGGTCAACATCACGCCCCCTCTTTAAGTTGTTTCGTTTCTCCTGCTCGTAACGCAGCTGTTCCTGTTGTCGTCTTAGTTCCTCGCGTTCACGAGCCAAACGCTCTGCTTCCTTGCGTCGCTCCTTCACATACACAATTTCAGCATATCAACAAACACACAAGACATGCCAACTCTGAATTTCCATAAGCAGGTATTTCATAGCACCTGCTCTATTCGGATCCGCTCCCGTTCCAGTCTCTCTCTCTCCATGCGCTCACGTTCTAGTTTTTGTCTTTCCACCTCTAGTCTTTGTCGTTCTCTCATTAGGTTCTCCCTTTCTTCACGCTCGCGCATAACACGGATACGCTCTCGCTCTCTGCGCTCCCGCTCTGCTACTTCGCGTCGTCTGAAGGTCAGACCAAAACAGCATTATAGACTGCAAACCAAGCACTTTGAGATTTTGTGCATGAATGAAAAAGCATGTCTACCTGCGCAGTTCCACAGCCCTGCGAGCACGTTCCATCCTGATCATGCGCTCACGCATTCGCTGTTCCTTAATCTTCTCAAATGGCAGGATTTCATTAGTGCCAACTTTGTTAGGCAAGGGACGCCCTTTCTTCATCATCTCCATCTGTAAGTTTTTAGAAAAGCTAATAAATTAAAAACATTGTGCATAATAATTGAGAGAGCAGTCTTCTCTCAATAATGTGTTAACTAACCTCATCAGGTGGTCCGAACCATCTAGGGCGTCTGTTCATCATGTTGGGTGGACCAGGCTGTGAAGTAATAAACAATCAGTTAATTTGGCCTTCAAAAATAACATTCTAAAGAAAACGAATTACTAGCAAGTAAATCTATTGTACCTTCTCAAACCTCCCACCCCTTCTAAAAGGAGGACGAGATTTATTGAAGATTTGCTCTCCTTTAGGTTGGTTGAGCACTGCATTGCTTGGACTCTTTCCTGTATATAAGAAGGATACATACGATAAAAATATAACTGTAAGTTGGTCTTGTGTTCTTAAACTTCTTCAAAAGCTAAATTAGGGATGCAGCAAAACTATGGCTACTAAAAATGACCAGTTGTTAAGAAAAATCTATTGAAACAATGACTTTAATGAGCATTTCTCTGATTGTTTGTCTACTGTGTTTTTCTGCCAAGTGCATCCTCTACTTTTGGCTTTAGTCCCAAATTCACTTTAATGCGTCACTAAGAATTTTACAATCAAACAGTAACATACGTCCATGTTTCTTGTCATCTTTCTTTGCCGCCTCGGGTCCAGAATTGGAAGGTGCATCTGATTTGTTGCTTTTGGAGTCCTGTTTTTTGATGTCTTTGCTGTCCTTCTCGTAGGGTTTGTCTGACTTCTTTTCCTCTTTCTTAGAAGAAACTGGAGTCCTATTGAACATAAAGTAGTATAACAGATGCCACAAAACAACCTTATGGTTAAAACAAGATAAAGACTTACTTGCTGGAAGGTTTTGCTCCAACTGGAGTGCGCTTTTCTCCAGCAATTTTACTGGAAGCCACCTTGTCTTCTCCCTCTTTTTTTGAGAAGTCCTTCTTAAATGGGTCAGTTTTCACCTATGAGGATGATACCTCGAGATCAGAGATCAAGTATGAAAGTATCATTTATTATCAATTCCATAGAAAGCTCTTAAATACGCAGAGTAAACAGTCTTCCAGCACAATGGTGCAGCTCTTACCCTGTCCACAGATATCTGTTGTCCATGGAGTTCTGTGCGGTCCAAGTGAGAGATGCACCTGGCCACTTCTACACTGGACGACATGGTAACTAATCCATAACATTTAGCTCCTGGGCTACGAGCATTGGTGACCACTTTGGCACTAAAAACCTATTTTAAAAAATGATTTCAATTTACACGTTCACATATATACATATATGTACTTACAGGAGTTGGACAATGAAACAAACTGGTATTATACCACAATAATTCATTAGTATGGTGTAGGGCTTCATTTTGCAGCCAATACAGCATCAATTTGTCTTGCGATTGACAGATACAAGGCCTGCACAGTGGCCAGAGGAATTTTAACCCATTCTTCTTGCAGAATATTGGCCAGGGGAGTATTCCAGAAAGCAGGTTGTGACATACACGGGTAAGTTTGAGAGTAAGTAAGTGGATAACCTCAGCTTTGGTTCCAAAATCGGAGGTAACTTCTGGGGTATGTTAAGTAGCCATAGCAACTTAGTCTCTGAAGATGACCTGCTCTGTCTGTTTCAGAGAGTTTACTGAGCATTGCATGCTCTTTTGATGACAATTTTGATGGACGTGGAAGCACAGATATACAAGTTTTTTCATCGTGAGAGGGTTATAAGTGCATAGCTCTTTTCATAATCAAATAAATATTTGAATGAGCGTTGCCGTTTTTCAAAAGTTAATGTATTTAACAAACTTTTTTAAATCAAACGTGACAAATCATAGGTTTGTGCTTACCATGGTTAACATACCGCTCAGTGCAGCTCTTTGTTTTTGCGTCAGGGCATTTTACTGTACAATGTGGCAATAGCGCGTCCATCTGCACAGTATGCCTGTCACTGAAATATTTTATACATAAACTACTGAGTATATATACTCATACGTGTTAGAGCGCGGCAATAGTGTAGTGGTCAGTGCGCCCCTAAAGTACAATGGTGCTCACAGCAGAGCGAGTTTGAATCTTGCATAGTTTTTTTCCTCTTCCTCTCTTTCTGCACCCTCACATTTTTCTGTAGCCTATATATAATATTATAAGTGGCAGCTTTGTCTTTTCCATAAAATATATCCATATTTAAAGATGTAGTCATTCGTATTTATATATCTATTCACACTGCACACACACACCCTTGATACATTTTTTATATAATTTTTTCAGGGTTTCCAAATGCTATTGGGTGCATTAATTGCAGCCTCTTTTAAAGCTCCATCAGTCAATAAAGGACACTGATAATATGAAACATTTTTATTATTAACAACTTAATTTACTGTCCTTAATCTGTTGGTGTGACAACTATTAAACTCATTACTGCTTCCACTAACTATAGCTCATATGTGATGACCCCACCTCATGATACCAGAATTTTCAGGGAGTCTTCATTATGACACACATTCCAACAGGATACATTTGATTTACACAATGTTTTTTATTTTATTTACTATATTTGTATTATACACCTCATTCATTACTGGGCACTACATTGGTTACTTGCTGGAGGACAGAGGATACCTTTTTATTGTATGTGATGACAGCCTACCCTGCACTCAGCCTGACCCAGAGGAACCCTCAGTGACCCAAGCAGACCAATGAGATGGAAGAGTTCTAAGAGAAATGATGTCAAACTAATTAAATAGTTTGGTCTGAAGCACTGTTCATTTTTTTTTTCCTGAAATAAAATGAATGATTTTCTTTACGTTGCTTTATACACACACGCACACACACCTTTCAACATGTACAATTTTTTCCTGTACATTTCTCACCTTGATGCTCATGTGACTTCATCTGTCTTTAAAGATGGACCTTATACAGCTACTTTAGAATTAAAATAAATAAACAAAAGATTGTTTTGTGATACAATAGTAAAATTCAAATATGAAAAAGTGCAGACAAATTCTTACACTGTTTGTTAGTTGAGGCAGAAGGAACTTCGTCTGCATAAAAAAACAACAACATAAAAATAACCTAAATTTACCTGACAACAATCACTTACAACTGTGACAGATTGTGTGGTTTAAGGTCAAATCATTCCACCACTGATTAGCCTTTATTAAGGGACAGAGCAGCTCCTCTATCTGGTGGCCCACAGCAGTAAGACAGGCTTCAGCCTCCTTTTTTGTTAGCTACATGACAGAAAGAATATTGTAGAGTGTTCAATACAGCTCCAGTAATCAAATATTACCTTTTGAACGAATGTGTCTGTTTAATTTTGACTTTAGACAGAGTTCTTCTAGCTCCAGAAGGATTACAAATTCTGTAAGCCATATAGTCCATACACATTATTATTGTGTTCTTAAGAAATTAATGGCAGGACAATAAAATGTATGAATGGTTGCACAACATACTCAAAAAGAATGTTAAAGTTAATCTACATTTAATTTTTCATTACAATAAAGGGAGGGTGACGTGTAATTTAATAAACTAATGAATTTTCTCTTATCATTAATAATTTTTCATCTATTATCTTATTTTTATTTCCTTCATTGATGCAGACGTGCATTGCTTTTTTTTATAATCAGCCTTAATTCCTCATACACCAGCATTAAAACCTGCAACTCGGCCTCAGTAAAGTGCGTTGTCTTTTTTTCCTAACCGTTTCTATGGTGACTCGTGAATTTGCAATCTACTGAAAAAGCCTTCAGGTATGTGCCGTACGCGCGCATTAACCTGTGGTTATCTACAGGAGGTTGATTTAACTAACTCTCATCAGCTGATTTGGAACCGACGTACAGTAAGCAGGTTTTGGGTTAATCAACGGAGAGTTCAACGGAGTGTTTAGCAGATGGTAAGTTAACCCAGCTTTCTGGAATACCCCCCAGATCAGTACGTGATGATGTTGTGATGATGTCTCCTGACTCACTCCTCCAAAACACCCCAAAGTGGCTCAATAATATTTGGATCTGGTAACGGTGTAGTAGGGCTGTGCAATTAATCGAAATTGAATCGCAAAAGCGATTTGAAATGTTGCGATTAGCTAAAAATCGCAAGAGGCTGCGATAAGAAATATACATGTATCATTTAATTTCCTCCGGCCAGAGCAAATGCGTGCATGGTGTCTGTGTGTGACAGTCTTACTAGCCAATTGAGTGAGCACACTTTTGATCTGCCCAATCAGAATTGCGCAACTAATCTATGCAGAACGCCCTCAAAAAAAAACCCACACAAACAGGAAAGCGCAGATGAGTGGGATTATAGCATCTGCCGCTTTAGAAGCATTAATAGACGAATTAACATCAAAGAAAAACAGGACATTGGTAAAGTTTAGTGTTTGATAACTTCATGTGTATTTTGCGTGCATTTACGAGTCGCGATGCAGGCATGTGCGTCGTCTGTAGTGACTGACTGTAATGTACTGTACTCATTCATTCATTTTCTTTTCGGCTTAGTATCTTTATTAATCAGGGGTCATGTAATGTACTATAAAATATAATGTCATTTAATTTTCATAGGACAGTTATATATAGATGCATTAGTAATGTTTTAAATGCTTCTTATCAGATATTTCGTCATTCAATGCGACTATACGCATGACTTTACCAAGAGCTTACGACCTACTAACTATGGTTTGTTTTAAGAACATGTTAATAAATTTAGTTACTAAATAGCTAGTAGTTACAAAGCCCCTAGTGTGGACTTTACCTTCCAGAAACCCTGCCCAGGGGGTAACTAATGCCATAGTGCATTACTTCGCTAAAGACACCGTGCCTTTTAATGCTGTGACCAAAAGGGGATTTAAAAAAATAAAAAATAAAAAACTCTTCTAAATGCAGGACAGGAGATATACACTTCCCTCTCGCACCTATTTTAGCCATTTTAGAGAACCACAGCTGTACGTTTATGATGTTTTGTGTAGCATCTGTGATAATTATTTTATCACTGTAAATATTTTATTCTGTGATATTATTTTATCACTTATCAGCCATATTAGTTAACGTAGAGTGTTCTGTATTTTTATATTTATTATTATTTGGTTTGTATAATAAGCTACATTATCTCCCTAATTTGAGTTCAACTTGTTTACAAAAAAGGTCATTTTATTTGTGTTTACTGTTTGCTCTAAAGAAAAATTAGTGTTTCATTTTTAAATATTTAAAAACAAATTTGAGTTAGTTAATATATTTTCAGTTCCTTTTTTAACGAACACTCACTGCATTTTAGAAGACGATAAGATACAGATTTTTGAGTTTAAGCCTAACTACAAAATTAAATTTGCAAAACAAAAGCGAAATCGCAATATCTGTCAATAAAAATAGGTTCATTTGACAAAAATTTAGATATTTTCCCCAAATCGCACAGCCCTACTGTGCAGGCTATGGTAGTTGTTTAACTTAACTTTCACGTTTATCAAACCACTCTGTTGTTAATTTTGTGTGTGTGTGTTGGTGCGTTATTATCCTGATACATGACACTGCCTTCAGGATACCATTTTTAAACCATTGGGTGCACATGATCCTTCAAAATGGTTTGGTTGTTCTTGGCAGTGACGCTTCCATCTAGCACAAGTATTGGGCCTAGGGAATGTCATGATGTTGCAGCCCAAACTATCACTGATCCACCCTTGTACTTCACTCTGGGCATACAACAGTCTGAGTGGTACACTTCTTTGGGGTTTCTCCCCAATGTAACTGTCCCAGATGTGGGAAAGACAGTGAAGGTATACTCCTTCAATACAGGTTTCAAACAATAAATGTTTTACATTGTCCAGAGCCAAAGATTTTCACTGCTGGCACAATTGAAACCGACATTTGGCATTGGCACAAATGACCAAAGGTTTGGCTATAGCAGCCCAGCCATGTATATTGACCATGTGGAGCTCCCTACAAACTGTTTTGGTGAAAGCAGGAGAGTTGAGGTGCAAATTTATTTCTGCAGTGAGTTAGGCAGATGTGGTTTCATGTTTTTTTTTATACAATTCAAGTTAGCACCCAGACATTTCTTTCACAGTTACTCCTTTTGGATGTGGTTCATCCTTATGCTGACATTTCAATGGTTTCATTGTCCAACCCATGTATGTTATACATGTACATTTGAAGTCACAATTACAACCTCTAAGTCACAAACGTATTATTTATAAGATGAATCACATACAAACAAATTTACCTTTCCATATTTGCCAAAGAGGTTCTTGAGATCAGCTGCTTTGGTGTTGGACGACAGGCCACTCACCCACAGATTGCGAGTAGAGCTGGTACTGCTGCTGCCACTTCCTGAAGACAGACGAAGAGCTTTAGAAAACACTGCGCTACTGCTTACCTAAGCTTAAAATTATATTGTGTTGCTTAAGAATTGTACTATTGTGTCCAAACGTAAGAACAAATTCAAAGTTGAATATTCTACATTTCATTCAAAAAAGCATACCTTTTTCATCTTTCGCAGCCTTTCCATCTCTGTCTTTAGAAGAGCTAAAATGTGAATATTACAAAAGCGACAAGAAGAGAGAAATACTTTAATGAGTACAAGCACATGAGAGAAGGCTTGGGCACCGAGGTACAACTCCAAACAAACAACAAAGGTTATACAAATGTTTGGTGCATTACAGAAAAAGGAAAAGAACAAAAAATAATAAATCCCCATAGGCAAGGCTTGCATTCGGACAAAAACTCCAATAAGGCTTCTTTTTCTTGCTTTTCCACAGGAGCAAGGTGGGTCAAGTTTTCTGCCAATTTATTCCCTTGACCAATGACATCCTCAGGAGGGTGTTCAACTTCAGAGAGAATCACTTCACTGGACTGACAAACCCCTCTGACATCACTGGAACTACTGCTCTTTTTTAACCCATAAGTAGGGACTGGAAAAGCAAGTGCTGGAAATGTGTGCGTAACAGACGTGTTTTCATCTCCTCGTTTAACTCCAATTACCAAACTTGAAAAAATGGCAAACCAAACCAAAAGAGCAAACCAAAGGCAGGGATTAGGTACACTGAACAACTTGTTATGAAAAATTTCTTGCGGCTACCCACAATGCTGCGTTCTTAGTGAGCTGGAACTTGGTAGTAGTATCTTAAAGAACTGACATAGAAAGACAAACCTCTTTGCTTGACCTGTCGCCCCAGTTGAAGAGGGGCCTTTCTTCCCAGAATCCTTTTCCTTGTCTCCCGTTTCTCCTTTCTTCGAGGCCTCTCTGCTGTCCTTCTTGGCGGCGTCAGACTTCAGCCCATCATCTCTCTTACCATCCTTGTGGCCATCTATCACTTCAGCCAGAGAGTCTGTCTCCTGCCCCATCTCAGCAGCGGCCTCAGGCTCTTCGCAGCACTTGTCTGCCTCAGAATCTGGAAGTTTCACATGTTTACCTGTTTCCAGGAGGTCGTCGCCATCCACATCCAGTGTGATGGCATCTTCAGCCTGGATGGTGACAGATATATTGTCATCCTCAACTTCTTTCAGGGGTTCAGGAGCAGGCTTACTCTCCATGGCCTCCAGCGCTGGGGCTTCAGGATCAGCTTCTCTCTCTGCCTCAATCTCTGCATCAGGATCAGGCTCAGGCTCCACTTCTGCCTCAGCCTCAAGATCAGGCTCCACTCCTGCCTCAACCTCGGGCTCTGCAAGGCCGTCTTCACAGGAGAAGGTTTTAGAATTGTCACGAGTAGCATCATCAGTATCAGTTACATCTGAGGGATTTAACAAGCATAAAACATGGCACAAAACACATTGTTTAACATTCACATCTTTGTGCTATGTGACCTAGAAAGTACAACACAGAGCAAGTTTAGTATTAGTGGTCATCGTGGGTGAGGAAACCACAGGTAATATAAAAACATTCCTTTGAGAACAACGTAGAGGCTGGACAATCTTCTCGCTATGTTGAACATCTTGGTCTTGTGAAAGTTCCAAAACTGGGTGACGTTGACACTTTGCGTCATGGACATGCATTCAGTCTGAGTGAAATTGCATATTCGTGCCATTATGAAAGTTCTCCTGGCAGATGTCACTCGGTTTCGTGGTCACATCGAGTGTCTTCTTTCAAACACTTATGCTGACTGTCCATCTCAGTTTACAGCTGATGAGGCTAATCGAAACATGAGTGCCAAATCTTCTCTGATCCATTGGAGAGGTTCAGTCTTGTTCACAGCACTCTGTCCAGTAACACAGCTAAAAATGGATGTCCACTAAGCTGCATCCAGTCTTGAATGAGTTCAAAGCACAAGCAGTGACGCTAATGTCCATCTATGCCATGTTGGGTACACTGTAGTTAGAAAGAAGTGTCAAGACTTTGGTGAACAAGGTTCATATGTCATGTCATGACCAGTCATCAAAGGCATGCAGCCTGTTGCCATCTCCATTTTCAAAGACAGTCCAGTCTCAACAGAAAAAGAGGCGACTTGGTGAAACTTTGATGGTGTTCTGAAGAGAGGATACTTGTTGAAATCAATGGGGTAAAAGGCTGTCTTCTTGGTGATGAAATGCAGTGGAAAGGTGTGCTCTTTAACGAATTAGATGAGAAGAGTAGGAGGATCACTGATGTTAACACAAATGATGAAGCATTATCTGTCCTTTGATGCAGCACATTCCAGATGGGACATTTTAATGTCCATGAATTGCAGCAAGAGACGTTTTTTGTATTTGAAATAGAAAACCAGTAAAAAAAAAAGCAAGCAAGAGAAGTCCAAACTTCTGTAACCTGAAAAACAAAAATCTCCACCCTAATAAGTGACCAAACATACCTTTTTCAGATTCCTCTTCCTCAGTCTCCTGAAAATGAGAAAGAAAACTATTTTAAACTACAAGAAAATTATATCAAACAATGTAAAAAAAATAATAATAATTGGATGCGTTTGTACATTTTCTATAAACAGAACTATATACAGAAAATATGTACAAAACACTGACCAATTATTTTTTTTTTATTTTATAAAACAAAATTACTTCAAGCAAAGGTCTGTTTAATGTGACCTCATTTTGGCAACTCATAATAAATTAAATAAGTCTAAGAAATGTGAGCAAGTGATACGTGACACATTTTAGGTGATTTAAAAATAAAAATAACTATTGCTGCTAATAATCAGTCAGGCTTCTGAATATTGTCTGCGATTGCTCAAACGGAGTTGCTGCAAAGAAGAAATGCAGGTGGTACATGAGTGCTGGGCTTTGAATCTCTGCTGTTCAAAGAATATGATTTACATGCAGCATACCAATTATCTAATGCATGAGTAACTCACATTCTGTATTCTCTTTTTTGCATTTCTGTTGAAAAAAGTTTATGGCCCATCAGCATGCCGAACATATGAACAGTCAGTCCATATGTGGTAGTACACAGCGCTCAGCATAATTGAGTAGACCCCATTTTGAAAATTTATATTTTTATACATTTCTCGGTGAATAAATGCAATGTATTTTGGTGCATTTAAACAAAAAAGATTAAATAGATATTTATAAAATATTTTAGTCCCCAAACAAATTTAAAAATTGAAAGATAAAACAATTAAATTCAAGCTAAATAGTGCAAAGAAATTACAACTTACAAAAATTTAAACTTTTTCTTTCTCTTTTTTTTTAATTGTATTTAATATTTTTCTATAACATAAATTTGGGTGTACTAGTTTTTGGACCGCTATAGTAAGTTATTTTGTAAGATAACTTTCAGATTTGGCTTCAGTACTGACAATTCTAATGTACATGTACAAAAACAATATTGTATGTTTGTCAATTTTAAAAACTGCCGTGATATTATTTCTTGCAATATTATTGAACAGAAAAACTATAAATAGATATGCAAACTTGAGGCCGGCTCACATGGTGTAATGTTTTTTATAATCCTTCCTGAACAATTGTTGCATGTCAGACTGCATGAACATGGCTACCATGTCACACTGTAAGATCTCAGCCATCATAATGTCAGACTGAACAACATTGAAGATGCGCCAAACAGAAGAAAACTACAGGAGTATGACGTCATCCACCCATGACACGTTCACTATCCCGCGTTCTGAAATGATTCCTCGCATCAAACAAACAATCTGTAGCGGCAATTTTGCACACAGCAGGCCTCATTATTAAAACCAGGAAGAAAAAAACATTTCTTTTGACATTTCCCCCTGGTTATTTGAATTGTTGCATGGATTGCATCATTAGATTCTGCACTCCTTTTAGGCTTGGATTGATGTTCATTGCAGCTGTTGTCACACTGCAGGAAAGTGTTTGAAATCTTCTGACACTGCTAGAACTTCATCGGAGGCTAAATCTGATTGCAAAGGGCATTAAGCAGCTGTCTGTGAACATGTCAAACCAACGATCAAAGATCACAGATTTTAGCCTAGGATTTCAGGAATCTTTTAGGATTTCCCAAATCTGTCTCAGATGACAAAATCGTGGCTGAAATCTCAGTGTGACCAGGCCACAAAACCCCCCTATCTCAGCAGGGTGTTTTCACACCTCTAGTTTGAAAAAAGTCAGGAAAGTGGGCGTGTCCAGCTCTGGGAGTGTGGGATAGTCAGGGGAGGGAAAGAGGGAAGGATTTGTAAAGAAGGGAGTTTCCATTTGGGCACACGCTGATCACAGGCAAAAGAAACACACAGACGCAAGGGAGAAAGACAGAGACTGTTTACATGGACATCAGTAATAAAATTATTTGCCAAATTATTAATTTGTCGACTTTAACTGCAGTTTGGCACTTTAACTTTTTATTCAGGAATATTTCCTGCATGTCGCTCGTGACAGAGATATTGAAAGTTAGAAACTGCTGGAGAGTGGAGTTTTAATTATATGTTTGATACCGCACGGCGAATGGGAAAAAAATCCTCCGCATTTCTCTGTAACTTATGCACTTGGTAGGTAGCGTCAGAAAGCCGTGTGTATAGACTATCTAGTCACAAAATGCCGCGAAAATCCTGCACGACGGGAATAGTTTTATTGTGTTAACATGTTTAAACTCGGAGAGCAGCATTTACAGGGGATCTTTCAGTCTATAATATTGTACTATAATATTGCAGTGATATTAACATACTGTAGACTTAGTAACTAAATTATTTTGACTGAGGTATGTCTTTAAAAACTGAAAGAGCACTGCTGACGATACGAAGTAACTTTGCCATCTGGGTTAAACAAAGGGCACTGCACTGCACACACACTTAACAAATCTGTCGAGACAGGACAATCGCACTGGAACTGTGTCTCTTTTTTTTTTAAAGGAGACGAGCGGCAAATCTGGATTTCACCATTTCCAGATGCGAAAAGCTCTCGGGTAAAAAAAAATTGCTTTTGGCACATTATTTAAAATGCTGTATGTGGCTAAGAAATAACTATTAACTTCTTTTTTTAGGTGGGGCCAGTGAACATTTTAGTAGGGCAAGTAAAAATCTGAACCACTGGCCCGGTTGGGCCAGTAGAAAAAATCCTTAGCGTTGAACCCTGACAGCTGGAAAAAATCCTAGAGGAAACAATGATAAAGGTGACCCGTACCGTACCACTCAGTGGAAACGGGCCATTAATGACGATCTCTCCCTCATTAGCACAAAAAGCCCTGAGTGAGAAACAGCAGTCCAGCACTAGAGTTTTCACCTGCTGAAAATAATGTCAGTGACTAAAAGAATCATAAATGTTGTTTATAGGATGCACAAATGCACACTGTAGCTTTTTTCTGAAACAGATAATGTTAATCCTGTTTTAAATCTGCTGCTATGGTGATGCATGGGTGTTTGTAGCTCGCCCCTCTTTCGAAAAGAGCACGTCTCGTTTGAATTCAAAGCTACAGTCACCTAAACAACCCAATGTGACTCAAAGCCTAAAAGGGCCAGTTTCAAATAGTTATGAAAAACATTTTTGTGTGGTGTTTTGTGCTTCACACACATAGGAACATCGGAGAGTTTACATCTTGCAAAACAGGTCTTCTTTGAAGAATTATATCGGCCTAACACAATTTTAGTTAAATTAGTATCCCAGCACGCTGCAAAAATAATCATCTCCATACCTTTGAGAAGGACTCCTCCTCCATGGTGGTATCAGTGTCCAGCTCTGTCTTTTTTCCTGGTATGGCATAATAAAGGTATATGGTCAGTTTACGAAAAACCAAACGTGAAGTAAATGAGTTTAGTTCAGAGAATGAAGATTTACCTTTTGATTTGCTGTATTTTCTGGTGGGTGTGTCAGCTGACATGGTGATCTCAATGTTGTCTGGATCACCACCTTCATCTTCTATGGCCTGCACACAAGAACACACGATCCCTGATTACAGCAATCTATTATCAATGAAAGCTCAAATTGAGCTCACGCTGCAACTATTTAGCAGAAATAAAGTATAAAAGTGCAAACACATAACATGTTTATGCAAAAGCATGTTTTTAATACATTAAACTACATTTAGGACTAGCTTTCAGTGAAATAAAAGCTCTGAACAATGAACATTATTAACCTTTAAATACCAGTCCTGATTTGCATCCACGTAGTTCTTACTTATATTTTAACATAACGTTATATAATATTACAAAAACATTGTTACATTTGACTCACCATTTCTAAATTAAAATGCACAACAGCAGTTAATAAAGGTGAAAAGGTTTAGAGTAGCTAAGTTAATAATATGAGCTCGTGTAGCGTTGGCAGCGTTCGCTTGCTAACAGAAGTTGGCCTGATTCATTAACGTTCATCGTAAACGTTACATGTTAGCATTAGAAACTACAATTATATAATTCACCGAAATCCTGTAGTGGCTGGTGCCAAACGTCTAACAATACATTCGTGCTCTTATTAAACGCATTAAATCGGGGTTTCAGTCATATTTGGGGATACAAACCGGTTATGCTAGCTCATTAGCCACAAAGATAGCTCGGGGACGTTTCTCTCGATGCTCTTTTGGTAAACTGTTTTAAATGTAAATTACCTGCTTCAGTCTTGCGACCAGTGTGTTTTTCACCCCGCTAACATCCAAATTTCTTCGTTTGAGCTCTGATTTGAGGTCCACAACACGTAAATCTGTAATCTTCTTAGTCTCCGCTGAAATGGCCCCCGACGCCATTTTACCTGTGTAACTGAATCTGCGTGTGCGAGACGGAGAGCTCGACAGCGACACACTCGAACTAACAATAAACTACCTTGTGTTGTTGACGGTAAAAACGTCTTTCTGTTAGTGATGGTAAAAGTGTATGGCGTTATAAATATCACCGACGTTTAATTTCCATTAATATCTAAAACACCTTAGATAAAATGTCTTGCTTGAGAAAAATATCCTTTAAATAAGCGAGGCTAGAAAATGTTTTTTAACCCTTTAAGCGCACTTGTTGACGATTAAACGCCATTTATAACTGATCATAAATAAATATACAATGCTCAGCATATATAAGTACATCCCTTACAGATCTATCTTTTCAATTCATTTTTTTAATAGGAAGCTATACAATATTATATTTGTGCATTGTACATTAGATTAGTCAGTACTGAAGCCAAATCTGGAGCTTATCTAACAAACGGTCCAAAAACTAAAAACTAGTACACCCAAATTTATGTTATAGAAAAATAATAAATACAAATTTAAGAGGAAAAAACAAGAGAAGCAAATAATTTTTTTT
>CAIGQZ010001108.1:15351482-15436766 GCA_903798205.1 Danio tinwini
TCTGCTTAATCCTGTGCCCCAAAAAAAGATATTTAAAATAAACAAAACAATGTCTTTTGACTGCTTTTTAAAAAATAACTACATAACGCAATACTTGTACTTTTACTTTCAGTACTTAAGTAGTAAATTTTTAAATAAACTACTTGCAATACTTAAGTACAAAAAATGTTGAATACTTTAGTACTTCCACTTAAGTATTGTGCTTAAAGAGCACTTCAACTTCTACTCAAGTCACTTTTTTGATAGAGCACTTGTACTTTTACTTAAGTCTGGGTCTCTAGTACTTTATACATCTCTGGTTAAGACACAGCAACAGCATAATGCTTGAAACAGCAACATCATGACTAACAGATTCTGATTTGATTGAGATGCTCATTGGTGATGTGAATTTGTAGGCCAAACAATAGCAGCTAATTTACTACAAACTCCCTGAGGAACATCTAATGGGGTTTTAAATTAGCTGTTTTCCATTATTATTAGACTGTGATAGCAAAGTTGATGTTCTGTTCCAAAACAATCTACTCAGTCAAATCTCCAACTTAAAAACAACACATTCCCAGCTTGTGAGAAGCTTTCAAGTAAATAAATAAAAACAATGTTGTTATACCTTACATCACATTCTATATGTTTTATATCAGAAATCCAGAACCGATATTATAAAGTTTCATTAAAAATCCTGAGAGAACTCATGTCCAAGTGTGCAGTATTAAAAGCGAATTTAGAGAAATCCACTTTGCACTATACCATGTTGTCCTCTGGTCAGCCTGTCGAGGGTGCGATGACATGGTTTGTGGGACATGAATGTGATGTCCGTGACCGTAATTAGGGTGCATTCTATGGGGGTGTGGTGGGGGTCTCTCGTGTGCTCGCCTTAAAGAAGAAAGGATAAAATTTGTTATAGAAAAAGACTAAAGCAGGACAACTTTTGCAAAGGTATTAACACAAAACATTTTACTGACAATTTCTTATAGAAGTTTTAAAGGCTTTAACAATAAGAGTGGTCAAAACAGTAATAACACATGAACTACAATTATAAAAAGTTGTACAAAACAAACAAACTGAAATTCTGCTAAATGAGTGCTAAAAATTCAGCTTTGCCATCTCTGGAATACAGTGATGTATTTGTTATTTGATAAATTGAACCCTGGTGAGAATGAGAAGTTCTGATGTTAGTTATGTTCATAAATCCTTACCAACCTTAAACCTTTGAAGCAATGCTAACTGTGTGTGAAATGTATAATTTTCAAATATAAAAATAACATTCATGATAATCATTAAAAAATCCCTCCCGAAAAAAAGAAAAAAAAAAAGTTAGTCAAATTTGCTTCTAAACGAGTCTGTTATCTAGACAAATTAATGTTTTTTTAATGAATGATTTGATTTATTTACTCATTAAGACAGAGACTTGCGGTCACCTAATTTTGCCATTGAGTTGAATTTGTCCATACATGACAGACCAAAACCAGTACATTCAGCAAAATACTGCTTACTGTTATTGAAAATAAATGTAAATTGAATTGTTGCTTTGTTAATTTAACACTTTTTAAAACCATTATGAATGAAATTTTTGACTAAAATTACAGGGCTAAACATTAAGGATTTTTTCTAATGGACCGGTTACTTTTGTAATGTAATGTGTATTTATATAGTGCATTTATTGTGTATGGCCATACACCCAAAGTGCTTCAAAATCATGAGGGGGGGTCTCTCCACACTATCACCAGTGTGCAGCATCCACTTGGATGATGTGACGGCAGCCACAGGACAACGACGCTCACCATACACCAACTATAAGTGTAGTAGAAAGACAGTGATCAAGCCAATTCAGTGGATGGGGATGATTGGGAGGCCAAGATGGTTAAGGGCCGAGAGGGAATTTGGCCAGGACACTGGGGTTACACCCCTAATTTTTACGAGAATTGCCATGGGATTTTTAATGACCACAGAGAGTCAGGACCTCGGTTTAACGTCTCATCCGAAAGACGGCACCCACTGACAGTATAGTGTGCCCTTCACTTTTACTGGGGCATTAGGACTCACACAGACCACAGGTTAAGCGCCCCCTGCTCCAACACCTCTTCCAACAGCAACCTAGTTTTCCCATGTGGTCTCCCATCCAGGTACTGACCAGGCTCAGCCCTGCTTAGCTTCAGTGAGTAAGCGCTCTTGGGCTGCAGGGTGATATGGCTGTGGTATTTGTATTAATGGAAATTAAAATCCTCTGATTAGGGAATTTAATTTGGACAATTAGCTGTAAAATATTTAATAGCGATTGAATTGTATCTGTTTGCAATAAAAACTTTTGAGATGGATTATTGGTGATTGGGTGTCAGCCCAATAGTGTAGGTTTACCTGGCCATAGGAAAACTAAGACCTGTTTAAAATGATTTAGGACCTACAACACAATATTCCAATGAAATTTAAGACATTAACACTTTTTAAGACCTTGCGGACACCATGTAATATAAATAAATAAATTAAACAAAAAATACAACTGCAACTCACGTTGGGTGCTGCATCATTCTGCGTCTTTGCACCTCCATCCGCTGCAGTAGGTCATGGTGGTGGAGCCTCTGCACAGAGTTTGGGCCCAGAACAGGCAGGTGGTGCTGCAGCGCCTGGTGCTCAGGGGGAAGATGCTGAGGCAGAGGGGCACTGGAGCCTGGCAGATGATGGGAGGGCAGGGATGGTGGAGGAGCAGTGGGCACCGTGTGGCCCGGGGCATGAGTGGGCAGTGGGGTATGGAATGGGAGGACGGGGTGTGGGATCACATAGTCGCCCTGTGGAGGAGGCTGCTGAGGTGGAGGAGCATTACTGTGAGAGTGAGGACAGGATGAGGAGGACTGGTGGTGCAATGGGCGAGACAAAGAGCCATCTGAAAGAGAAAAAGAATATACAGTCAAACCAAAATTCATTAAGATTTAACTTTTTGACATGCAGCGAGTCTGGGAAAATTCTGAAGTTCAGAGCCCTCATCTATCAAGAGTACGTATGCACAGATGTGTAATGCGTGCGTAGGAGCAGTTTCACGCGGTGGAGATGTACCAACTTGTACTTCTACGTAGAAATGTGTGTAAATGTAAGCACATATCTATGCATGCTTACGCAAGAATCTAGCTGTAGAATCACAACACTACACATAAAAAGCATTTAAGAGCATCACAGTATGCTTTAAGCAATCCATATATATCTTATGTCCTGACAGTTTTTGAGTTAATACTTTAAAGTCAAACTTATTTTCTTTCTTGGACAGTTTTCTCCTCAGACCCAATGGAATTAACTGCATTGGTGACCTTTCATTCAGAATGTTTCTTTTGTTTGTAATTCCTCCTGCAGTAAATGACCTAAACAATACTAAATGTATGGATTCAACTTCATCTACCACTAAACTTCATCTAGTCACTCCAATTCTGTATTTGTAAAGTTGTTTTCCTTGATCTTTTAGCAGAGATAAAAAAACATAAATCACATGATTTTTAAGGCAAGTGTTCTCACCCATACGTGATACACCACACAGTTAGAAGTGTTTAAGAATGCTAATGACTGTGAATGTGAAGCTCGGTACTTACACACATGTGATTTATCAACAATGATTACTTACTCATGTGTGTAAGAACTGCGTGTGCACATTTGATAAATATGGATGTTCTTGTACTACACATTTATAGTACATTTTTTTCGTAGTACAATATATTGAATTTCTTCTACAAACTCCTAATAAATAAGAGCCCAGCTTTGCACACACTTGGTTCAATGCAGCCCAGAAAGCATCAGGCTTGCCCAAAAAAGTATTAATATTTGCATAAATATTTTTATACCAACAGTTGTCTGAATAATCTTTGCTGATTGTTTTTTCCATTTAATACTATGCCATTCAATTAAAGTTATCTGACTGACATGATCAAGATAAATTAGTTCTGACCAAGTTCAGTTGTTCTAGTCATATTTTATTACAATTTTCTAAACTATGGCGACAAAACTGTATGTAATAAGTAAAAATACTTTGGTGTCGTCACCCATTTTGTTTAACTTCAAGTATGAAACTTTTCTTCTCACGTTCCTTCACATATAAATGGTCATGAAATGTAAATGTTGGGAGAATGTAAACATGTTCTGGATGCTGCGCAGGTGAGTGAGATTACCCTGGAGCGGATGAGTTGTATGCTGTTTGTTAAGGATTTGACAGACAGGAGGGAATGAGGAAGTAAAGCGAAAACAAAGAAAACGAATGACCGGGAGATACAGGAGATAAATATAGAGAGAGCAAACAGGAGAATGTGCAAACAGGTGCTCCAGTGAGCTGTGAGTGGCAATTACTCCACTAAATTCAGGCCCACCAGGGAGCCCTGCCACGCTCATTTATATTCCACACAACGCTATTGTGAGCAGAATCTGCAATTAAGTGAGACTGCTGGGCACACTACCTGCAGCACTTAACACATTAAACATCAGGTGTTTCATCTAATTACCATAAAGCACAGGCGCCAGCATCTCAGAATCTTCGCATTCTCAACACAACACAACACAAAGGAATCGTCGCAAATCAAATTATATTTTACTGCCTTCTTTTAAGAGCATCCAATAAATTGCGTCTAATGGTTTTAACTTTCACTAGATCCAGGTTGTACTATTGTTCTGCTGTTTTCAGTAAATACATTAGATTATTTATTCATCAGCTCTATATTATTGCCCATTTATTTGAATGTAGTATTATATGACAGCACACTATAAATTACAACACTGCAATAATTAATGACAAAAATATGAATTTTTCAAACTATTATTTTGATAAAAGTAAGAACGTTTTAATATAAGTTTATTCAAATATTATAGAAAAAAAATTAAATAAAACAAATTAAGTAAGAAAAAAATCAGATGTGGTAATGTGATAAAATGTGAACATTTTAATTCAAACTTGTTCTTCCATAGCTACTACACAAGTCGCAGAGTAATGACATTACTATTGAAGCACTTTCGACTTGAGAAAACTACTTTTGTTAGATGCATGTGATCTGAGTGTGAGTCAAACATGTCATTGAACAGGTCTAGAACAGGTTCAGTAAGAAAAAGTATAGAAAAGTGGCACATAATAAACTGTGAATGAAAAAAACCTATTGGGGCATTAAGGGCATTGCTTATTATTATTGGATTATTAATATTAGGGTGAAAGTTCTTACATGTGGGATGCATGTAGTGCCTGCAGGAAGAGAGCTGAGGAGGTTGGGGCTGAGGCTGGGCCACTATGGCTGGACTGAATGAGTCGGCCACAGTCTGCTGGCTTGGTCCAGGTGCAGCCTGGGAACCGTAAACAGGAGGCCGGGAGGCGGAGCCTGGACAGCAGGGGTCAAAGGCAGATGTGCCGTGAAACCCTGTGCTATTGGATCCACTGCTACGCACTGCACTGCTACTGAGATCCACCGGCAGAGTCTGCTGAGACAAAGATAATATATTTAAACAAACACATTAAACACTTGAAAGATGTGCAAATGTTTGTCAGAGTGTTGCTTTGGGGCAGCTAAGAAATATATATATATATATATATATATATATATATATATATATATATATAGTTTGTATAAAAAATTGTTTATATAACTATTAAAAATAATAATAATAAAAAGGGTGAAAAAGGTACAACCTACCTGCTATAGACTTAAATTAGCACATTTTATTATAGAATATGTTTCAAATTAATTAATTAAATTAATTTTAATCCATATTTTATCATTAATAATATTACTAAAGGTCTGCACTTTTGATTAATGCTTCATTTGTAACAATATGTCATATTTCGTTGTAGGGGCTTGTTTTCAACCCAGATGAAAAATACAACACATGCTGCTTGCCACACAGAAGGAAACTGCTTTTTTCAGCAGTTTTAGCTGTTTTGTTGTAATGCTGATAGACTAGAGATCAATACATGATAGTTGTCAACCAATCAAATGGTCAAAGTGCAGCAATTATATACATCATTACACAATTTTACTGGTTTACCATTTACCTAAAGGGAAAGCCAATCCAAAGATTCTCACCAAAGACTCACACTTAAGAATTTCTTTTTTTTTTGCTGAACAAATCATTATTCTGAAGAATGTTGGGTAAAAAGCTATCATTGACATTCATAATACGAACAAAACATATTATAGAAGTTATATGTTAATATTCCTTTGTGTTCAACAGAAGAAATTCAAACGAGTAAATTCTTTTTTGGGTGAACAATCACCTTAAGGGTGCAATAAGTGTTTGATTGCAGGGGTAAGATTGTGACCGTAAGTAAATGAAGAGATTCATTCAAGCTTAGCCTCTGCTTACAACTGCAGTACTACAATATTACTGTAGGTCAGGTTTTTAAAAAAATGTTCAGAAACTCCAGAATGACTGAGATCTCTGGGAACGCCTTTTAAGCCTGCAAAGTCTGCAGAATTTTCGGAATTTATGCTCTTAAATGCATTCTTAATACTGTGTACATTTTAAGGTAGATAAAAACATTAAAAGCAATTGAGCCGCATAGCTGTAATAGCTGCATTTCTCATGAAATAATGTCCATGCTTTTTTTTAACTGATACTAGCCAAAGACATTACATGCATAAAAACCAATCAGTATTAAATCCCTCCTGAAATGAGAGTATTCCCTCCAAATCTAATCCTTTACGCACTTTGATGTATAAAACATGCCTGACATCACCTCGATTCGCTAGCGTCTCCTGTCTCCGCATATCTGATGACTAGCTAACGGCGATTACTGCTCATTGCCCCTATCATCAAAGGCCACAGTCTTCTGCTGGATGCATTCAGCACAGACACACTATCTTCTCATGCTAAATGCCTTTATAGTCAAGGCATATGACCAAAACAAAAACACACACATTCTATACAAAATTTCTCTTTTTTTTTTGACACACACAACTTACTTCAAAATACTCACGCACACACAACACTTCTCTATTCTGGTAAATAATAGAATTCAGCAGCCAAGACAATTAGCTCAGTGTAAATTATTCAACAACACTGAGAGGACGGCCTCAAACAAAATCATCAGTGGAAAAGCTCAGCTCCAGAAAAATATTTTTTTCATAAAGGTGCTTTTGGATTTTCCTTTTTATTGCTAAAACATGAAGCATGATTTAGTATTTCAAGAAGGCATAATCTTAACTAATTCCAAACAAAAACATATGCCATTAAATGTAAACCATATGTCAAATGGAAAACAGATGGTGCTGTCAACAATACAGACATTATGCTTTGCAGTCAACATATTTACAAATTTTCTCTCTCAATTTATAAAGCAAAAGGTTTTTTGTTTTCAATTTGTGATGCAAAAAGAATATAATTTACACACTTAATAAAACTAAATAAAATAAACAGTTAATAACATGCTTTTGCAAACATACATTGGTATCATAACACAAATTCAACATGTTTGTGCAGATTGCAATAATTTGTATAAATTGAGATTACAAGCAATAATACGATGTTTTTAATAGCGATAATAAACACAGTCCCTGACACAAGTGATTATTATTTCAAGGCAGTTTTGGGGCTGTTTTTAATGGTTTTTAAGGTGCCCTCTGAATCACTCCACCTGATGCAGCCATTGTACAGTGGCAGAATTTCTGAGAGGTGTCTGAATGCAGACATGGTGCAGTGCACTCTGAGCTGCATCCAATGCTTTTTAAATGCGCTCACCTAACCCCACCCTTAACTCTACCCGTCACAGTGACGTCACTTACTCCATTGAGTGCATTGTCTGACATTGCATCGCTGAGTGATGCAATCTCAGCTTACATCATAAAGGCTGCATCCAGATACTATATACTAAAATTGGCATAGAAAATGCGAATTCTTAATTTTCCTTCGGTTTTATTACACATTGTAACTACACAAGACTCAAGCTGTAAATAAGAAAATTATCAAAAGATATTTTTAGATATTTTACTAAATGGTCAAATCCGATTCAATTTATTATGCTAAGCTAAAAGATGAGAACAGGAAATGGGTTAAAAATGGTTCAAGTTAACTTTTTAACTTTGGGAGACTATTGAAATGAGCCAAAAAAAGGTGGAGTGTCAATTTAAAAAGTTATGAAACAGCAAAACACATTTTTTTGAGATGTTGCTAAAAACACAATTAGGACACATACTTCACAAAAAAAGTGAAAATTGGCTTTTTTTTTTGCGTTGTTTCGAGTAAATTAGTTTTTCTTGTTTAAAAGGAAATTTTGAAGCTGTGTCACAGCCATGCAATCATTGTGTAAATTCCAGCGTGGAGATTGGCTGTCTGTACTCGCTGGTATAAAGTGACATCATTGAGCTTTCAGCACATCTGTTCATTTATTCATGAGAAAGACTTGATTTGACTTGAACCAGTCAGTGCACTCTTTTGTGATTGAGATGCAACTTCATTAATATGCATGATATAGCTTTGTGTGGACCCAAGCAGTTTGATTACAGTGGTCTGCTAACACGCGACAAAAATATATTTGTAAGGCTATTCAAATCTGGAAATGGTGAAATCTGGATTTTTTCACTCGTCTCCTTTTAAAAAAAAAAAAGAAGCGGTTTGGTAGGGGGTTGTGGACCGTTAAGAACCACATTTCCTGATTCAGAGATGGTGCTTTGTGTTTCAACCAACTAGGCTGTAGATATGACCCAGCACTCAAACTGTCTGGGTAGAAAACGAGCAAGAAAATGTTGTGCAGATATGAAAGTACCTGGTCATGGTACTGGTTGCTGCTGCTCACCCCTCCACATGGAGCAGGCATGGCAGTGGGCCTGTCCAGAGGGCAGCTGGACTCTTGGTAGGCTAAGGAAGAAGGGACTGGTGCGGTGTGGTGGTGATGGTGGAAGTGGTGTGAGTGGGCATGAGAGTGCTGGGAGCCAGGTTGTGGGGGGCCAGACTGCTGCGTCGCCCCACTCTGCATGCACCCTGAGTGGGTATGCCCCATAGCGAGGTGTCCTGAAGACGGCCCGCTGCACGGAGAGTGCTGAGGACAACAAGAGGGTAACCTAGGCATTGCAACACCTCCATTCTCACCCAACAAGCTTCTTCTGCTCTCATCTGATTGGAGAAGAGAAGAATGTTCGTTTATGCAAATACATGCAAATGCTTTATTAAATTATATTATTGTGGCAGCGTCTAGATAGGTTACCTTCGGTGGCAGTGGTATTGGTGGTGCTGGATCCTGGCACTCCACCATGGCACTGAGCAGCCAATGTGCTATCAGGGACGGCCGCTGAGCAGCTACTGGAGGGACCAGGACCCTCCTGTGGCGATGCTGAGGTACAGGCATTACGAGAGGAGGAAGAGGAGGAAGAACTGACTGGCTGTGGGTGTGTGCTGTCAGAAGTGCTTGGCACAACTGAGAGATCTGCAGAGATGGATAAGCATACAAAAACACATATGGTAAAGTTTATGATTTGTATTGAATCATATACAGGAATCAGAGAGTGAAATTCAATACCTTTTAAGACCTTATTTAAGACATACATAATGACCTTAAAACCACTTTAGGTTTCAACCGGAAACACTGGCAAGATTTTAACTTACAGTATATTTACTAAATATTAATGTAAGAAACTAATCCAAAGCTAAAACATTATTTATATACTGAATAAAAGTCTATTAAATCTAGCTAATTCAGCAGGTTGGCACCTATAGAACTGCAGAAATGATGGGGTTGCCTTGATTACTGCAGTAAACAAAGCAGCATGATGTCAAATCTAGCAGGATTTTACTGATTTCATAAATTACACAGCATCCTGATATTTGCAGATTTAATTTAGGCAAACTTTTAATACCTTATGACTTTAATACTTTTTAAAAGCCTTACATTTCTCTACTTTGATTTATCAACTTTTAATACTTTTAAGACCCCGCAGACACTCTGTGAAACCATCTATTACTGCCATGTTGGTAATTATTGAGCATAATTAGTTTTTAATGTAGCAATATTGGTCATTATTAAACATAATTGCAAATGCACATTTGTTGGCATCAAAATTACCTAAATTAATAACATACTAACATTGTTACGTAATCTGACTTCTTAATGTACACTACACTGCTTACAGTAGTGGGATTATAAGATACTTTTTTAAATAAGTCTCTACAAGGCTGTACTGATTTGTGTACAGAGTATAATGTACAGTAATAATGTGATCATGTATTTGCAAAAATATATATATATTATAAAATGTCAAGCATCTCAGTGATGGCAAAATAGAAATTTCAGCAGCTATTACTCCAGTCTCAAATATCACGTGATTATTTTCTAGCATGTTTATTTGGTGGCCCTCAAGAAAGATTTCATAATATTAATCAATGTTTAATCAGTTATGCTGCTTACTATATTGGTGGAAACAGTAATAGTTTGTTTTGTTAAATATATAAAATTCCTAATTAGCATCTGACAAACTTCTAGCATTGTATAATGCTGCAGTAGCCCTCAGTTTAAGTACAACATAAATTTAATAATACAACAAAAAGGGTTTTAAAAAGAGGTACAACTATTCTTAACTTAAATAAATTTGTAGTAAATGGCAACAGATGATTTCTTCCATATTGAGAATGTCGGTGTTATCAAATTTGTGCATTTTCACACTCTCAGACTTTCTTCACGAAGTGGCCCATGAGGACAGCTACTCATTAACATTCCATTGCGGGTAATCCATCTGCTTTTTCCTCGCAAATTAATTTCTCACTCCGTCAAAAGAAATGCAAATGCAATCATATCTCAGCCTGCTCTTTTACCACGCCACCAGCTACAGAGCCCCAGAGAAAGAGACACAAACAAAGAGACACTTTATGACAGCAAATCAAACGAAACAATGGATATGAGTTTTCCTTTGACAAACCTTGGGATTTGGGAGCCTATCACAGATTAATGAGATAACACTACACCGATTTTAATTCCTTATCCAGAATGGCAGTTTAATTGGTTCTATAGTAGTTCTCTCTGACTCTTTGGGGCAAGCGCCTGATTGCATAACAGACAGACTTCATTACATTGCCTGCAAATGAAATCAGAATTAAACTCTATTACACACAATAAAAGGGATGCTGCTGCTGTCTGTCGCTGTGAGAGAATGCCATGCAGCTGCAGAGGCTATTTATGCTGCTGTGCATGCTGAAAAGATATAGATTAATCATTATTAACAGGGCCTGAATACACAGGCGAGCTGCAATCCACCGTGCTAAACAACACTAACCGAATCTACCAGATTCATTCCTCCTCCCCCTCACACACAGATATACAGCTCAAAAGAGAGAGGGAGGACCGCTCACAGTGAAAGATGAGTAGATTAGATGTGACATCTAATATTTCCCAAACCCACGCAGTGTTGAACCGGGTGATCTAAGGCTCATTCTCTCCTTTATGTTCCAGACCTGAAGACCATCACTACAGCACCGAGACACTCATCAAATACTCATCAACCATGTTACATTTCAAATAACGGCTGACATGCACAAAACAATATCCTCCCATTGCAGGGCTCAGCAAAAGTTGACGGCCTGATTGTTTTAACTTGTTATGCAACTTACTTCCGTTGCTTTAAAAGTTGCGGTTACAGCTCATGTATATCAAGCATCTGAATTTAAGCATGAGAGAAGGTCATGACCAGAAGAAAAATCTAAGTGCCTTTTTATGTTCCGAAATAAGGGGATATTCAATTCCTGTTGAGTTCCTGTTGCTTCGCTTTCTCCCCTTAACTCCCTCAATTATGTTGCCAAACTGCAGTTCTCTATCATGGATGGTTTTCAGTGATCACCAAAAAATAACATGGATCCATACACTCCTAATCCTCTACATCTCAAGCTTTTCAATTTAAAAGAACAATCAATTTATAAGAACCTTAAACAGAAAATTACTTTTACATAGTACATAAGTCCATTTTAAAGTATAGATCACTTAATGCTAGCCTAAATGAATTACATTTTATGCATTTAGGCCATTAATTTACACAGCAGTGGTGCCTTAAGAGAATGAGTTTTTTTTTTTTATCTAAACATTTTGAAATTATTATCATCTCCATAAAACTACAAAAACACATTTCCATGAAAAAATGTAAGGTTGTGCACATGTAATATGTGTTAATATTACAAGCATGACAGATCTTGTTAACCAAGTCATTAAGATGTGTGTGTGATATATATATATATATATATATATATATATATATATATATGGTTCTCAAATCTGATTGGTTAATAGATAGCAGTGCAATATTCCACAATAAAAGCACTCGTACAGCCTCCTCACTCTTCTGTATTTTTCCGCCCACATAGAGTGACTACAGATCAATTAACTCTCTACAGTTTGACAAATATTGCAGCTGTTGGACAACATAATGTACTTTTGAGGCTTTTTTTAGGTGAGAATGTAGTTGTTTATATTGCAAGAATGCAGTTTATTTATAAGGATAGTGCTTATTTTAAATATTAATAATTTTTGAGATACAGCACGTCGGCATCCATCAGCCTGTCATTGAGCAGAGCAAAGCTTGATCCCCGCCACAAGATGGTGACAGAAACCGCATAAAAAGTCATTTTTATTCCTTTGAGGCGAAAAACTCAGCGTAATTTCAAACTACAGCTGATAATTATAAAATCATAATAAAACAGGCAAGTAACATTCTAAGTCGATCTCTCACTTTTATGTTGTAGTGCTGTATTTATACCACAGAAACGTGTAGTGTTTGCTTTGCTTTGGCTTTTTCGGGGTTAATTACTGTGATATCCCGATTGCAACAGTAAAATACTAGGAAATGTCTCTAGACTGATGGCATTTCATGCCGTTCAGCCTTATAATCTTAAAACGTGAGCAAAATCACCTGTTCTGTCAGTTCAGAAAATCATTCAAATAGTAGCTCTAAAGTGACATTTGTGAAGTAGCAATGGTTTCTGGTGTTCTGATGTCAGCTGCAGATGTGAATGAAAGGCAGAGGAAAGTATTTCCCCATACAAATGAATTTTTAGACTGTGTTTGATTTTCTTTTTTTATATACACAATTATGCTGTCGAACTGCTAGCAGTGTGATATGGCTGTATATCGTCACTGGTGGGACACTAAGGCACTCTTGACTTTTTTTTTATTTCACAAATTTTGTTTGTGTGAATGAGGATCATTTTCATTGAATGTGAAATTTTAAAAACATGAAGAATTAAAACTACTTTACCATTACTACTACATTGTTGTTGTGTACATTTAATTATTTTTTAAACACACTAAATTACAATGCTGTTAATTGTCATTTTTACCATGTACAATTTTACATACTGCACAATATAATATTGTGATTTATTTAACAAAGATAGCTTAGTTAGAAGTTAATAAACATTTTAAATAGATAATTTTAGCTAATATTTAAAATTTCTACAAAACAGTATATGAGTTTATATTACAATGATTAGTTTAAAACCATTTTAAATTTAGTAGACACTGTATCCATTTTTTTCTGTACATGACATTTCTGTACATGGAATATCCCTAAGAGTAAATGAACAGAAAAGCTCTTCTCACCGTCCTCGTCCACTGTGAGGTCCACCACCTCTCCAGCGCTCTGTCTGAGTGGCTGGATGACAGTGGACAGTCGATGACGGCCACGTCCCTCCTGAGCTCGGCTCTGGGAACAACTGGGCCCCCAGTGCATCCTACCATGACCTCCCACCGAGCGCGGCCTGCACAACACAAATATGACAATCTGCATTAACATAACTGTAAGGCTAAAATTCATGATACACAATTTTTTTTGTATTGTTTTGTTTCCAGTGAGTTGCAGCAGGGCACCAAAGTAGCAACTTAAGCAGCTACTGAAATGATCGGCTGGAATGTAAATAAGAGCCAGCTGACACAATAGCTCTTCACATACACACACACACACACACACGCACGCATTTACAAACTCATGAGAAGACAAGTAACACTAGAGTGCGTATTTTCCCACACAAATACACAGAACCACTAAGGAGCCATCTATAACAAAAAATTAATTTCACTTTGCTTAATCTAAAGCAAACCATGCATATGAGAATGTATCTCTAAAAGCTTTGTATTTCATGAGAAGAAATTCAGGGAAAAAAGGAGAAATACTGGACATAAAAGCTGTTATGTTTGAGCAAGAGTCCAGAAGAGAGCCACTCCTCAAAGCCTAAGCTCCCTGGTGTAAACAGTGTGAAGGAGGGGAGGAGCATGTGCATGCTGGAAATGGAGGGGCTTGTATGCTAAAAGATCTGAAATGCAGCTCTGTCAAGTGTTGATGTTAATAGCTTTTATTAGCGTCATTTCACAGGTTTTACTGAACTCATTTAAATACCATAGTGATTATAATCAAAACTAGGGCTGAATAATATTGGAAAGATTTGACACTGCCATATTTTTTTTCTTTGCGAAATATATACAATTTCACCAGATGACCTAAATAGCTCTATTTGACAAGACATTACTTTAGATCAGAGATGCCCAAAGTAGGGCCCGTGGGGCAAAGTTGCCCCATTGTAACCTTTAATTTGGCCTCTCATCCCATCTGAGAACAAAGTGAGAATTATGGGGGCAAATGCCTTTAACACAGAGATCGTCATTTCTAATTTAACATAACATTCTTTTGTTTCTTTGTTTGTTTTATTGCTGAGCTACAAAAAAAAGCAAACTGAAATGAAATGTTTCAATTAAATTTTGTAAATTAATCACATTTTTAAAAATGTAAAGACAGTAACTCAATGGATGGAGCAGAAGACATTGGTGAGCAAATCCAGGCAAAAACTTGTGTAATTTTGTTACAAATAAGATTTTTGCTTTTACTCTAATAAGTTCATTATAAAATGTAAAAAATATATACTGTATTAGTTACTATATGTTTTCTAGTCATTTTTAAATATTATTAAATAAATTAATATTAGGAATATATAACCTATATATAGAACTATATTTACCTTCGGCTCACTAGCCTCTATAATCTTAGATTTTTGGTCCTTTGTAAAAAAAGGTTTGGACACCTCTGCTTTAGATGGATTGGGATGATTCTGTAGGGGAGTGAAATATTAATATATTTATGTATTTATTATATACATATGATAAACACACTACAGTCATAAATAAACACAATAGAGCAAATATCACAGTGAAATAAACCATGCTTTATGGTTTTCTGGAGAGAGTAACAGAAGTTGAATAATCAAATGTAAAATAACACTGCTCAGTCTTCATCATTTAAATTATTCAATAAAATGACTAAAATGCTTTAAACTCTCTTACAATGCTCACATAGTCACAGGCCTTAAAAACACATGCAGATGATACAGTTTCACGCTGTTAAGTCATTTATTAAATTAAAAATAACCTCAAATATCTTATTTTTTATGTATTAGAGAAAGATAAAGGTTGTCATCTTGTTGTTATCTTTTGCAGCTGACGCTATTGGTGTGTTTTAATTTAATCTAAACACCTTAGGGGTCACAATCCAATACAAAAAAGAATTAAAGGCTGATTCATTTTTATTTGTATGTTGTTGTTGTTTTTTTAATGTAACTATTATCTATCTTCTGTGGGTTATGAATAAAATACGGTATTCTAATAGTTTTGTAAATCACCAAGCAACCCCTCGTCATTGTCCTGCGACCCCAACTTTGGGAACCACTGTACTAATTGGAACTCGCATTAAAGGGCACCTATGGTAAAAAAAAATCTACTTTTTAAGCTGTTTGGACAGATATATGTGTAGGTATAGTGTATAGACCGTCATATTGGGGTGATATAAACACACCCAGTCCTGTTTTTTCAATTTAACAACATAAAAACGGTGGACCAATTGGAGCTGTTTTGAGATCGAGCGCATTGCCTCACGTGCGCCTCACGTTCGCTCACTATTCTGCCGCTTAGGTCGCCTCTATGGACGCGCTGGCCCTGCTCAGGACACTGTTCATATTTCTGCCGCGCCACAGAGCGTTATCTGAATAGTTTCATTTTAAATAACATGCGAATGTGCGCGTCTGGTGTGCCGTGTCATGGCTCTGAGCGGCGCATCCGGTGTATGACGCCCTTTAGTTATAGCCTCAAGCAGGTCGTACACCAGAAGCGCCGCTCGGCGACAAGCAGCGTCGCGCCATGCAGCGGCATGCATTTCTGAATTCTAAACATAAGTTTCTATCAGGTGACACACATCGGCGCCGCAAGTGTGCGATACTTTCAACTGTCATGCGCTCGCCGTGTCGCAGTGCATGAGGTGCGTGATGCCCTTCAGTCAAAGTTAATTCAGTGTGCTTTATTAGTCTCGGTGTAGGCTACAAGCTCAGAGTTTTAAACTAGCACACAGTTGGCTGTAAAACTATACAAAGACACAAATGATTTTGTACTCTCTGCTTGGTCTGTGTCCGAGTCGTACATGTACGGCTGAATGCTGGTCCTCTCACTCATGTTGCTGCTCTCAGTCTGCCTGTCTGTAGCCATACACAAAGCGGGGGAGCTCTTGGCTCCGCCCCTTAGTTAAGTTGGGCAGGAAGTCGAAACAAATTTTCATGTAAAGCAACAAGGCCCTAAAACAACAAACTGTGTACACGCCCCCAAAATGACACTTTTTAACACATTATAATAAAAAATCTGAATTGTGTTTTGAACTGAACCTAAACATGGCACACTCAGAAGAACCATAATATTAATATTACATCTTAAAAAAGGGGTAAAATAGGTGCCCTTTAAGTCAAATGTACATATATCGTCAGAGACACTCAAACCTTATTTATTAACAGGGGTAACTCTCAAAACACAGAATTTACAGATCAGTTCACATATAGCATTTTAGCTGTAACTGTATATAGCTATGACTTTTATCAGAGCACTGAATACCAGAGAGAAAAGGAAATGATCAAAGACAGCAACGTCTATTTTACAGTAAAAACATACAAGTCAATGTGAAGTGAAAGTTCATGTCAAAGCTTTATGCTTTTCAAAATACTTACATTCATTGCATTCCTTGGAAACTGAACCAGTGACTCTGGCATTGACAGTGCCATGCTTTATTGTTTAAGCCTTACAAATTTATCATCAGCTTAAAAATAATAATAATTTATGTCGCTGTATTTCTTCTTACCAGAGCCTCACATAAATTGTTTCTACCAGTAATGCAGCATTATAAAATAATCTAAAAATAGTGATGTTTTCCATATGTTTCAGACTGTTGAATATTCCTGGTAAAGAGAGTTTAGTTTCCCTATGAGAGTTGAAACAACATGGCGATTTCCTAAATTCCAAATAAATTTTTCTGGAATTCTCTAACCACTCGAGGAATTCTACCCCTCTGTAAGGATTTGATTCCATAGGAAGGACGCAGCGGCCCCGGCTGCCGTAAAGCAGAGTGTTCCTGGGAATTGAGTTGTTCTCCAGGCTGGGATTTAACGGCCCCGAGCCCCTGTGTCTGGAGAGCAAAGAAGCCCCCTGCCTCCCAACCCAACACTGGTGAGCCCGTTAACCACAGATTGCATCATTAAAACATCAAAACAAAATGATTACCAACAGGCTTGAAGGGCTGAGGGATTCTCTTGAGACCAGGGAAGTGACTCCAGAATGTGCAGTTTCCTTGAGAACGTGTCAGAGAGTGCATTTAGATGCACAATCTTACACCACTTAATAAACTGATCGTATGTAGGTCACGTAATGCCTTAAACTGTGCTCTTTATATCATGTTATGGATAGAAGCAATTTAGGCTAAATCAATTTGGCACACATTCATTTTTCCCCTATCACCCGAATTTTCTTCTGCTTGTAAATACATATACTGATGTTATGGAGGTTTCAACATGTTTGTCCATGCTAATTTTGTTTTGATATAGTCATCGCATCTCACATTTTGACAATCAAATAACACATTGTAAAAAAACGAACTATATATATATTTTTATTTTGTTAATAATTTTAAATTTTCAGGGTTGTGAGAAAATTTGTGTTTTAGTATTAGTATTTAAAGCAAAAATTTGTATTACAGGAAACACCCAAAGGCTTTAACCAGAAAATGTTTGTACTCAAAAGGACAAATAAAACAAAAGAAACAAAACACAAATTCGGTCACGATAAACAGTAAACGCACATTTTCTGCTTCAATTTCCCATTCAAAACAAGTAAATAATCTAGATCATAAAATAATTCATAAAGGGGGTAGTCTAAAGTTATTAAATAAAAACAAAAGCAATTACCATCATAATGCTGGGTTCACTACAAATGCAAATGAACACATTCCCACAAGCAAGAAAATGCAAGCATGCAAATAGAGGCGCATTTACTACTGGGCAGCAGAATGATCTGAAATGCGCGATACAAAGTGCACAACGCATCTTCCACAAAAGAAATGTTTGATTGAAGCAAAAAAAGTGAGCAAGACAAAACATATACCACAAGAAATCTAGAGCGAGTTGCACAATGCTTCGTGGTTAGTGTGAACCCAACATAACCCAAGTTGGATGAATATCTTACGACTTCAAAATTATACCACCTCTAAATTTTTTTATATGGAAGAAAAAAAAAGTAGCTGTGTTTAATTAAAAAATGCTTTATTGTTTGTTGATAACAAAAAAATAAACAGAACAATTTAGAATGTAACATCATTAGCTAATTTGAGACTGTCTACAATTACCAAGTAATTTAAAAACATTAATATTAATTTTAATAAATGTTTATTTACCTATAGAAACCTAAGAAAAAAAAGGTGGCTTCAATTTAGACTCGTTCAATTTCATATTAATTTCCTAATAAATACTATACAGGGCTTGAAATT
This sequence comes from Danio tinwini, assembly GCA_903798205.1. Lineage (NCBI taxonomy): Eukaryota > Metazoa > Chordata > Actinopteri > Cypriniformes > Danionidae > Danio > Danio tinwini. Next base: position 15,370,241 of record CAIGQZ010001108.1, read on the forward strand.
GCAAACATTTTGGTCGCATATGCGCCTGAAATTTTATCTATGTGCCCTCAAAATGTATTGAGGAGCATTTGTGCGAGTGTATAAAATTGTTGCCGTGCAACCAGTTTTCATTGAAAAATGTTCACTGTATGCATGTATTTAGGAGAAATTCACACAGAATGCATGTTTGCACCTGAAACGCTAAACTCAGCGCTCAAGAATAGTTAAAACGGTTGTCAAGTTAACTTGCTGCAGTAAACAAATCTCGCAATGCTTGCTCCGCCTTCAAGCTCTTCTTATTGGCTGAACAGAGCACAAATGTATTAGTTAATATAAGCTGTCAATCACTCAGTTCAGATGACAGGGAGCTACAGCCGTGAAAATGCAAAGTTCTGGATACGAGAGTATGAAAACAACACTGACAGATTTGTTTTTGAAATAACTTGGTTATAAATAACGGCACATCTTGTTAGTGATCATGTGGTGAATGTTAATCCACCCTTTACACTTTGCAAAGAGTGAATTAAAGACATCCAGTGGGTTAAAGTCCGCTATGAAAATGGCTAAAGCCATTCATTCCAAAGCCAGTGGGACGGAGTTTGCAGGTAACAAATGTCACACATTTTAAGCATGAGATATTCTGACATTATTTATTCTTTCATTTAATTGTCACGATGCGACTGACACCACATTCACATCTCAAAAGGGCTTGCATTCACTGAGATGAAACTAATATTGCAGCTTATGAACAGACCGTTATTGCCATTAAGATGACGTAAATACAAATCATGCAAATAATGAGTTATATGTCAATATCATCTGTGCAATATCAGACAAGCAGTGCGTGCAGTGCCAGTGAGTGCATGCAGATTTTTTTTGTTTGTTAGTGTTGATTTTAAATGCAATAAACTTATTAATATAAAACCTGTAGTAATGGTGCTCACAGTTTTTGGTGAATGCACCTAAATTTTGGCTGGTGCGCCAAAATTTTTTAAGTTAGAAGCACTGGTGCTACCAAGCAAATTTTTTAGTTTTGAGCCCTGCTATAAAGTAGTAACTACAAAAAAAAATTATACTTGCAAAATAAATCCTACCCAAAACCCACATATTCTTCAAGAAGCTTTGAGAGAGTGGAATCAGATACGAGAGCTCAGGACACCTGAGGCTGTGTGTGACATTGCTCTTTAATTGGCAGAATCACAGGCAGAGCCAGAAGAATCACCTGAGACCTACCTCTAATTACCCACAAACAGGCCTGGGATTATTTAGTAAATTACACCAGCGTGGCATTTTGAGTCTATGGTTGGGATGGGCTCTGTAAACACAGGAACTGACAGTATGGTACCCGGGAGGGAGAGGATGTAGGATTACATTAGAATTTAAGGCATTTTAGGTATTTGTCCACAGTGCCCTATTTGAAAACACACAGTTGGAATTCATCTTCCTTCTTCTCACATCAGCTTACAGTGGGCAGGATTAACATTAGCACGTTCCTAAAGTCGGTATAAAGGTCAGATGAGGAGCCCTGTGCAGAATACGAAAGAAAGTCCAGGCATTTTTTTCACATAGGGTTTTCTTAACACCCGGCCAGCAATTTCTTTAAGCAAAACAACACAACAGAAGTGCATGCAAAATGTGTCAAAAGCCTCAGGATGCCTGTGTGTGTGGGAAGACGTCTGCCGAGTTTTGCAGGCTTCTGCATTTAAAGACAGTCTGCAGTGATATGATGGGGGAAGGGTGAACCACAGTCATTTGAGTGGCAAACAAGTGACCGTGCACAACCACTGGATAGCATCTCTCTTTCAGGGCCACAGAAACACACTCAGGCAAGACAACGACAACAACATCATTTGAATAGACGCACAGAGAATGTTTATTAAAATTCATAATAGGAAATACAGACATATACTGTAAGCGAATGTCTGCCACAGCTGTTTGTGCATATTGTAGGTTCCACTAAATATCCCCCCCTACCCACCACCCTTCAGTTATTAGTCTGACTATCTATACAATTTCTCACACTGGTAAATCTCCATATGTACTATAAACAAAGGATCTTTGAATGGAAGAGCTACATTGCTCATCCAGCTGACCTTAGACACCTAGAGCCCCTCCTCCAGCTGAGAAACACTCTCAGCATTCTGCTGCAAGCCCAGGCACCTCGGGGAGATGGGGAAGATTAAATGAGACCACTCTCGCTACATAACACACATTCAGTTCCTGGAAATGCTTTCCATAGGCATGAGCTTAGACTAGAGGAAGGGAGGAGAGGAAAACAGAACAAGGGGGAGAGCAAAAGCGTGGAATATGTTAAGAGGAGGGTAAGGAGAAAAAAATAAAATACCAGAATGTCAAATGAACCCTGTTGCCCTACATTAGCACTGCATGAAGAGCTCCGTAGCGAGACATATTTCATAGCCGAGCGTTCTACAAAATATGTTTATGGTCAGCCAGTCATCCACCAACCGACTAATAGATTTGTAAGGTTACTAGTTTATCAAGATTCATCTAGATGTTAGAGGTGGGGATAAAACAAATCATTACTTGACGAGAGATTGCTTAATCAGTAAGGTTTGATTACCAAGCTTTTGTAAAAAGTTGAATATTAAGAATGCACAGGCTAACAAAAAAAAGTAATCACTTTAGCTTTTAAAAACATGAAAAATTACATGACTTTTACATTTTCATTATCGTTATACAATTATTATTATTATCATAAACATTAGGGCTGCACAATATATCGTTTTAGCATCGATATTGCAATGTGATAATTCGCAATAGTCACATCACGAGTATACGCAATGCTCAGTCTGGATTATAATTTATCATTCTGCAAGTGTTTTTTTAGGCATGTGAATAAGAAATTGTACTGTTTGTAACTTTGAAAAATTAATAAAGATTGATTTTATTGAATTGTTAAAAAAAAACGAAGACTATGCAGTATTATTTTACATTTCATTATTCAATTACTGTATACGCAAATACAGTTCAACTCCTCAAATAAAAAACCCTGTTTATTTAATTAGCATTTTTTACTACATTCAATTTATCTAGGCTTGTAGATTGTTTATTATATTTTATGCACATTTAATCATCCCAATCAATCTAAAATTAAAAATTCTTTCCAAGCAGTTATTCAACTCATCTAGTGATATTGTATTCTTAATGCAATATATATCGCAGAATAAAAAAATATCTAATTTTTTTAAAATCGTGCAGCCCTAATTAACGTGATAAATAATCATGATAGAATAAACTGTATTATAAGTAAACAATACAATTAACAGCATTAAGGGGCCGATCACACCGAACACGCTTTTTGCATTGAGAGGCGCCTTTTTTAATGATTTACTAACAGCCGCAAGCTTTTTGCATGCTTTTTAAGCATGCGTGCCTCCTGTTTTAACCCCTGTTGCACCTTGCGTTTTTGCCGTTGCACGCTCGCAGTTGAAAAAAAAGTTAAAATGGTGTTGAAAAAGCGCATTGAAAGTACGTTACATCAGTTGCTTCTTTTACATTGTCCAATCAAATAAAAGCAAAGGCAGAGTTTTGGTTGAGGTGACAGCAGTGTTTGTGTTGTCAAGACAACTACGGAGACTTTTGAAGATAGAGGAGAGACTTGTAGTTACTGTTTTGAGCTATCCAGTGTTGTATGGCTTCACATTATGACAAAATTATACTAATATCAACAGCAACACTCGTGCACAATACACAGCTGATTCAATCGTTGCCTAGCAACACAAAAAGCGCACTGCACTTCTTTTTTTCTTGCTTCCAAGAACAGTAATGGAGACAATATTTTTTTGTTCGCATTACCGATAATGGAGACTAATTGTTTAAGCCTTAACATATGTTTTTGATTATGCATTTTTTATTCATATTTCCAAAGAATCTAAATATGTCTGGTGAATCCCAAAGAACAATTAATTATTGTCCAGTTATGGTAAATAAATGAAAGCAAAAAAGTAGCAAATTCACTTCATGTAAGGTTACTGATATGGATAGTATATGAAAAAAGACGTCTCCACTGAATAATTACAAGAGCAGCAATCTTTTTAAATGAACAATATTAAGATTATTACTTTATACTTCTAACTCTTCATTTTCAACACTGATGTTATGGCCATCAGAGAGCTAGCACTTAAATCAAACACACACACAAAGTGTTCGGAATGAACCACTTCACTGCTGTATCTCTCTGACTAACAGCGAATGCAAACTAAACATATTCACCCTGCTCAAACATGCATTCACAAAAGACCCCCATTTTCCTCTGACCTTGGCCACGTGATGTTTTCCTGAGCTGTAAAGCCGTTCCCTCCCCCTTCACTAAAGTCCAATCCAAACCACAGCACAGTCTACAGCAGACACACAGCCTGCAGATCAACATTCAGTCACAAACACACAAGTCCACATTCCAGCACAATATCTCTCTCTTTCTCCTGCTCTCCGCCATATAACGGCAGGACCACATGATTTCAGCTGCATTCCAGAGCTGTTGTTTGAAGATGGATAATTGTCCGCATGACCTTTAAGAAAATAAATGAGCACGATGATCTTACTGATGCAGGGAAAATGTGCAATGGGAAGAGGAAGAATATAATTGTAAAAAAAAAAAAAACACCATACCACTGTTCACCATATAATAACTGGGCGAGACCTAATACCAAGAAAGAAAGTCAGTCTTCCTCGAGCTTCTCCAGCAGGATGTTCTTTAACACCCAAACACAAGCACATGGCAGGCAGGCGGGGCACAGAAACCAAACACAGCCCTCACCACCTGTAGGGACAGGAGCATTGGCATCCCAGACATGTGACTTTAACAAGTGGAGAACATGAGTCACACGAGCCTCAAACATTAGATAGGTTCAGAACAGAAAACTAGTATACTGCTAACCACATCATTAGCAGTATAGACTGCTACTTGACACTGCTGGTTCAATCTACAATTTATTTAATGTATGGCATGCATTGTTATTAGGCATGGCAACCGGTTTCAAGGTTTACTGTGGTTTGGAAAAGTCAAGGTTTTTAAATGGCTAAAATGTTCTGTTATACCTTTCCTACAGTATATGTATGTTTTTATGATTATTGTAATTAGGTTTTTTTAGGGCAACAGTATCTCCAGCAGAAAAGGACCCTCCATATCATAAGCTCTTCATCAGATCATGATTTAGAAAACATTTGAAAAACAAATCACTTATGCGCCAACCATGCTATAGACCTGAACAGTGCACTGGCTTACTTTATATCCAAAGAAAAGAAAGATTACTAAAGATGCCTTTCCAGGTTGTAAAGGCATCTGTGTTTTTGAAGCTAATGAAGATAGCAGAAGTCAATTATGTATTTGAAATATCTACCCTGACATGTTTACTGTTCCAAAATATTTTAAATGTTTCTCGAAAAATAAAATATATTTTGTTCAATGGAGGAAAAAGTTGCTGTTTTTTATATTTAGAGCAGTAAATTGCAATACCATGATACTGTGCATGATACCATGCATGGCATTTTGCTCCTGCCCAGACTTATTATTTTCAATTTATATTGTTTTGTCTCATTTTACCTTTTCTATTTACTGAATTAATGACGTAAGGCTTTAAAGCAGAAAGAAGAAGATCTCTCAGTCTCTCGCTTATTTCTCTATGCCAACCACATTTGCCAACAGCTATGTTGTTTTGTTCACCTTTGTACTTTCTTTTTTAACTTTAGTTTGGAGTGGGAAGTCCCAACTTTATCCTATTCTTTATTGTGGCTTTATCCTATTTATTTTTTGGTTATTTTCATATGTTGTTGGGCTCCCCATTTCTTGTTGTTTGGATTGTTTTGCTGATTAGTTTATGTTAATAAATAATAACTTTGGCCATTGTTTATTTATGTTTTCTTAAAATTATGAATCGGGACCATAACATGGTGAAACAGTAGGAAAACAATGGTATATACAAAAAGCAGTGTGTCTCATATTACAGTAAGTAGACTGTACCTGCATGATTTCCCTATCCCATACAGTCATGAGAGAGGATTTGTAAAAGGTAAAAAATCAACACAAATCCTAAGAAAGCCAAGCCTTTAGCCAAAAAAGCACAAGGGCTAAAGCTGAACTGCCTTGCCAGTACACAGTTAAGTAGAACAGAGTTCCTATTTATTTGTCTATTGGGGAAACAATCACTATGAATAACAATTGGCTATAACCGGTCAAACTATTTGCTCTACAAAAAACACCCGTTTATGACAGGGGTGCCCAAGCTCAGTCAAGGAGGGCAGATGTCCTGCAGTTTAGCTCCAACTTGCTTTAACACACCTACCAGGAAATTTTGAGTACACCTAATAAGAGCTTGATTAGTAAGAGCTTGGAAATCAAAAATAAAAATTAAATAAAAAATAAACATTTTATGGCTAAATAAAGGCTGGGTGATCAAATCGGTATCAGTATTTATTGACCGAACATCATTGTCAATTGTGCTATAGTTTTATTAAATGTGGCAGCTGAGCGTGTGCCTTGAAAGAAGTGTCAATAAGCTTAGGGTGAAAGTTTGACTTTGAGTTGCAGGACGCGGACATGAGAGCAAAGTGACGCATGCACATTTTCCAGCCGCACCTAATTGAAAACAACAACTTTTCCGAATGCTGCAAGCACACCGCAATTCATGCAAGTAGAATTAACCAATCTGCTATGAAATATACACATTTCAGTAATAATGACAGACTAATTACCTAACAGCGCATCCAAACACTGCAGTGTTTTTTTTACTTTTCTCCATTAACTTGCATCTGAGCTGCAGCAATGGTTTGTCCGTTTGTCATCCTCTGAGAAAACGCTTGATGGTCGTCTAGTTACAGGAGATGCCAGGGAACCGCGAGCGCAAAGCCCATTGTAAATGGTCAAGTAAACCAAACGCTATTTATTTCAGGTCAGAATAACAACACGTGAAAATGAGTGCCACATAGATTGTAAATAAAAAATGATGTCGCCAAAGTGCCTTTTTGGTTTCTTTTCTTGTGTATCCCAGCCACCAGCCCCCAATCTGAAAGATTTTTTAGCATAGTGAGTAATATATTCATTCAACTTCATAATTTGTAATGTTGCAGTGTGTTGCAATTTGTATTTGAATAATGATGGTTGGTTCCTTTACTTGAAAGTTCAGATTTAATTATAATTTGTTTTGTTGACAAAGTTTGAAGTATACTGTATCATTATTATTCACACCTTACAGATGTTAAACTACCTTAAAGTTTGTTTTGATTGTTCAGCATTTACACTTTACCACTGCACACACTTTGTAACATTTTATTTCTTAGGTTTAAGAGTCTCTTTAACACTTGTTTTTTATATTAAGAGATGAGATATTTTGCTTAAACATTTTTGACTATTAAAGCTAGAAGTAATGTTGGTAAATTAAAATAAAGAGGTTAAATTTAAAAAAATCCTAATATTCCTAAATGTATTGTTAAAATTTTTCAATAATTATTGATATCATATGATATAAAACATTATATCGTGATCTTTGTTTTTTTTTTTTTGCAATACTGCCCAGCCCTGGGCTCAATATCAAGTGAATGAAGTGAATGAGGCCAGAAGTCTCAAGACAATTTGGTTCCAATGGATCTTTAAACTGTTAAGCTTAAGATAATCAATTCAATACGTCATAAGGAGCCATGGATGTTCATTTTAATATTGCATGTACGCTTTTTATTTTTTAAATGGCTGGTATAGCCATTGACTTGCATTTAATGAACCATAGTTTCAGCTAAAAATGTTTTTCTACTGAAGAATAAAATTCGCCTGCATCTAGGATCAACTAAGAATAAATACATTTACAGCATTTTCTTTTTCAACTATGCCTTTAGGCAAGAGACAGTCTCCTTACAACTCATAGACAAATTAAATAAACTGACATATATTGTTTTTCACAAAATCAGCATCTGTAAACCAAGAGTATTTCTCCATTGTTTTTGATTCAAAAATGCATTTTATAATGCACCTTGGGATTACAGTCACTTACCATAAACTGTTAAATACAAAGTCTCAAACCTTTAAATGAGAAAAAATGTCTGAAAAAATGAAAATGAAAATCAACACTGTGGAATAAAACAAAGCAACTTGTTGCAATTTACAGTATTATGTTTTTCTGAGCAGCGAATCCACAACCTCAACTAAATGGACCAGCAGGCATCAAAGCTAGGCAGCAGGCAACCATAAAAATTACTTATTTATCTTTGTGTGCATGTTAAATAAACATCCCTTTAGGCTGGACTGACTGTGAAAACTTGTGTTTCACCTCATTCATGCTGTTACAGAGGTTTTATGAGCTTCCGTGAACACTACGGGATAAAACATGCAAACATGCACCAGTGAATAAACAGCCTGAGGAGTAACTCATCCAACTCTACGTCTCGGCAAACCCAGAGAAAGGCAACCACACACCTGATCAATCTCCAACACACAGCCCACGATGACGAAAGTTCAGTATTCAATGGGCTCGACTGAATGACTTTGCTGGCAGGCGTGTGGTGGTGGTGGCTGGCGCTATTTCTGGCAGCAGTTAAAAAAGTAATAGAATCAAGCAATAATTCTCAGCTCAGGAACAGACGCCTCAATAACAATTAGGAGAGAAGCGGGCCACTGAAACCAAATCAAGCAACAGGAAGAAGGGGCACAGTTCGGACCAAACTATATCAGATATGATTGAGTTTAGAGCTCAAGGAAAGCCTGCTGAGAGCACCGTCTGACATAGTTTGGGCAAACCCAGACAAAATAACGGAAGCTTTAGAGTCTATTAAATGAATATGGTATGCAGATGAAAATCAAATCTACATGCAAAGTCTCTGCTTTTCTGTGAACTCAATAGAAATCTTTACAACACTCAAGGAGTACTAAACTCCTTTCACAAGAATGTGGAAACATCCCACAGGTCAAAAACATTAGGAAACCATGAAAACTCTTGTTTGGTTTTGATCCACAGAAAAATAGCGCACTTTCTGATTTGGGGCTCATCCTTAAATTACACATTAACAGCTGGAAGCTCAGTGGAATGCCTTCATAACACTGGAGACTGCCAGCTTCACGTCTAAACCCAGATGTGCCCTCTCATCTGGACTGGAGTACCACCAACAGCTTTTCAAAGGGCACTTATACTGAAATTCAGATGAATTTCTATAATGCCATATAAATCAAGGTCAGTAGGGATACCATTCAAAGTTCAACATTTGTTTAAAACTACAACGAGATACTTCTAAAATAACTCACCTGAAGGCATCTCCGACAGTTACGATCTCCACTTCACTGTCTGTGGAGGTGACGTTGATCTCCTCACTGGCAGGCACTGCAGGAGCAGGAGTTGCTTCAATCACAACAACGTCCTCATCCAAGACACCTGAAGGAAATTAAGTGTATTAATGCTAACATTCAAGCACAGGAAAAAAAATGTTTAGAGCAAACATACAAGAGTCCTTACTGTGAGCAATAACAATTGTTTTATTTATATTTCAACTAGGCATGGGATGATAACTATGGATTGGAAAAGCCTTTTTAACGTGCAGTCAAAGACTTTTAGGGCAACAATATCTCCAACAGAAAAGGACCATCTACATCAAAAGCTACTGGTCAGCCCATGATTCAACAAACATTTGAGAAACAAATCGCTTATGCACCAACATCCAAGGGTGCTCTGGACCTGAACAGTGCAGTGACTTATTTATATCCAAAGGAAAGAAAGATATCCAAATATGCATTTTCAAGTTGCAAATAAATTAACTTTAAAAGGAATAAAAAGTTGTTGTGTTTTACAGAGACATTTTAAAAAACATATTTTAGAGATGTAATCACAATACTGCGAATCTGTCATATTTTTATTTAAGGTTTCCATATTGTATCTTATACCAGCCAATGCCTTATTTTAACCCATTTAGACATCTTATATAGTATATTCATTATAAAATGGCCCCATCAGCGTAAAAAAACAGATTGGTGTTTATTAATTTGCTACAAAACAAGAATTAAATTGTTAGACTGCCTTTTTGGTTTGAATTGCTTTCAGTAGTGAATATGTTTAAAACAGACAAAAATGTGCAGTCATCTCATTGTTAGAGAGAACCGGTTTGTTGTGGGTTTCTGCTCATCAACCAGAATGGGTAGACAACAGCTCCACATGCCTATTGTAGCTTTCTTTGCACAGTAGGCCACATATTGAGCAAGAATCAAAGACAGTATTTTTGTGTACTTCTTGACAGTTGTTCAGACATGCTTTCTTTAGACCACATAAAAAAAATCTTTATAACAATGTATATAATAACTCCTCATACACTGTCCATATTTGCCTAAGCACTTTTAGTATCTGGATTAAATAATTCCAATTGATGAATTCAAACATAATGATTAACATGTTTAAATTCACTTAATATGAACACAAGGTAATTAGGTTGATGTTTACATATACTGCTTGACAAGTGAACAGCTCCAGATTTCATCTACAAGTGGGCTGATACCCCTATGTTCTGATGATCTCAGACCAACTGGTTTGGAAATGGGATTGATGCTTTCACATATATCCTGACATATGATTCAGATTCCAAAACAAATGTTTCAAATGAGACAGGTGTGAGTGCACCATTAAACTTTGAACATTCGCTGAAAATGTAGAGTGTAGTGTACCCAATTTTGAAACCCCTTGTTAATTTGTGATAATGGTAAGTGGTTGCACAAGATAGATAAGATGGTTGTCCCTACTGTCCATTTAAAGGGTACCTAGGTTACCACTTTTTCCAGATTTAATATAAGTCTTTTGTGTCTCCAGAATGTGTCTGTAAAGTTTCATCTAAAATCACCCATCAGATTTTTTATTATACCTGTCATAGGTTTCTCTTTTGTAGCATTTAGCATCAGTTAGCGTTTTTTGTGTACTGCGCCTTTAAGGCTAGTCCTTCACACCCACTGTTTCCACGTGCCTGGCAGCGGCTCCCTCGGCTGCGTCAGACAACAGACAAATATGAAGGAATAAGATCTCACGTAACGTTTGTGAGGAAAAACTACAGTAAGAATCTTACCAATAAGTATGTGATGCATGTTGTGGAGTTGTAAGGCTGAGTCACACACAATGTAGTTACAAAGTTCACGCGCGCACACACACACAGCGCTGACAGGCACACACAGACAGCGCGCGTTTAGCTTAGCACTGTTTTTGCACGCAAATGTGATAGGATGCAGGTTAATCTCCACTGCTGTATGGATATCTGTTTTGTTAATGTACAAAATAAACCTGATTTAACGTCCACAAACCGGGATTGAAGCGTCTTTTATAATTGTTCTGACACGCGGCTGTGTTGAAGTAAATCGCTGTAATTCATTACAAATATGCACTGTTTTAAAACATTTTAAACTTGTAAAACTCACTCTTGATCACATTTGATGATGATTGATGATCCTAGCAAACTGAACAGACTTTTATTTACGGTTACTTAGTTTGCGCACGTCCTGGTCCTGTGTCTGGTTGATATGATTATACAGTTACTACGGAGACATGTTAATATGCAGCTGTCAATCAATTCGGTGGGCGGGGGGACCGCACTCCTACGTCAAGTTGCAGTCGATCTCAAAACGGCTCCAATTGGTCCACCGTTTTTATGTCAATAAATTGAAAAAAAAGGACTGGGTGTGTTTATATTACCCCAACATGACGGTCTATACACCATACATGCACATATGTCTGTCCAAACAGCTTAAAAAGGAGATTTTTCACCATAGGTGCCCTTTAAAATTTCAAAGCATCATACAGATAACACCATAACTACCAAAATGGAAAGGTTATAGCTTTGATTTGTGTCCAATGAAAATCATCAAAACTTATGCTGATGATGTTTGTCATCACCAAAACATCCAGCTCTCGAATAAGCCAAGGGCTCCTAGGGTAAACTTTTGCATTTTCTGAAGTAGAACCAACATGCATCTTCACTATTTGAATATTTAACATTACCCCTGCTGTTTTTCTGATGAGAAGTGCATAAACACTACCATCAAAGCGATCTGTAGTCATCATCATTCTGTACTTTTGTCACTTGCGCTTCTGAAAGATACACTAGGCCTTACTAGTAGCAGAAGCAATATCAGCCTCAGTAGCTACAGCTGTTTAATTGATGATGGTTTGGTGCAGCAGTGGAGGCAACCAATGCTTCAGGCGGGCGTGTGTGTGTGTGTGTGTGTGTGTGTGTGTGTGTGTGTGTGTGTGTGTGTGTGTCTTAAATGTAGGTCAGTCAAAGATGTGCTTTGCAGTGTGCAGGCACAGGCTTCTGTAGTACAATCACTCATCTCGCTTTTGATTGGCTCTCCTGCTTGACTTCTCATTCCTTCTTTAACTCAGGCTCTGCCTGGATTTGGTGTCAGGAGGCCAGGGTGTGTGTTTAAAATAAAGCTAGCAAGCATAGCTGGTACATATCTCAGTGCGACTGACAAACAACTTGTACTCAAGCTCCATTTTATACAGAAAATTGCATCTAAAAATGCATAAAAGAAAAATGACTGAAATGAAATGATTACAGCAGTTATGTGACCACTATGCATTTTAATTAAAATTGAAATGCAGTACATATTTTATCTTAAGTTTATAACATCAGCATTCAAGTCAGATTTGTTTATTTTTTCTGTTAAAGCATTTTATAGAAGTTAGACTCAAAACTTCGAACAATTCATCTTTAATTAACACGACTGTACTATATACTGAATCCAATATGGCAAAATAATTGTATGCCAGCATGGTAAGGTTGTTGTGTTATACTATCTGTGTTAGGCATGTTTGTGCACTGAGGCAGAAGCTCGTGGCTCAGGAGATGCATCACCATTCTCTGGGGTCTGTTGTTAGGGTTGGCTCTCCCACTGAGTGCTGCTGCTTAGCACCCTGCTCTTACTACGTTCCCTATGCTGCCCACAAGAAATGATCACACTGCCAAACACAACTACAACTTACAGAAGTAAACATGAAGCCATATATTAAGGGTTCAAACCTGACCTACTACTGATATAGAATAATGAACTATAGAGTTTGAATTTTGCAAATGCTTGGAAAAGAATTTGTGAGGTCTTAGTTAACCAGTGGGTAAATAGGCTATATGCTAATCGGAATTACAGCCACAAAGGTGTTAATTTAAGGGCATGATTAAAAGAGCTGTATTCTCTAGGCCCAAACAGTTTTTTTTCTTCATTTAGATGCAAGTAGCTTGAAATAGTTGCACAGGACCATACTGTTAACAAACATCCAACTGACTGCAAGATGAACAATTAAATAAGTGCTGCATGTTTTCCTCTCAATAGCAAAACAAACCTGCAATTAAAATTACAATGGTATAGAAAACATAAGTTAAGAAAGCATCTGATAATAGCAATGGAGATGCTCAGCAAATTGAAGCTCTGCAATTTAACCCTTCAGCCAAGTTACGTTGTTTATTTGCATAGCACATTTTTATATTAGACTGCAAATATAATAACATAGTAATAAACAGGGGGAAAAAATCCCACATTGTTTCTTTCAACTAAAATTCCATACAATTTTTTTACTATTAGGCATATTAATTTTTGTTTTATGGTTTTACTCACAGATGTCTGGTCAAAATCAACTTTTGTTTTTGCAGATTTCCAAGTCAAAGAGTTTCGTTCTGGAAGTCATGATCCAGTTCCAAAACGATTCTTCACCTTCATTTTTCCAACTAAATTTACAACTTTACATTTTAACCAGAATTTGAGATTCTATGCTTTTTGATTTAGAGATAGTAATCTCTGTATGACCGTACTGTTTATTTTATTAAAGAATTGTTTAGGATGATCAAGTTCTGAATGTAAAAAATGCCAATTACAAACTGTTCTTCAGATAAAATAATTTATCAATGTATTTTGCTAACAAAACTGTGAGCTGCTGTATGATACAAGTTGTCCAACAGATATGCTTTGCACTAAATTTTGTTATTAATTAAATAATGGAAGGAGATTTTATACTATATAACTATAGCTTAACTATTCTTATATATAATATCTACTCTATACACAACTCTTTTATCTTTTCTGATTCTGATTGTAATGCAATAATGCGCACCTTTTGTAAAGCTGCTTTGAAACCATAATTATTGCCAAAAGTGCTATACAAATAAACTTGAATTAATTTGAGTTAAATTTTAAAACAGATTCACCTTTTTTATTTCCCCATTGTAAAAGCACTAAATTGTAATTTCAAAACCAAGGTCCAGACTGAGCTGTAATTTCTATGTACCGTTACACCCTTAGAAGTGATGTAACAGCAGTGCTTTTCCAGAATAACTGATGTAAGGATCGCAAAGTATGGAAACATCTGGGGGGCTCAAGAGCTGCTCTGATCTCATCCAGCAATTTGCAAACAAATTCACTGATTTTCCATGTCACTCCTCATTAGGTTTAGGGAGCCAACTCAAACAACTGATATGGTAACTAATATTCTGTTTTCTTATATGAGGATAAAGGTGTTTCATCAAATACTCGATAAGACTGTTAATAACAAATTTTCTACAGTCAATAATCACAAACCATAGCTAACAAAAAATATACAAATATTTCTAACAATGAGGCACCATCTCAATGATATGATCTGCATTTTTAGGCAGCTATTTGTATTTTTGAGTGTTATAGAGTGGCAGACTAATCATTTTTGAGGATTAATTTTATTATTGAACAACAACCATGTTCTCAATGAACCCAAAAAAACTCATTAATATCAAAGCTGAATATTTTTGGAAATAGTTTTTAGTTTGTTTTTAGTTTTAGTTATTTTAGGAGGATATCTGTGTGTGCAGGTGACTATTACTGTGCATAATTATTAGGCAACTTAACAAAAAACAAGTACCCATTTCAACTATTTATTTTCACCAGTGAAACCAATATAACATCTCAACATTCACAAATATACATTTCTGACATTCAAAAACAAAACAAATCAGTGACCAATATAGCCACCTTTCTTTACAAGGACACTCAAAAGCCTGCCATCCATGGATTCTGTCAGTGTTTTGATCTGTTCACCATTAACATTGCGTGCAGTAGCAACCACAGTCTCCCAGACACTGTTCAGAGAGGTGTACTGTTTTCCCTCCTTGTAAATCTCACATTTGATGATGGACCACAGGTTCTCTATGGGGTTTAGATCAGGTGAACAAGGAGGCCATGTCATTAGTTTTTCTTCTTTTAGAACCTTTCTTGCCAGCCACGCTGTGGAGTACTTAGACACATGTGATGGAGCATTGTCCTGCATGAAAATCATGTTTTTCTTGAAGGATGCAGACTTCTTCCTGTACCACTGCTTGAAGAAGGTGTCTTCCAGAAACTGGCAGTAGGACTGGGAGTTGAGCTTGACTCCATCCTCAACCCGAAAAGGCCCCACAAGATCATCTTTGATGATACCAGCCCAAACCAGTACTCCACCTCCACCTTGCTGGCGTCTGAGTCGGACTGGAGCCCTCTGCCCTTTGCCGATCCAGCCACGGGCCCATCCATCTGGCCTATCAAGACTCACTCTCATTTCATCTGTTCATAAAACCTTAGAAAAATCAGTCTTGAGATATTTCTTGGTCCAGTCTTGACGTTTCAGCTTGTGTGTCTTGTTCAGTAGTGGTCGTTTTTCAGCCGTTCTTACCTTGGCCATGTCTCTGAGTATTGCACACCTTGTGCTTTTGGGCACTCCAGTGATGTTGCAGCTCTGAAATATGGCAAAACTGGTGGCAAATGGCATCTTGGCAGCTGCACGCTTGACTTTTCTCAGTTCATGGGCAGTTATTTTGCACCTTGGTTTTTCCACACGCTTCATGCGACCCTGTTGACTATTTTGAATGAAACCCTTGATTGTTCGATGATCACGCTTTAGAAGCATGACAATTTTAAGAGTGCTGCATCCCTCTACAAGATATCTCACTATTTTTGACTTCTCGGAGCATGTCAAGACCTTCTTTTGACCCATTTTGCCAAAGGAAAGGAAGTTGCCTTATAATTATGCACACCTGACATAGGGTGTTGATGTCATTAGACCACACCCCTTCTCATTACAGAGATCCACATCACCAAATATGCTTAATTGGTAGTAGGCTTTCGAGCCTATACAGCTTGGAGTAAGACAACATGCATAAAGAGAATGATGTGGTCAAAATACTCATTTGCCTAATAATTCTGCACTCCCTGTAGTTATGTATGGCAGGTTCTTTGCTGATGCATTGCTACAGATATTTTAACACATTTCTGTGGTTTTATCAGCCGATGTATGTATATTCGTTGAGTGGTGTAGATCTTTGTGAGAAGAGAATGTGTGAACGGTAGAGAGAGCATTGAGAGGGCTGGGTGAAGACTTGCTGTTGCTCAACAGGAAATTCAAACATTCTGCGGCATGTAACACGCACAGAATGACTTGCACACGCACAGAATGATGCTGACGGCTTGTAGCCATATCTCAGAAACAAAAGCTACGGCTACAAGATAAATCTTTTAAAATATGCAGTTGACCAATAAACAAGTCTTTCTGTTATTAGCATTACTACTTTTAGTATTCATTTTGCATGCTTAAAGCAAAATGGGAAAATAAGTATTTGAAACTTTGCTAATGTGTTTGAGAATGTAGCTACTATTTATATCCACACATTTTAAAGGGGGAGGTGGAACTTGCTTAAATCAACAACATACAACTCAATTCAAATGTTTATGAAAAATGTAATCAAGGACAGAAGCAGAAGCAAAAATGCACAAATGATCTCCTGTTGTGCCGTTTCTGTTTTCAGAGGGAGACCGCATGCAACAAAGTTGAGTCAGTAAATGCTTTACTGTTTTTGAAATATGCTCACCATGGCAAAATGTATCAGATCAAAAGTACATGTAAAAAGACAATACTATACGGTAATATGTTAAATATTACAATATTTTGGATTTTAATTAGTGCTGCCGGTATTTAGATGTTAATGCATCCAATTAAAATCCTTAACGTGTAAAAAAATATATAATCCAATTATTAGTGGTATATTATTAAAACTACATCACTAATGAAAATTAGGTCACATAATTAGATGATGAGCACAATGTATTGTTGTGGTGTACAGAAGTGTGAGGTGGCAGTGCTAACCACTGAGCCACCGTGTCACCTTTTATTCAGTTTATTCACATTATTTCTACACACACTGCTATGTGCTGCAGTACTGGCAGATACAACTTGATTTTAAAATGTTTGTTCTGTAAAGTTAATTTTATGTCCGCTTTGGCTTGTGTAAATGAATTATATGAATGTCTTACATTTGATTATTAGGTGTGCTTTTTTGAAAATTTATCTACATTCACTTAAAAAAATGAACAGGTTTGTGGAAGTTTTTTTTTTTATCTCAAACTTCGCTGAATATCCTAAATGACTGCAAAATAAATTATTTACACAGACAAATTGTATACTCCCACTCTAATGGGCAGATTTGGTACTTAAAGGTCCATTGAAATATATGCAATATTTTAGATAAAAATATATATATAACTTTATTGCGCTCAAGTTTGGTACTTAAATGGAGATGACAGGAC
This sequence comes from Danio tinwini, assembly GCA_903798205.1. Classification (NCBI taxonomy): domain Eukaryota; kingdom Metazoa; phylum Chordata; class Actinopteri; order Cypriniformes; family Danionidae; genus Danio; species Danio tinwini. Next base: position 15,387,765 of record CAIGQZ010001108.1, read on the forward strand.
AAGCTTTTATGTGTTATAAAAATTCTGTAATACGGGTAAAGTAATTAGCTCATATAAAACGCAAAGCACCCAAACAATAAGTACACTGTATGCCTTTATCCATGTTTTAACTAAAATTAATTTAAGCTTTTGTTATTTAATAACTAATTCAACCTCAAGGCTTGAAAAGAACAAGCGGTTGAGATTTGGGAATTGCCTAATGATTCTGAACCTGTGAAAGTTATGACATGCAAATGAAGTTTGGCATCTGAACGATAGAACCAAATTATATCCAATAATTATGTCGCTGTGCCTGACCTGATGAGTATTCAATCGGTTATGCCTTAGAACAGGGGCGTCCAAACTCCCTGGGTTTGGGTGTCCTGCAGATTTTAGCTCCAACTTGCCTGAACAGACCTGCATGAAGGTTTCTAGAAAGCCAAGTAAGAGCTTGATTAGCTAGCCCAGGTATGTCTGGTTGGTGTTGGAACTAAACTTTGCAAGACATTGGCCCTCCAGGACCGAGTTTGGACACCGCTGCCTTAGAACATAAAAGTAACATTCTCTCTTGAATGCAGTGATTAGTCATGACTATGCCCACACGGAATCTGCACGTGCAGAATTCTGCAGATCTTCCGCAGAATTCCGCCGATTTTTAGCCCATCATTAATTCTGTTAATTTACTCGAGTAAATGTGTAAATCTGAATTAATTCAGTTTTTAAATTACACATATTTCACATATTAAGGTTTTATTTATGAGGCTCCCAAAATAATTCCGCAGATTTTTACCAAAATTCCCTGCAGAAATTGCAAAAAACATCCACAGAGTCCGTCTGGCCCTAGTCATGACCTGAGCTTTTGACATCATTAGGGGGCAAAATCTAAAACAGCATAATTTCAGACACTGTTTCTCATTTATGGAACTTATAAAAAATGAAATAAAAAAAAGGTTGGGGGGTAGATTTTGACCATTATAGCCTGGCTGTTTACACTAACTTTGGACATACATCAGTGTTCAAGCAACATGTAAAAGTGAATTTTGCATGCTAGGTTTCCCTTTTCAAATTTGCAACTTGAGTTATTCACCACGAGTACCCACCTTATATATAAACTAACAAACCAATGGTTCCAGTGCTGAATGCTGATTGGGGAATAGAGTATGTTTTACTTCACAATTACAATAACAGCCTTGACAGGTTCAGTTGCCTGAAACCATTGGTGGGTCAATGCGTTGAATTGTGTCAGTATAATGTGTTTTAACCCAACTTTTTTTATGCAAAAAAACACAATTTCTAATTCATTTAAAAGCAAGCACACCAGTCACAACAAGGACAAACAGTGAGCTCTCTGTATCTGTATACTTCGTTTAAAAACAATAAGTTATGATGACTGAGGAATATAAAATAATAAATAGTGGATTTACCTGATGCCACAGCCGCAGTGCTGGCTTGGCTGCTACTGCTGTTAACATCCACATACAGTTCATCCTCGGCCTCAGTGGAAGAAGGGGAGGAGTCATCAGAGGTCATCTCCTCACTGGAGCTGCTGGTACTGTGCAAGAGGGCGTACTTCTTTCGTGCAATCACCTCTCGCTTCTTCCTTTGCAGCAGCAATCGCTCCTTTTGTTTTGGAGTCCGCTGGGCCACGCCCCCTGCCCCACCCTTCACAAAACGCTTCCTGTGCAATGGCCTGCGCGAGGTGAGACATGGGCGTTTCACATGATTGCTATCGGGCTCAAGGCGCGCCCACTTGTGTGACCTGCTGGCACGAGTCCGAGCGAGCAGCGGCCGAATGCCTACTGCCGTGCCACTTCCTGTGCTGCCAGTGGAGGCCGCACCGGGAGCTTTGAGCTGCTGTCTAACGGTCATTGGCATGCCATCCTCATCTGAACTAAGAGTGTCCGAGTCACCAAATCGAAGACTGGAGGAGGGCGAAGACGCACAGTCACTCAACGAGGACTCTGGGTTCCTCTCATCTTCGCTACGTGTCTCTAAAAGCATGGGCCTGTGACGTGGTGGAGTAAGTGTCGCCTCAGTCATTGGCGCTTCCTTCAGAGAACAATACGAGGGCCCAGGCTGCTGGCTCTTGCGCTTTTTGCGCCCCGACAAGCCCCTGTCACAGTCTCTACGACCTCCAGCATCTCGAGAAGGCCGATGCCTGGTCTCAGCACACAATGGAGAAGTGAAGTCACTTCCTGCCTTGCCAATCACCTCCATTTCAGCAGGGAAGCTCTTAGCCGTCTCCATGGGTTCGGGGTTAGCCAGAGGCCCCTTCAGGGGCTCTTGCTTACGTCGTGCATCAGCCGAAATCTCACTCTTCATGGCGACTTAACCCACAACAAAGTGCCACTGAGGCTTAATATGGTGAATCCTACGGTTCCATTGGAGAATCAGCAATCCTACAACTGGGGAACACAGAAAAACATGCACAAAATGAGAACATTGTTCACAAAAAGATTAAAACAAATTAATTGTAGTATAGATCAAGACAAATTAATATAAAAATTAGGTGTTTAATGATACACTAATGCCATGGGTCGGTTCGGTTGACAGTATCTGCGTGGTGGTTGTGCTATGGCACCAGCAAAGTTATGGAACACTAGATTCACTTTTGACTTAATAACAGCAATAATTAAACTTAAAAACTTTATTAACTTTATACACTGGCTTCACATGTTTCTGATTAGTGCAGTCAGCTGATCTGGGTAACCTAAAATGAAATACCTCCACAGCAGAAAAGTCAGAAATAAACACTTTATGCTACCATACAGTAGGCTACATTTGGAATATTCTAAAATGCCGATACACTATCCATCATTCATCCATACAACCATCTATTGAGGGGACTCGGAGAAAAGGGTATTTCCTCAGTTCGCTATGAGAGTACCACTTTTTTTGTTCAGTTTGAATATTGTTACACTCCTAATAAACAGACAAACAAAAAGTTAAATAAACAGGTGATCCCATAGTTGATCACCACACACAGACACACACTCCAAGCAAACCCAGACATTAAATACGTTTTTTTCTCTATTGCTGAAATAAATGCAATTGTACCGCATATAAAGTGGATTTAACAAAAATGTAGTTATTTCTTTAGAGCTATGAACTTACACTGGTCTCACAATTCAGTTACGATTATCATGCCATCCATTCCGTTCAACACGATATCTCAGTGCATCATGGTGGATTGATGATGCTTTCCATACTCTATTTTATATTTTACTGCACAGCACAACAATTCTTGTATTAAAATGTATAAATTTGTTTATTATTTGTAATACAATTTTGTCCTTTAATACAAACAGTCAGGTATATAAACTGCACCTTTAAAAACACAAGTACATGCACAGAGCAACAAAAGCATAAATGTAAATATCCCGCTTGCTTTCTGAGCATTGACGAGGGAGTTCTTACAGCTCTATGATTGGTCATGCGCTCAACAGAAAGGGCAGATTGGCTCTAATGCTCTGGCGGTGTTCACCAATGAGTGTCACTGGTAAATGGCAGCAGCGATCAAAGCTGATCCATGATATGACACAGAGGAGAAAACTGTGTCTGCAGACACTTTCTCGTGCCTGTATCCACAAGTATCTCTGTAACAGCCGAGAGGAGAGGAAACGTTACCTCACGCCAGCAGGTCTGGGTCCAGAAATGGAGTTTACTTTCATTTTTTTAATGGGGCGTCTGCTGTTACTTCAGTGTCAGTGAAAGACTGCCCAGCAAACACACACACAGTGAATTGTGCTTGCCTTTCTTGCCATAGTAAGCTACCGCGATAAAGCGAATAGGAGATAAATGACGTCACTACGTCATAACCGGTTATGATCTATTACTGAACCGATACAGAATCGTATATCTACATCGCGGTGCACTGAAGAAACAATTAAATTTGACACCCCTATCATTTTTACACATGTATTTCTGTATAAAAGGTAATATAGAAATGTGTCTCAGAAGCAGTCAGCTATGTCTCCAAATCAAAATTTAAGCCTGACTTTGTTGTTTAACCAGTCATTTTTGGCCAAACATGAGTCAGACAGGTTTGTTATACAGGCAGCTCTTGTTCAAGCTGTAATAAAAGCAAGGAAGTGGTGACTAAAGAAAGGTCATCTCTTGCACCACAGACAGAAACGAGCAACTGCACACATTTCAGGAGCTGGTTAATACCTCCTGCAAAAGACTACACACATAAATCTACCATGCATGGGATAATGGTGCTAGGGGTCATAATTTACCACACTCACACAGTTTTCTATTATTCTTATGATAACAACAAAGGAAAGAGCAGCCCACGTCTCTCACACAATATGAGGCTAACAGCAGACAGCTGTTTGCTGTTTTGCATAAAATGGTGATATTCAATACAGGTGTATATGAAGAGCCGCTGAATCTTGATCCTTATATAATGCAGTTATTTGGGCTAAAGCAACCTAATTAAATCCCTCTCAAATTAGGTTCCCTTTTGCTTGCAAAATGGGTATTTATCCATCACTGCCCATAATGTTCACAATGATTACCAACGTCCACAAAGCCTCTACCTCCTCTCATTATGAAAATCTACCAATTCAGGCATTTTATTTATTACCTCTTTTATTCTCATCTCACAACCATCTTCTCCTCTTTAATCGAAATCTCACCATGTTTCAGATCACTCTTCCATTCACCAGAATCCCATTACACTCTAACAATTCTTCAGCCTTCCCTAATTAACATCTCTGTACCCAGAGTGGCACCATGCCCCAAATGCCTTACGCTTCACAGCAGCCACTGCAGGGGCCAGAGTTCCCTTACCTTTAAATTATGAAAGCAGCCATCTGTTTCACAAGGAATATAGTTTTTATTTTTGAGCGAATTCCTCTGTCTGCGACAAACACTTAAGACTTTTCGTGCATATGACATGATCTAAAAACCCTTTTCCTTTGGGGTGAATGAAGTATCTATCAAACCATTCCAGGGTTTAATATCATTAGACTTTTGTGGATGCTATGACTTAGACATAGTTCACCTAAAAAACAAAAAAATATTCAGTATTCTCTCACCCTCAAATGGTCCCAAATCTTTATGCATTTCTACCCTCTGTTAAACACAAAAGAAGATATTCTGAAAAAAAGCTGAATGCCTGCAATGATTGACTTCCAAAGTAGGAACTGTGTTCACAGGTTTCCAGAATATCTTCTTTTGTGTCTAACAGAAGAAAGAAATGCATAAAGATTTAAAACCACTTGAGTGCGAGTAAATGACAGAAGTTAAATTTTTGGGTGAATTACCTTTTTAATATGCATATTACCAACAAAGCTTAATATGTTTATTACAAAAATGCCCTGTGAAACAATTAGTGTCAAGAATAGGCATGGGACAATAACTGGTTTTAAGATTTACCACAGTATGGAAAAGTCAAGGTTTTAAAAGCGCAACATTTTTCTGTTATACCGTTCCTATTGTGTTTTTTACGTGTTTTTTATTTTTTAGGGCAACAGTATCTCCAGCACAAAAAGGAGCCTCCACATCAAAAGCTCCTGGTCAGCCCACAATTTAGGAAACATCTGATAAACAAGTCACCTATGCGCCAATAATGCTATAGACCTGAGCAGTGCAGTGGCTTACTGTAAATTCAAAGAAAAGAAAGATCTATAACTCTAAAGATGCCTTTCCAGGTTGTAAAGAAATCTTTTTTTTATTTATCTAATGAAGAAAGCAGAAGTCGAGTATTTTTTTGAATTATTTAGCCTGACATGCTTACTGTTCCACAATATTTTAAATGTTTATTGAAAATGAAATATATTGTGTTCAATGGGTGAAAAGTTGTTGTTGTTTTACCTCAAAAGAAGATATTTTACAGCAGTAATCAAAATACAGTGTTATTTTTTTTATCCAAGGTTGTCAAACTGGCAGAATCTTATACCGGTCCATGCCAAGGCAAGACTCAGATAGGCTTGCACCATGAGAACAGAGTGACTGGGCTTTTTTTGCATAACAAATTATTTACTCAATATTTAGTGACTCACAAAGCCTATGATAACTCTTTGTACCATAGCACAATACTCACTCTTAACTCCATCAAAAATAAGAACTCAAACTGTGTTCATTCACATCCTTTAGTTAGACTGCTCTCCAAGGCTCCTTTGAGGCTGATCCTGTCAACCTGTGATGTACCACTGTGCCATGCAACAAAGTGCGCCACAGCACTTCCATATGAGGAAGCCCCAGAGGGGCCCATTGCGGCAGTGCCTCTTGACGCCAAGGTGGATACAGATTTCAGAAGATAGGGGATTATAGGGGACTGTTTTAATTTTTTTCCCAAGGATCACTGTATACCTATGTTGAGTAGCTCAGCCTCCACATCAAGCAATAGCAGGACATGTGGCCCAAGTATGGGATTAATGAACTCGATTGTGTAGTTCACATCGATTTGATTTAATGAAAATCGTTTTTCATTCTAACACATTTTTCATTCTTCCATCTGGGTTCCCGTAGTTTGCCATAGAAACACAAACAACATGGTAGCGAGCAGAGAAATAAACACAAACAGACTCACCCAAAATAAATAAGGCATAATTCAAGGCTCTCATTCAAGCATTCACCAGCGTCAGACCCCATTTGAACCAGCACACGTCATGTCACACCACAGCTTTCTTACGGTAAGTAACATTAATAAAAAAGCAATGCATTTAAAAAGAATGTTACCGATTTATTCCAATCTGAATCCAACGTTGCCATTTCTGGATAAATTACATGACCCAGCCACAAAGACATTCAGTACTTTAAATATCAACACTGTGACAAAACTCACTCAGTGCAGTCTACCAGATCCAGTGGCCCGACATAAATAAAAGCAAAAAAAAATGTAACCCACTAAACACTAAAAAATTAAGAGAAAACCTCTGAATGTTCATGTTAAAATAAACAGTGCAAAATAATAAGGAAATAAATCTTGAAAAAATGTCTCCTTTTTAACAATCATTTATCTTTAAATGACAAATTGCAAGGTTCTTGAGGAAAGTTTTTTTCTTATAATTATTTAATTATGATATGCTTAAGCTAATTATATAGCTTAATAACCTTCAACTGCACATTTTTTGTGGGGAATATTTATTTATTTACTGCCACATCAGGAACTTATGGCTATTTCATGGCAAGATGAATAAATAAAAATATTACATGATAAAAACAAATTCGTATTACAATAAAAAGTTACTTAGATAAATAGATAAAATATAAATAAAAAAATTCACACAAAAATAAACTGATAGTTAAATATGATTCTTTAGTTAAATTTTTCATAAATAATTTAAGGATGCTATCACACCTAGACTTTTGTTCCAGAACCTGGCGCGTTTGCCCAGTTAGCGCGGTTCGTTTGCCATATGTGAACAGGCCAATCACGCTCGGATCCGCGCTAAAGCAATCGCACGAACCCTGGAGCGGATTGATTGTAGTGAGAAAGCGATACGATCCGAGCCCGACTATATCACAGTCTTTATGAATATGTAATAGGCATACGGCTATTTGAAGAGAGAATTATGAGTAGGGCGGGAGGTCATTCCAGACATCCCAAGTCTCCCTGAAGTTCCCGGAGTCTCCCGCAAATGCACAGAGACTCCCTGATGCCCGCAAACAAGTGATAATCTCCCGGAAATCGCGCGTCTCCCTCCTGGTCTTTAAAATACGTCGCGCACCCTTCTCATCACCCCTCCCCACCGCATCCCTCCTCGCTCTTCAGACATGTCGCGCGCACCCTGTCAAACACCAGCAAACCACCCCCAACAGCTTAGCGGGACTCTTTAAAATAAACAGTGAAACTCTGACCAATGTGAGGACAGTTTACTCACACATGACTTGTTTTAGCTGTTTTGGTCCGTTTAGAAACTTTGCCGTGTGAAAGCGAACAGCACCAAGAACAAAGAGCAACAATGTAACAATTTTAATCCCTGTTTCGGAACAAATGAATCGATTCACTAGTGTGAAAGCACCCTAAGACTCTTCCTGGTGGTACCTTTTTAAAAATGTCCATTAAAGTACTCTCCTTATAAAAATTGTCTAATTGTATTCAAACTTCCACATTCCAACAAAACATGTTTGATAGTAAGAGCACCCTGGCAGTAATTACATTTAGGTGGGATGTCCATCTAGTATAGACAGTTTGATTATGCCTGGTCTCAAAATTATAATATGCTAAGTGTCTTTTTTTGTGGGGGATAGATTTAAATCATAAATTGATTTATTTGGCCATATTGACCAGTACTTTGAGGGAATAACTGGAAATATCACTACAACTAAACTAGGGCTGCACGATTATGAAAAAATCCTTAAATGTAAGGGGTGCCAAAATTAATTGTTTCTTCTGTGCATGGCGATGCAGACATGGACAATTCGAAATCGGTTCTATAATAGATCTTAACCATTTATTATATACTGACGTCATTTATCTCATATGCGCATGTTGCGGTAGAATACTATGGCAAGGGAGGAGAGCGGGAGTAATTAAAAACGCAGAAACTCTGCACAATTTACTGTGTGTGTTTGTCATTCAATGACACTGAAGTTACAGAAGCCTCTATTTCAATGCTATGGAGAAAATTAAAGTAAACTCCATTTCTCTCTCTCTCTCTTCTGGAGTTTTCTACTCCACAGCTGATCCATGATAGACATGATCACCATGTCCCTTAATCAGTGTCACTTATCGGTGAACAGCACCAGTGCATTAGAGCCAATTGCAGGCCTTTCTGTTGAGCGTGTGACCAATCATAGGCATTTAACAACTCGCTCAACAACGTTCAAAAAGCATGCGGGATAATATTTAACTTTGTTTATTTGCTTTAAATGCTCATGTTGTTCTGTGCATGTACTTGAGTTTTGTTTGATGCATTCAAAAAGAGTGTTTTCTTTGAGCAGGTAAAATTAAAGGTACAGTTCATATATCTGATTACCAGTATTAAAAGGACAATATTGTATTACAAATACATATAAAATGTATTTTAAAAAATTGACATTTTACACAAGAATTCTTGTGCTATGAAGTAAAATATAAAATAGTGTATGGAAAGCATCATCAGTTCATTGTCATATCGAATTGAACCGAAGGCATGATAAACCTGATAACCGTGAGACCAGCGTGGGTTCATACCTCTATAAAATGTCAAAAAATTATTTAGCATTATTTTATATGATTAAATCTATTTATTTATTAATAATATGAAAAAAAACTAAGAAATTACCCATGGCAACTCTTATGTAATAAACACTCAAAAGACCTACTTATGTAAAGTGAGCTTAACACAATTCTTGAGTTTTTTGGGATAACTTAATTGTTTTTTTGCTTAATCCACTTAATTGATTTGTGTTGGGACATGAATTGTGTGGAACCCTGCATTTTTTACAGTGCAGTATATTTACCTTCAGCCCACAGCCCTCAATCAAGTTTGGTTTTTGGCCCTTCATAGAAAAACTTTGGGGACCCCTGATTTAGATAGATTAGGAGGTTTTTTTCAATGCAGTGCAATGCAGCCCTAAAATAACCCACCTGAAATAACTTTTGAAATAACTCAAAATAATTTAAAATAGTTTGAAATAACTCAAAATAATTAAAGGTACATCCAAGATGCCCAAAAAGAAATGTATTGCTTGTTGAATGTATAAGGTTTCAGCATTGAACATTTATATTAATAGTAGACTTTCACATGGAGTAGGCTAGGGTCATGTATCGGCTACATTAAAGGTGCCCTAAAAAGAAAATGCAAGTATACCTTGCCAGGGGTGGACTGGCCATAGGGAACACCGGGACATTTCCCAGTGGCCTCACGGTCAATCTGACCCGCCACTGTGACTCCCATCATTTAACCCCCCCGACAGTGAACCAATGAACGGTGGTGTCATCATTTCTTTTGGTTTTGATGAGAGGGTTTGTCTGTGCAAGGTGAATTAAACAGTACAAACTACAAAAGGTAGTAGTAGACGACTACTATTCCTACTAGTAATAATAATAACAACTTTTGTATAATTTCTCTGTTACATTTTTTTCTAAAGAGGTTCAGCTGTAATCTAACCTAATGTTATTGATTTAATACAAATTAAATTATTATATTTTTTTCTTATTAATAAAAAGCTATGAAGACATTTCTCTGATGCACTAAAGCCCCAGAACAGTGGACTGCTTTCTGATATTAGGGATTATAATACAAAATTATGAGCTGACTGATTTTAAACAATTTTTAGCTACAACCTTTTTTTCCTGCCATTTATTTCTGCCTTTTACTGCTTAACTTTTTCTTATAAAGGGCCAAAAACCAAACTTGACTGAGGGCTGTGAGCACAAAAATATATCAAACTGTAATAAAAAGTTGATATGGTTAATTTCCTCTTATTTCAAAATAAATAGAAAACATGACTTTAGTCATATTAACTAATGCATTATATATTGTTTCACATTTTATAATGAAAACATAAAAAAACAATTTATAACACAATGGAGTTTAATGTCAAGCTGCACCTGCCTTTTCCTTGATTTGCTCACCGATGACTTCTGAATTGTGCTCTATCCATTGAGCAACAGTATGTTCATTAAAAAAATTTTAATTGAAAAATGTAATTGAAATATGCATTTTTGTAGCTTAACAATAGATCAAACAAATGAAAGGTTATGTTAAAATGACAATGTGTATTAAATGCATTACACCCAACATTCTGCCTCTCTTCTCAGAGGGGATAGAGGGCCAAATCAAAGGTCATCATGCCAACTGTGGCCCATGGGCCCTAGTTTGGGCATTTCTGCTCTAAACTGTTCTTATTAGCTAACCAAGCACAGGCTGCTATGTTTTAGGTTAGTATGTTGCTTGTCAATAAATGCAGTTGTCATATGATATTTGCAATATACATTTTTAAAAACAGAATTAATAAAAGACTTCAATAAGACCCTGTAATTAGTGACCATTATAGGCTGATATGGCTTCAAGTGATTGGTAATCGGTGATCGGCCCAAAACATTTGATTGGAGCAACTCTATTAAGAACGATTAATTGTATTTATGTATATATTCAATGAAAATGATAATGTTATTTATAGTGATTTATTTTCCAAACAGACCTATTAATTTCATCTTGTGAAATTACCTTCAATAATCGCAGTATTTTGTGTAGGAAAATAAAATATCACAATGTGAGTTTTTTCCCCAACATCATGCAGCCCTAGCTCAACCTTTAAGAACAACGTGTGCACCCTAAAAAAATGTAAGAGAATGGTAAATATGCACAGCAAGTGTTTTTCAGCCATCGATAAAAGTTCATGTGACTATTTAATTTCATATGGTTCCTTTTAAAGCATTGACAATCTAATTTGATTAAAATATAATCCATTAAATAGAGGTCAGCATTAATTTAGTTGTTCAAGCGTAAAACACGATGACAGGTTGTAAGCGCAAGCGCCGTCAGGAGCAGCAGGCGAGTCTAGAATCGCCATTGTACATACCATGGTCCATATTTTAAAGATGTGGCATGGAACAATGTCAATTAATTCACTGCTTTTTGTCTGCTGTGATACCTAGGCCTGTCACAATAATCAATATGTCGACTTATCGCACAACACACGGATATCAATTCAATTATTTTTAGTGATGCAATATATATCGCCCATACATAAAAACAATTCTAGCAACATTTTAACTGATTGTGCAACATCTCTACCTCTACTGGAGTTGTCAGTATGGTTAAAAACACTATAGTATTTACTACAAATTACGATAGTATATTTTCATGTGGATGTCTGACAACTGAAAATAGATCCGGTAGCAGATATATTACTTTTCACCTTGCACTTTTTTGTTAACACTAATTATTATTCATTTAAGATATGTGTTTTTCCATTCTGATTCCAATGCCTAATTATTAAATTGTTAAAATGACTATAATTAAATTTAAATATTTTAAAGAATAAAATATATTGTGTATTTTTTGAAAGAGTGTACTTGCGTTGTGATATTATATTGTCATTTTGGCATTATATAATGAGTGGCATAAAATGGTCTTAAAATGACAATAATATCGTTTATCGCAATATATTTTGGTGCAATATATCGTACAACAAAAAATAGATACCGTGACAGGCCTAGTGATACCCACTTTTTATCATATCTCAATCAGGCAGTGAAGTTTAAACAAATCAGATCTTAAACAGGGCGATTTTATGATGGCATGACACCACTGGAAGCAACAGTGGCAAAAAAAACTTGATCAAAAATCTTATTTTCTGATCAAAATGGCTGTAAACACACAGCTGTACATACTTCCACATGGAAGTAAAACCTTATTATGTTTTACTACATGTTGAACTTCCCATTATCAGTCCCAAATCCTCCTTTCAATTACTCAGTAGTTCAAAAAGAACAAAAAACAAAATACAAACTACCTTGACAGACAACCATCTCCTCAAAGCTGGGAAATACTGTGAGGATCCAAACAGAGGCTGCAAAATCCTTTATCAGGCATCAAATCTTATGTTGGAAAGCTGAAGCACTTTATTATTAATAATATATACAAATTAGTCCTTTACTAAGGCAGATGACATCATTCTTTAATAAGCCTTTAAGCCAAATGCCATGTATAGCTTTTTCAAAACTGGAAAAACGATTTGGATTTGAGAGCAAAAGCAGCAGCATTCCTCTTGTGTAAAGATTTGTCTTTGACGGTGGAAGCACACAGTAAAACAGAAGATGTTGTGAACAAAACAGCAGTGGTGTGAGCCATGGTGACTTTAATAATCGCTTTTATATCAGATGTCACTGATTTATGACAGTCAACACCACATATGTCATGCTCCCAGAGGGGGAACATTAAAAATTGTATTGTACATTCAAAGGCTGGAATTTGATCCAGCTGGCCAGTCAATAGAAAGGAGAGCTGCTGATCAATTACGTCTTAAAATGGCCAGACAAAATCTGCTGGGGTTTTTTTTTTTCATTTCCAGTAATAAAATCAACATCTGGTCCAATAATAATCCCGTAAATCACAACACAAAAGACAGCGAGTAACTGATAAACAAGGGGGAAATAGACACCTAAGGCATTTTGCTATTGTTGTTGTCACTTTAATCAACATTCTGACAGCATTACAGATTGTAAAAACACATCCTAAAAATAACACCAAAAATACGTTTACAGCGATAGCGACCGTTAATGTTGTATTTCAGTGGCCCATTGGGCCTGGGTGTACTGGGACAAACACACACTCTGTAACGTTACTAAAACTGCTAGCAGTGGGCTATTAGCCTCTACAGATAGTCAAACAATAGCTCCTACCAATTTAAATTAACCATTAAAACAGACGTAAACAGCGCCACTTACCTCTATACAAAACGGAAAACTATCCCTCGCTGACTTTACCCCCTTTTCAGGGTACGGTTTTCGTCGACAGAACTAGAAAAGTATTGGGGAAGCGAGTGAACGTCAGCGGAGGCTTGTGTGAAACTGACAGTCACACACACAAACCCGACAGAGAGGCCCAGTGCTTTAGCCTCCCCGCTAACTGACGGAGATTTCGACGATTCCGCTTTAAATCTACGAGAATACTCACGCGACTTTCAGAATCACGCGTTAAACGGCACGGCGGACTTAACGTAGCGCGAGGACATTTTATTTAACGGTTATATATGACACGAATTCCTCGCCGTTTGCCCTCGGGTGCGAGTCCCCATTCCTGACTATCCGCGGCGTCCATTAGAGCGCTGCTATGTGTGTGTATGTGTATGCGAACAGCACTGCTGCTACGCGCGCGCGCACACACGCACGCACGCACGTTTCGACATTTTACGACATCCCTGTATCCTTGACGACTCGTCGAGATAACAACAATAACAACAACAACCCCGAAGGCCGTTGTAAATTAAATAAATAATCCCATTAATGATTATATTGTTTAATCATCGAATCTTGTGCATATGTACTGATGTTTTATAATGTGTGTGTGTGTAGTTTTTTCTTGATCAATGAGATTTAATGTGTTGTAACAGGGAGTTGGTCGGCTCGTGTCCTCTAGTGGCAGAATGTGGTAACGCTCATGTATATTCATGTATATGAATCATGAATATAAACTGAAGGTACACAATCAGCTTGTTTGTTAATTTGTATTGGTTTGTCATTATTTATATAAACAATGAAAATGTTTGCATGCAAACAATTTAAGTTTATTTGTATAGCTATATTTAATAATATTTACAAAAACAATGAATAATAATTTTCACAATAATTATCATTCCAAAGCAGATTTACAAAAACTGCACTTTAATACATTACAGTCAAAATCAGTTTTTATTGTATGTAGGGTGTACAGTAATTAACCTGTAGTTATACAGTACTGTCCTTTTACAAAAAATGTGATGTCTTTGTGTATAATACATTTTCAATGAAGTGTAGCCTGTTTGTAAAGAACTAACCATAATAACAATAACCATATGTTAAAAACAATATTAACATTTTTTATATTTTTCAGAAGTTAAAAGTGACAAATTCATAAAAAATAGAGTAATTTATGTGTTTATTTTATGTAGGCTACTATATTAGTCCACTATCTATACCAGTGGTTTTCATCTTTTAGATACCAAGGAAAGACACCTCTATATGGCAATCCTTGTGCAAGGCACCCTCAAGCTCTAAGACACCTACACTGTTTCTAGTAAAAATATCCCGTTTATATTCATTCATTCATTCATTTTCAACCGCTTTTCCGGGGCCTGGTCGTAGGGGCAGCAGTCTTAGGAGAGAACCTCAAGACTTCCCTCTCCCCAGACATAAGTGGGCGTCCAGGAGTCGCAGATGCCCGAGCCACCTCAGCTGACTTGTCTCAATGTGGAGGAACAGCGGCTCTACTCAGAGCTCCTCCTGGGTGACAGAGCTCCTCACCCTATCCATAAGGGTGCACCCTGCCATTTCGAAGGAAACTCATTTCAGCCGCTTGTATCCAAGATCTTGTCCTTTCGGTCATGACCCAAAGCTCATGACCATAGGTGAGAGTAGGAACGTAGATTGACCAGTAAATCGAGACCTTTGCCTTTCGGCTTAGCTCCTTCTTTACCACAACGGACCAGTACATCGACCGCATTACTGCTGCCGTGCACCGATCCGCCTGTCAATCTCATGTTCCACCCTTCCACTCGTGAACAAAACCCCAAGATACTTGAACTCCTCCACCTGGGGTGAGGACTTTCCTCCTACCTGGAGAAGGCAAACTACCTTTTTCCACTGGAGCACCATGTTCTCAAACTTGGAGGTGCTGATTCTCATCCCAGCAGTGTCACACTCTATAGCAAACGGCCCGTTTATACTGTGAAAAAAATTATATTATAAAATGTATAAAAGATTATTTGTAGTATATTTATTTTTAAATGTCTATACTTTAGTGTTTAATTCTTGTAAAGTTTAATGTTTAATTACACAAATTTAAGGATATGCTGTTGATTATTTGATTATTTTAATTACTTAAATGAAAATATACTTAAACTTACTTGCCTTAAAAGGCAATTAAAAGGATTAATTCACCCCAAAATTAAACCAACAAACAAACAAATAAATAAATCTTTTTTTTTTCTACTTTGAACCCTACTTTGATTCCAACCCATCTTTTCTTCTGAGGTGAGCAAAAAAGAATATACTTTTTTGGTAACCAGATGGCGTTACTAAAATTTAAGTCAAATGTCACTGTCAAATTTGTTTTTGTTTTTTATAAATAATATTTATACTCTGTTACTTTTCAAACTATTTGTGATTCAAGGAATATGTGGATTTCACATAAGGTGTAAGAATGAAGTTTGTGTGTGCACGTATGCAGTATTTTTTAACAATTATTTTACATACATTTTTAGGTCTGAGGTATTAATACACACAGGCCTTCCAAGTTTCTCTGATGAGGGTGGTGTTTAACATTAAATTTTTTTAATGTGTCCTGCCTTTAAATACCAATGCTTTTTTACCAGTATCAGCATAATATTAGACTTTATCCCTACCCAACTTGCATTTATAACTTCAATCGTTCTTAAATAAATGAATGAATGAATGAATGAATGAATGAATGAATGAATGAATGAATGAATGAATGAATGAATGACGTTTATTACAGACATACATGTGAAATCGGAGATGAGGGATGATTGATAAGGGCCGCCTCTCTTTTCAACCAATCGAACTCCAGTATTCCCCGCGCCCGTGACCAATCAGAGAGCGCAGAGCGGTATTTGAATCACCAGCAGGCCTTTGTACTGTATACGCACGGCTTGTTTTTAGTTGAGTTGAACGAGGAACGCAAACGAAGCTAAACGACATTTTTAATTTTTCATTTTAATTAAGCGAGTCCTCTCCGAAAAGCATATTCATCATGGAAATGCACGCTCTAGTGAGTATTTGGAGAAGAAAAGAAAGTTTGTGCGTAACTTCTGTGATGCGTATCATCAAATCAGCGTCACTGTTGTTAGCCTAGCATGCTAATGTTTGTATTGAAATGCCTTGTACGTTTCTTCTTGTTTATGTGCATTTATTCTTTTTAACTTAGCGCAATGCAAGCAATCCTATTTACGTCGGTGCCAAAGGCGGAGCAGTAAGCGGTGCAGCGAGAAGGCCAGTGTTTGGCGAACTGTCCAATTTTGCCCACAAACCAGTTCAGACCAAGGTTCGTGTCTTTTATTTGGCACCATGCAGCTTATGAACATAAACAACAGTTGCAACACACACACACACACACACACACACACACCTCTGTTTTCTTTTTACAGAAGGTTGTATCTGTGCAAAGCGTAAAACCCACCGGCCGGTCAGCTGTCGTGCACTCTAAAAGTGCCCAGGTCCAGCACGATGCCCCACAGCCTGCCGCTGCTGTGCCTCCTGCTCAAGCTGATGTGAGCATGAAGGAAGAGGAACTGTGTCAAGCCTTTTCCAACAGCCTCTTTCCAGTAGAAGACATCGATGAAGGAGATGCTGACATGCCTCAGCTGTGCTCCGAATATGTCAAGGACATTTATTCCTATCTGAGGCGCCTTGAGGTACATGAGGCTTTTTCTTTATGTAGCACATTTTTGGGAAAACTCCTGCCTTTTACAGCTTCTGTGCTTTTGGTTGCAGGGTCAGCAGTCTGTCCGTCCCCGTTATATGGAAGGATATGATATCAACGGGAGAATGCGGGCCCTCCTGGTTGACTGGCTGATTCAGGTGCACTCAAGATTTCAGCTGCTGCAGGAAACCTTGTACATGACTGTTGCCATTCTTGATCGCTTCCTCCAGGTAAGAGTCATGTTATATGTGTCTCTCTCTGTCTAGACAGCATGCAGCTGCAGATACATGCATCAATGTAGCATTTTTGTAATTCTGTATATCAATAAATACATTTTTACAGCACTGTGGTGGAGGAGGTGTTTATCGGGTTTTATCCAAATTTATCGGGTAATTTTAATAAAACATAATACTCGTTACAACTACTGTTTTTACATTAGTGTGACTGAAGTAGGGGTAGTTAATAAAATTAAAATTGGGGGGGATAAAATAATATAAATAACTTTAATCTGTAACTGTACCTGATCTAGCAGCAAATCCCCTAACACGACTACATCCTTGCCTCATCTGGTTTGTGTATCCATAAATATAAAGACTAGCTGTCTGTTAAATCACACCAGTTTGGTGGAGATCAACACCACTACAGCAGTTAAGACCTGCTATTGAAGTCCTAAATGACATTAAGTGACCGTGAATAATGGTTCTTTGATAACTGTCAATTTATTAATTTTATAAACTTTTTTTTTTTTTTTTCCCTAGGTTTAAATCTGTTTAGATTTGTTTATTTTTGTCACAATTTTTTCTCACTGTGCTATAAATGATAGTTTGTACTACACATGGTTTTTCATCACTTTATTTATTTATTTGTTTATTTTTATTTGTCTAAACTTGGTTCTGATGTGACCCTGTTAGTGTTTTTAATTACTTTGCAGTAATTTGTATTTTGAAAGCAACATTCTGCTAATTCTCTAGCACCCTAATAGCCAGAAATATAAATTTGAGGTGGAAACTGTTAACCCCCTATGTTTTCCTTCCTAGGTTCAGCCTGTGACCCGTAGGAAACTTCAGCTAGTGGGTGTCACCGCCATGCTGATTGCTTGTAAATATGAAGAAATGTATGTGCCCATGGTTGGAGACTTCGCCTACATCGCTGACGATGCCTTCACGAAAGCTCAGATCCGCGAGATGGAGATGCTAATGCTCAGCGGGCTGAACTTTAAGCTTGGCCGTCCTCTGCCACTGCACTTCTTACGGAGAGCTTCAAAGGCTGGGAATGTGAGTGCTGATTTTTGTGGTATCTGATGGAATTTGTGTGATCTTCAGAAGATAACTCTTGCCTTTTCCATCTGCTTTCTAGGCGGATGCGGAGAAGCACACACTTGCTAAATATTTTCTTGAACTGACACTACTTGACTATGACATGGTCCACTACAACCCTTCTGAGACTGCAGCTGCTGCTCTCTGCCTCTCTCAACTAGTGCTCGATGGACAAAAATGGGTAAAATATTTCTTATTTACCTGCACATTACTTTCTTTAAGTTCTGAATTATGGGTTGCAGTTCCAGTTGTGAACTTCAAATTAAACCATTTCAAACGTAAGTTTGTTCAACAAATAAGTGAAAGATAAGCGAGGCATGTTCTTATTTTTATGAAAATGTAGTGTTACGCTTTGTATTATCATGGCCATATTATCATTTTATGGCCAAAGCTTTTTAATTTTCAGCATCATTATCTGCTGGATATAATTTAATACAAAGTTTCATGTACTATTTGACCAGTGAATTGTGGAAAATGCCACTTCGCTTATCTGGTTTTATTTAAACTCTTCATTGACTGTCTAATGGAAGTTACTCCCATATTTGACACCACATCATGGTTTAAAAGATTTATATTCACCCCTTCTATTAATTCAGTCTTATTTTTGTTTTCAGTCATCAACCCAGCAACACTACTCTACCTATGATGAGCCTCACCTAAAGCCTATCATGCAGCTAATTGCCAAAAATGTGGTTCTGGTCAATGAAGGGCTCTCAAAGCATCTGGTATTATTATTATTATTATTATTATTATTATTATTATTGTTGTTGTTGTTTGAATTTGCGGTGTATATGCTGCTCATGATCATCTGTATATATAGACGGTGAGGAAGAAATATGCAAGCAGCAGACTCATGAAGATCAGTCTGCTTCCTCAGCTCAAGTCCTCGCTTGTGAAGGATCTGGCTGCTCCTTTGCTGCCCAGCTCTTGAGGACTTTTCATGAGGGAATGGACCCTAAACCTGCACTTTATTTTTATTTCAGCCATTGTGAGAGATGGACTGCTGCTTTTAAAAACTGATGTACATACTCTGTCTGTATAAATAAACACTTTCTACTTTTTATGGAGATTACATTTTTAAGATGAGGGTTTAAATTGGGTTTTACGGTTTCATGAACTTGCAGGAGCTGTTCTTACCTGTTAGAAAGCCAATTGAATGCATTAAAATCCAAAGATTCAATACTACTTTGGCTTGTGTGTTTGTAGTAGTGGGGGTGGTGGATTTTTATTATTTTTTTTCTACTAAAGATACTTAAAGGAATCAATAATGCATTATGAGATCTGTTCATGTTCTACAATTTAGTTTGATGGTTTTAAAACAAACTACTTAATCTTTTCTTCTGACATTTACAGATTGTTTCTTTGAGCATACACAATGTCATTGTAACACTTCCTTTGCAATTCATGCTAAATTTTGATAACTGCTTCTAAATATCTGACTGCAAATCTGTTTGTGTGCTTTGCTCTACCCAGTACTAATATTTTATTTGTTTAAATGTTAAAACCTTATCCAATTTACTATTAATCCTTCCTACACAATTAGTTTGGTATGTGTATTTACAGTTAGAGCATAGGTCCCAAACTAAATTCCTGGAGGACTGTAGCTCTGCACAAATTTCCTTCAACTCCAATCAAACATAACTGATCCAACTAATCAAGGTGTCCAAGACTATTAAGCAGGTGTGAGTTGGAGGTGGTTGAAGCTAAACTATTCGGAGCTGTGGCCCTAGAGGAATTGAGTTTGAGACCATTGAGTTAGAGGGTTAAATAAGTTAATAAATAAAGGATGTTTTAATCCAGCAGTGTTCTGTTTAATCAAAAATGCTTCTCATTTAATGAGCTCATCAAAAGTATCTCTAAAATGGTCTGACATTAATGTATGTCTATTTTCTAAACTAAAAGCCTTTTAAGTTTCTGATAACTTTTGAAAACATTAAGATATAAAACCAATTGATTGGGTGTTTTCCCCAATTAACTTCCAGATAGAAGATTTCTAATTGCTTGAATCCAAATTAAGTTAAATAGTACAGAAAAATACAAGCAATAATTACAAGCATGAAATTTTGAATTTTGTTATTAGACAAGGCAACCTCATCAGTAGGATAGTATGCGAACATCACCAATGACTGTAAAAAAATGTTAAGAAAATATGGGGACAATTTCTGTATTTTCAGGAAGTCCCAAGAAAGTATCTTGGATTGAGCCACGGTTTCTTATAACTCAAAAACACCTTGACAAATGTTGATGTGGATGACCTTATCAGTACATCTGTATGATGTTATTATCTACTATATACACTAACAGATGATTGTTGAACTGTAAAATAATGTATTCAAATACCACTGTAGTTAAAATTTAGACAGTTTAACCCAACTGTTTGCATCTTTTGCACAATGATACATTCAACATTGTTCAAAGATAATGAACTGGAAAATCATACAATCCATGGTTTTCAAGAACCGTAGTGCATTATATACATTTGGGTTTCTCTTAACTGCAATATGAAAGGTAATAAATGTGGCAAAACGGTTCTTAGCAGCAAAAAACCCCAAAACATTCCCCACTAAAACCATTAATTTGGACACGACTTCAATAGAATGGGAAAAAAAGGGAAATACACAACAGCAGGTGACTCTAAAGGTAAGCACCTTCATTTACATACAAAAACCTATCCTTTTCAAGAGCAAAATAATAAAAAAGCCTGTTCCCATGTAAAATGGCTACTTCATCTCTTCAAGTGAACTAACATCACCTTAAATATCAAGGACAGATGAACAAAGCGCATCAGAAATAAAACTAGAATGCTAGAATATAAATACAATAAATAGTTTTGATCAGTGCTCTCAGGGACAGCTCAGTATTCTGCGCCCTGGAGAAGAGCTTCAAGCGTCTGTCGCAACGCAGAACAAAAACACTTCGCTCTGTTCTTCATTGTCTCAGTTTGTCCTCTTTGTCCAATAAGTCCGCAGAGGTTCAAGTCTGGTGCCCTCTTTAACAGCAGGAGAGGTTAGATCTTGGTCACGTAGTTGTTTGGGAAAAGGCCTTGTTTACCTCTCAGTCTCCCCGTCCACCATCCAGAGGCATCTAGATAGAAATAACACACAGATGTCAAAATGAATGTATTGTGGCACAATTTGGGCAAGGGAGGTTAATGTAAGGGTTCATCAACAACATCAATGGTAATGATCAATAAAACCAATGTAAAATGTAGTAATAATCATGTACATTTTTTACAACCAGGATCTGGATGATGAAATATTAAATTCTATGTGTTTTCCAGCATATTAAAGGGATATTTTGCCCAAATATTAACAATTACCCACTATTTACTCATCCTCAAGTGGTATTAAATATGTAGTTTCCTTTTTCTATTTAACACAAGAGAAGATATTTTGAAGAGTGTTTCAACATGATTGACTTCCATCCCAGGAAAAACAAATATTGTGGAGGTCAATGGTTACCGGTATCCAACATTTTTCTAAATATTCATTCTTCTTTTGTGTTTAACAGATGAAAAAAAAAGCAAATGGGTTTACGACAAATGAAAGGTGAGTAAACGATGACAGAATGTTCAGTTTAGGGTAAACTATCGCTTTAATGCTTTTCAAGAGTGATCACTAGGGCCAGACAGAATCTGCGGACATTTTTTGCTATTTCTGCAGAGAATTTTGTGAAAAAAATCTGCGGATTTATGAGAAATGACTTTAAAAATATCAGAACTAAAAACTTAATATATGAAATAAAAAAATAATATTAGGCGACAGAGTGGCGCAGTAGGTAGTGCTGTCGCCTCAGCAAGAAGGTTGGTGGGTCAGTTGGCGTTTCTGTGTGGAGTTTGCATGTTTTCCCTGCGTTCGCGTGGGTTTCTTCCGGGTGCTCCGGTTTCCCCCACAGTCCAAAGACATGCAGCACAGGTGAATTGGGTAAGCTAAATTGTCCGTATAGTGTATGTGCTGGATAAGTTGCAGTTCATTCCGCTGTGGTGACCCTGGATTAATAAAGGCACTAAGCCGAAAAGAAAATGAATAAATGAATGAAAAAATAATAATAAAATTATGATTTTTTTAAAAACTTTAATATTTAATAAAACTTATTTAATATTTACAATGCAAATCCAATTAGATTCACTTATTTGATAAACAAAGCAAGTCTCTCGTATAATATATATACTAAAAGACAGAAAATATTACTTTACAAACTGTATTGTAAATAAATCATATGAACATTTTAATATTACTTTTATTATATCACAATAATATTATTGAAATTAATAAAAAAACTGAATAAATATATATTTACACACATTTACACAAGTAAATACATAGACTCAATGATGGGCTAAAAATCTGCGGAAATCTGCGCGCGCAGATTCTGTTTGAGCCTAGTGATCACACAAAGTTAATTTTCACTCAGTTTTACTTTTCTTCCTCAATTCTGACTTACACCAAGTTATCACGTATTAGACTTCAATTTGACACTTTTGCTTTTTTTTTTACATTCGACATATATTTTCAAAAAACAAACATATTAAAACATTTAACTGTACTTAACTGTTTAACTGTACTACATTTAATGTCCTGCACTTGCTGCTATTGCACTCCTGGTTAGACCTAAACTGCATTCCCTTTCCAATGTACATGTGTTATGACAATAAAGTTGAATCTAATCTAATCTAATTTGACTCGCATACAAATTAATGAAGGTATAAGTTATAAAGTGCAATTACAGAAAAACTAAGGGTAATGTTTACAGATGGATGTACTGAACCGTATATACAGGTTGTATTAACTGATCAGAGATTTACAATAGATGAATATATGTCCAGGTTGCTAATGATCAGTATGCAGATATATATGAACATAATTACAAATATATATGTGCAGTAGATACAGTTCAGGATGAATTAGTGCAACAAAGTGCAATGAATATGTACATTTTTTCTTTTATAATTATCATTTTTTGGGGTTTTAACCTTTATTGTATAGGACAGTAGAGAGTATTGACCGAAAAGCATTGGGAGCAGAAAGAGGGAAAGGATTGGCAAAGGCAAATATTAAATGTGAAAATATTAAATAGACCTGTGATAGATAGATTTTATATTATATTTACACAATCAGCACAAGATAG
This sequence comes from Danio tinwini, assembly GCA_903798205.1. Lineage (NCBI taxonomy): Eukaryota > Metazoa > Chordata > Actinopteri > Cypriniformes > Danionidae > Danio > Danio tinwini. Next base: position 15,411,211 of record CAIGQZ010001108.1, read on the forward strand.
CAGTGGTTTTTTTAGTGGCTTTACTTTTCTACAGTGGACAGTACTGTTAGTCTTATTTTACAGCCAATCCTTAATGGATTATGACAAATTTGTCACAGTGTGCTCATCGTGATGTAGGAAGTGTCAGCACTAAGTTGAATACTGAATTTGATCTTTTAATGCAACCATCTTAAAGGAATTTCCTCTCAATTTCCTCAAGTGGTTCTAATATTTTATTAAGTTCTTTCTTCTGTTGAACACAAAACTAAAAATATGCTACTAGAAAGAATGTTAAAAAAACAGTAAAATGCTATGGAAGTCAATGGCTGTTTCCCAACATTCTTCGGTATATCTTTAACAGATTAAAGAAACACAGCCAGGTTTGAAAAAAGTGGAAGATAAGTAGATGATAACAGAATTTTTCATTTTTGGGTGAACTATCCCTTTAAGACATTATGTAATATTAAGCATTTACACAATTTGCCTAATAGAATGTCCCACTGTTTTAGTAATTAAATTATTGTGGCATCTGTTGCAAGTAAATCGCAAGTACAAAACACTTGTCGTTGTGAGGTGATCTAAATATCTGTGATTTGATACAAATGGAAACTCAAAAAGTCTGTCCAGCATTTCTGCTGATGTGAAATGCAGAAATGTGCAGATTCTGCCACTGAGTCGCCACACCAATCAAGTAATTGAAAACCGAACTGTTTGAAACTACCTCTTGAATGAGCAGAAAGTGAAGGACTTGTTTATGTTAATTGGAAATCGATTGGTTTGCTATTCCTGTGATGTCCTGTGATCGACAGCTTGCCCTGCCAGTGAATATGTCAGCAAAGAACAGCAAGAAGCAAACTGCTTTACAATAAACACTGTGATGTTCTGGATAAACAAGCCCATTCTGATGTCAAATTACCTTCTTTAATGATCTCAATGATGTCATCTGCGTTGAAACTGAGCTCATCTGTGTCTTGGGCATCATAGGCATAAAGGGCTTTACACTGTGGCACCTGAGGCTTTGGTTTGGGGGCTGGTTTGGGTCGTCCTCCTCCTGGAGCTGGCCTGTTTGTGGACTGTCTGTGGGCCCTTCATAAAAAAAAAAAAAGCACACAAACTCATGAACTTGTGGAATTTCAGGTGATGTTTCTAACATTCCAGCAACCTGCAACCATGCTTCTACAAGTGAAGGTAAGTGTGAAGTCAGCTAGCACCCTATAGCCGCTGTGAGAGAGTTAGTAGACTGATTTTGTGGTGTTAGTACACGTGTTCCCCACAAGGTAGCGACAGATTCACATTTATTTATGGTGGAACTGTCGGAACTAGTTTCAAAAACAGACTTTTATTTAGCTGATCCTTCACCTCAGTTTTAAAACCAGAATTAGTTTTTCAGCTGTTGCAATGAAGGGCCATTTTTTAGTAGCCTTTCAGCCTTCATGATGTGTCTGAGTTGATCTTCATCATGACTACAACAGAGAAAATGCCAGAAAACGCCCAATCCAAAGCCCTTCAGATTGTTCATAACATGTTATGAAGACAAGTTGGTCTCCATTTTGTAACACATATTACCAATCATAAAAAATAATTGTATTCTATACTCTGATGCTTTATTTCAGATTTATATATAAAGCGAGCCTGAAATGGTGACAATTGTGACATTTAAGTGAATGGCTTCTTGAATGAGAAAACTATATGACAGGATGGTCAGTCTCATGTAAAATACTTGTCAGTGTCTCTGCTTTGAATGTAAATATTTCACCATAGAACTGATTTAATTCAAAAGAGAAGGGCCAAATTATTTTAATTACAAATTATGACAACACACAAAAATATTAGGGGATAAATATAAATTATAATAAATACTGTAGGCTAATATTTCCACCAAAATGCCCATTTTAGTTTCATGGACCAAACATTTGAATGGTATTGTAGTGGTTTTTTTCCACTTAGAGATACACTCCCTTTTTTTTTTTTTTTTTTACAATAGCCGCATTCTCAAGTCCCCTAGAGTTAAACAGTTGAATTTTAATCCATTTAGATGATCTGCGGGAGCACTTTTAGCTTAGCTTAGCACAGACCATTGAATTGGATTAGACCATTAGCATCTCACTCAAAAATTACCAAAAAGTTTAAACAATTTTCCTATTTAAAGCTGGACTCTTCTGTTCTGTCGTTACATCATGTACTATTCTGCAATAACAGAATAGTCAAGTTTTAAATAGGAAAATGACTAAAACTCTATTTTGAAATCTTTTGAGCGAGATGCTAATGATGTAATATGATCTAAGTTAAGCTAAAAGTGCTCCCGCCAAACCCAGAGATCAGCTCAATGGATTAATGGTACAACTACACTGTTTAACTCCAGGGGACTTGTAAAATGAGCCTATTTAGAGAATACTTTTTTCCTTTAAACATGATATTTTAAGGAAATGGAGAACCAAAACAAGACTGAAAGAGTAGCTTTGAAGTTGGGCATCTCTGGTGTTGATCTACATCTAGTCAAATGAACCACAACCACTGCCACCTAACAGAAACTACACACATGCTCAGACTCACATTCCTCCATTGTCAGTTGGCTGTCGATTTCTGCTATGGTAAAAAAATACATGCATGTTACATTCAATCCCAGCTCACGGTTTTGTTTGCATGGACATTGTCTGTCAGATGAGCATCAAGTATGCATCTAGCAATTACAAACACTTCACTAAAGGCTGTTGCTAGCTAAATAAATTTAAATGGATGTTTGTATGTGTGTTTTCTTACCCTGCAGCCCCTTGGTCTGGTACTCTCAGGAAGTCCAGGTTGGGTTGCTGTGGTGTGTGTCTGCTGCCCTTTTCCCTCAGCTGACTGACATTTGTGGGCAGGAACGGACGAGCCGTGTTTTCAGACGTTGCTCTCTGGTTGCTGTGATGCTGTGAGTTTCTGTGGTTTGCATGTTTCAGGCCTCCATTCTGGTGAGCAACTATTGGGAATATAAAAGCTTGAGATGTATATGATCAAATGTATAACAGATGAAGTATATTGATGATTGCTTAATACTGTACCTGGTGGGCCAGGTGCGACTCGTGTTGGGGTGTGGTGGTGTGTTCTGGACCTGTTCGGCTGGCTTTGAGTGATGCCTTTTTTGGTAGGACCTGAATGAGGGTAGAATTTGTGCGTTCAGTATTAGATGTTGCATGGATTGCAAACTGGATTTAGTTGAATAATGTTAAATGATGTTGTGATTGATAATGACAAGTCATCACTTACGTGAGTTTTTGGGCAAACCGGGTCCAATGCTGACCTGCAGCATTTTATTTGAGGGTCGCAGCACAGCTACGTCTCCTTGACCTTGCATAAACTGCACCTGCCTGGAGCCTCCGGCATTCCAGGGTCCCCATTTTTCCTTCTTTAATTTCATTTCCATCCTGAAGATCCAATTATAGACATTTATAAGCATACATACACAAAAAAACCATATGGACACTTATATAAAGTAAAATACTTAAATGTTATTGAATTATTGGTGGGAAAACAAGTATACCCTGGGCCTATTTTAGCTAGATTTGGTATCAGTGATGATGCAGAATTATCTAAAAATCAACATACAGTGATTAGACTTATAACCCTTTTGGCACGTAGATTGATTTTACTGAATAAAAAAAAAAAGATCCTCCCGTTGCTCCACATTGATAAAAATGTCATGTCTTGCCTGCAACTTGAGAAGCTAAGACTTTCCATTAAAAAAACAACTAAGAATTTCCATGTAATATGCAATCCAAATTTATTGAGAACTTTAACAAGAAAGCAGTGATTAAACCCTTGTAGAAACATCTCAAATTCCTACCTTATTTTACTTTTCTGCTTACTTTCTTTTTATTTCTGTTATTTTGTTTAGTTCTCTTATACATATAATATAAACATGATGTTACGTTTTGTTTAAAAGGAAAAAAAGGGTACATATGTAAAAGTTATAATTTGCACTGTTGTAAAAACATGTTGAATGTTTAAGAATGTTGAATGTTACATGTTAATGTTTTAGAATTAAAGCAGTTTTAATTTTTTTATAAACCATTTTAAGGTCAAAATTATTAGCCCCTTTAAGCTATTTATTTTCCCGATTGTCTACAGAACAAACCATCGTTATACAATAACTTGCCTAATCACACTAACCAGCCTAGTTAACCTAATTAACCTAGTTAAGCCTTTAAAAGTCACTATAAGCTGTAAAGAACTGTCTTGAAAAATATCTAGTAAAATATAATTTACTGTCATCATGACAAAGATAAAATAAATCAGTTATTAGAAATGAATTATTAAAACTATTATGTTTAGAAATGTGTTGAAAAAATATTGTCTCTGTTAAAGAGAAACTGGGGAAAAAAATAAACAGGGGGGCTAATAATTCTGACTTCAACTGTATATATTCATTTATTCATTTCCTTTTCGGCTTAGTCCCTTTTTTAATCAGGGGTCGCCACAACGAATGAACCGCCAACTTATCCCGCATATGTTTTACGCAGCGGATGCCCTTCCAACTGCAACACATCACTGAGAAACATTCATACACTCTCATTCACACACATACACGAAGGACAACTTATTCACCTATACCACATGTGAGGGAAACCGGAGCACCCGGAGGAAATGCCAACTGACCCAGTCGGGGCTCATATACATATATATATATATATATATATATATATGTATATATATATTTTTTAATTAGCACATAATAATAAAAATATTTTCCCCCAAAAAGTCAGGCATTCAAAACTTTAGAAAATTTAATGAGTAATATTTTTTTTATTAAAGTTTATTTATTTCTTAATCTATTAAATTATATATTAATTCATTACATTTCCCAAAAGTAACATATAGGCTTATGAAATGGTTATGTCACAGTATTACTGTTCACTTTGTTGGATCAAATAAATATATAATCTATAAATAAATAAATATAATTTATAAATAAATAAATAAATGTAAATAAATAAATAAATATATAATGTATACAATTTTAAATAAAACAAAAACCCCAAGGTTTAATAGTAGTGATAATATAAATAATAAAAGTATATATAAATTGAATTTAAATATAAAATAATAATAATAATAAAAAAGAGTATTATTAAAATGTTTATTAATAAAACACATTGCATCTTACGTGTTGCTATATTTGAGAGGTAGTTTTCTCTGTGTTCTCTCTTCATATCTGCGTGCCAATAAACTGATGAACTCGGTCTTGAACACACACTCCAGCAGGCTGTCATACTCATCCTCATGCAGGATCATGAAGTCATCCTGCATCGTGCTGTAGGAGAGACAAATCTCTTTTCAAGATCTGAAATGTCCACATTTGTTTAATCATTCAGCATAAACACTGCTTTCATTACAATCTGCATGTGCTGAGCCACTTTGGGGCTTTCCACAGACACACAGGTTGTCCAGTCACAATAAAAATATGCAAGTGATATTGGTGGGGGGTTGGAGTTTCCATGTTAGGGACACACAGGGAGATGCCCCTGCTTCACCCAATAAACTTAAGTCTTTTCTAATGAGTATTTTACAAGGTGTACTCTCCCTTCCCTGCAACACCTGGTTCACATTATTGACAACCCCCCGCTCGCCAGATCCAAATATGCAGGATTGTAGGGGGTTGGTAGCTCTTCCTTGATCCTTCTTCGTAAGATCGGTATTCTTTGAAAGCGATATTAAAACATTGCCAGGGACCAGTAAAAAAACTATAAATGTTTTTAAGAGACCAATGCTTTGTATATTACAGACCCTCTCAATTGAACATGTGTGAAGTAACGCAGGGCAGACGAAGTCTCTAACATCAAGACTGGACCTTTGATGTCTCTATGCCTATAATTCTGCAGAAGGCATTATAGGACTGCATACAGTGTTCAAAAATACAGGCTCTGTTTTACACATGCTGGGAGAGCTGCAGCTCATTTGGCTTCTTGTGGTTGAATATACAGGTTTGGTTATACTTTATTTTGATGGATTTTAATCTCTTCTTTTTCCCTTTAGACATTCTGTTGACTTTTGTGTAACATTTCAATTTTATGTTAGCTAGTACTGGTAGAGTAGAAACTAAATTTGGAGCATCAGGAGAGTATTTGGCTGTGATTACATTGGTGCATTATGTTTATTTTTTAATAATTGATTAAATCATTTTCTTTTCGGCTTAGTCCCTTTATTATTTAGGGGTCGCCAGAGCGGAATGAACCGCCAACTTATCCAGCATATGTTGCACTCTTGCATTCACACAAAAACTACGGCCAACTTATCTTATTCAATTTACCTGTAACGCATGTCTTTGGACTGTGGGGGAAACCAGAGCACCCGGAGGAAACCCACGCGAACACTGGGAGTTTTTAATAATTATTATAATCAATTATTATTATGATAGAACAGTGGAGATTTACAGACAGGAAAGTGTGGGGAACAGAGAGAGGGGAAGGACCTCGAGCCAGGTATCGAACTCAGGTAGCCGTGACCATTTTTATGCTATGTGTAGTATGAAAACGCTCCTCATCCATACTGGCATTTTTACTGCATTTCAGAGAAACTGGTGAAGTAGAGTGGTTGTGGATAGCGCCTCCATTTTTAAAAGTCTGCACTTTAGCTGTCTACACTGAAATACAACACCACCAGCATATTCAAACCAAAGAGAGTAGAATCACCAAGAGGCGACACTCTAGTGCGATTTGGTAAACAGCCAGTAGATGCTGCTAATGTCATGCTGCGGCTGCGGCCATTTTGGAATGAAAGTTTCAATATAACAACAGCATTTCATAAGTCTGTAAAATAAACTATTTAAAGTGCTGATGATTGTGGTAGTAAGTGTTGTATTGTCGTCTTTAAGGTTGTATCTCAGCTTTAATGCACTTTTTAAATAAATAAAATAAAAAACAAAGCAGCTGCTTGCCATCACGACAGCAATTATATCCAACGGATAGCCCACCGCTTTCACTCCAAAATGGCGGATTCGCTGGGCGCTGCTGTTGCAATGGAACGTTCTATTAAGTGTCGCCTCTTGGTAATTTTAAGCTCTTTGTTTAAACTAAAACAGGGCTATTAGCGTTTTTTAAATCCTCTGTTTTCATGTTTCAAAGGTGTCGGAGTAGTGTGAATGCAACAAAACTATGCTAAACACCATGTTCAAAAAGGGTTAAAATCACATGGTATTGTAACATTCATAAATAAAATGTATTAAAAACAAAAACAATGCACTTAAAGGGATAGTTCACATAAAAAACGTTGAGTTTCCTTTTCGCGTTGAACACAAAAGGAGATATTTTTAAGAATTTTAAAAACCAGTAACCATTGACTTTCATAGTATGAAAAACGAATACTCTAGTAGTCAGTGTTTACCGGTCTCCAACATTTTTCAAATGATCTTCTTTTGTGTTCAACAGAAGATAGAAACAGGTTTGTGACGAGTGAATGATGACAGACCTTTTGGTTCTGGTTGAACTATATATTTAAAAAACAGAAGCTAATTTTACAAAACAATTTTGATGAACATAACGTTTGATGAACTGTAATTTTACACTTTACCACAATCATAAAAATATGTTTACCTTTAGTTTAAAAACTCCATGAATGTAAAATGAATATTTTTGTCAAAATTATTGAATTGAACTGAATGATATTGAACTGAATTTCTCACATGCAGAGGACTCAAGGTCTTCTGACGGCAAAATGTATGTATTTCTATAGCTTCCAGAAACTACCTGGAAATGCATTGTGGAAAACACTGCATCAGCACTATTTTTCAGATACATTTGAATCAAACAATTTTATGTAAACACGTTATTGCCTCAAACTGTGTTGTTTACAAAAAATAAAAAATTTTGGCAGCTGCTTTAAAATCCTGAAACAATTATTACAATTATTTTGGCCTGATTTTGTTTGTTCTTAGATATTGATTGAAGTAGATCAGGAATATTAGGGTTCCTACACTCTCAGAAATAAAGGTACAGGAGCTGTCACTGGGGCAATACCTTTTCTAAAGTTACATATTTGTCCCTGAGGGGTCCATAATGGTACCTCAAAGGTACTTTTTAGGTACATTTGGGCACAAAAATGCACCTTTGAGGTACCACTGTGGACTCTTTGGGTACAAATATGTATCTTTTGAAAAAGTATTGCCCCAGTGACAGCTCCTGTACCTCTATTTCTGAGAGTGTATAATAAGATGACATAAAAACAAAGTTACTTAACATCAACAAAATGTCTGCTGGGGAAAAACCAAAATAACATGTATGCAGATATTAAGCAGAGAGTCAACTGAATTTTTAAATAAAATGTTAAAAGCTCCTATTCAAATGTAAAAAAAAAAAAAAGTACCACATCACCTGAAAAGCCAAGTTTTACTTACAAGTTTCTTTTACATTAAATTAATGGATTGAGCATGTATATGTTGATGTACCTGAGAGAAACTGCTAAAATCTTCTCATTGTCAATTTTGCGCTTCAAGACCTCTTTCACCAGCCCTTTCTCTGGCCCCTGCTTCACCTTTTCTCTTCCGATCAGGTAAACAGATTTAGGGGTGAGGATCAGGTCTCTCTTGATGCTCTGGACAGATAGACACCCATAAATACACATGTATGCAATATTTCAGATTGACATATCATATTGGTACATCACAGATGTTCTGCCAGACCTGTGTGCTAATTTACTCACCTTAAACCTCCTGTCGAATTTGTTGACTTTGTCAGCAAAATCAATCTTTTCTCTTTTACCCACAAACTGCCTAAGTTCGGGCCGGTCATCCATACCCAGATAATCACCCACAAAGTTTCTGTTCAAGCTGTGCCGCCGTCTCTCCTTTTTGTTTAGCAGCAGATCAGAGGCTGGAAGAGGAGAGAATGAATCTTCAGTGTTGCTCTCGAAAAAGCATGAATTTTACACCATGTACAAAAGATGAGACATTAGTGAAGTGCATGCCTAATTAAATAACAAACTTAAATTTTTTTTTTTATCCATGCTAAAATTTTTGGAACATTTTTAAGGAACATGTTTAGTCTAGGCTAAAATGTCGGAGTGATCAAGCTTTTTCTGTAGCTGCTCCTAAACTTTGAAACATTCCAGCTTTGTCTGTTTTCAAATCTAATTTTAAAACTTTCCTATTTGACAAATCATTTAACACATAAATGGGTTTTATTTCATATTTTACTGGCTTTTAAAAGTTAAAAGCTTCAATTTTCTTTTATTCTTTGTATCTTTTTTTACTTGTTTTTGTCTTTTACTTACGTACATTGGTCACCTCGGGTTGCTTTAGTTTTGCTATATAAATAAACTATAATTGTCATTAAAGTAATTCTGGTGAATTCTGTGAAGATATATGTACTCAGATATATGTACTCGGCATAATTGAGTAAACCCCATATTTTTATCCATTTCTCTTTGAATATAGGCAGATTTATTAAACAGATATATTTATTAAAATAATATTTATCAATAATATACCAAACATATTTAGAAATTGAAAGATAATACAATTAAATTCAAGCAAAATATTGCAAAAACAAATTACAACCTACAAAATTTCAACTCAATTTTCCAATTTTTTGCTTCTCTTGATTTTTCCTTTTTTAAAATTTGAATTTAATATTTTTCTCTATTATATAAATTTGGCTGTACTAGTTTTTGGATCGTTCTTGTAAGTTATTTTGTTAGATAAGCTCCAGATGTGGCTTCAGTGCTGACTAATCTAATGTATATGCACAAATATAATGTTTTATAGCTTTCTATTTAAATTATGAATGTAAAAGATAGATTTGTGAGCGGTGTACTTATATATGCTGAGCACTGTATAGCAGTAATAGTAAATGTATAGTAGTTAGCTGATTTCTGGCAAAAAATGTTCTAAAAAATCTGAATTTAGCTGAATATCTGCAATTGTGTTTATTGTACGATTAAAAACACTGGGGTCAGTGAGATTTAGAACTATATTAGAACTTTAGAACTATATACAGTAAAAACACTAATATTGTAAAACTAAGTGTTTATTTACAAAGTATTCTGAATGATTCTATATCCCAAAACTTTTTTCTTGTCTTTTGTCTGTGTATTATTACTTTTAAACATCACAATTTAGCTGAAAGCAGCAGTTGAGGTCAGATTCCAAAGATATACACGGGAAAAAACACTGAATATCTCTACTTAGCGACATTTTCTGATATGTAAAACAACATTAATTTCCACTTTCGCATAACTATTTTGTTTTACTACGTGAGTGCATGCATGTAACATCTACCATTTGAACTCATCTAAAGTCTAAACCTACCTTCCTCTCTCATCTGAACATATTTCTTGCGTGCACAATATTTTCTCCAGGCAGTCTGAATGGTTCTGGCATAACCATCGAATTTGCGCTCTCTCGTCTCCTCCAGCAGGAATAGCTGTAAACAAAAAAAAATTACAGAAATCAATCAAACGAACTCGCAAACATGTCGGTTTGAATCAACCTAATGAATTAGGCATTGAAACCATGCTGTTATTGACTTCAAATTTAATAGCCTGAATAACAACACAGAATAGAGCTGTGAAATGTTGTCCATTACACTAAAGGTCACTGTTCATCTGAGCTATTAAACAGCCGAAGACAGACACGGCTTATTATGACACAAAGTGGGATCAGTTAATCCCGGCTTTCATGTGATAACTTCTCTCTTTCTATTTGGCAACTTTTTCAGCAAGCAGCGGTCTAAATGTCCCATGGTCTTCCTAAAATGCTCTGAGCACTGTGTAGCTTCACTGTGCTTCCTGTATGTCCTCAGAACAGTCAGAGTTTTGCTTCACTCTAGACTAAACATCAGATCCTATCATTATCACAGTCCTGGCACTGACTTTCTCTCTCTCACACACACACAACGGCTGGCACAGGACGAGATAATATGAGCAAACACGTAATGAAATCCCTCTTTGTCTTCCTCCCCACACGCTAACAAACATACAGACACAAAGATCCCTTTGACAGTAATTTCCATGCTAATGCCATTAGAAAAAAAACAAAAACATAAAACTTAAAAATAAATATTTTACATATAATATTTAAACAAAAACATACTATTTTGGTTAAAATAATACACTAGAATAACTAAAACTATTAACTACTGTTCTAAAGTCTTACTGTACTGTTTTAAAGCCTAGCCTGAGTGCATTTTTTTGTATTCAAAATAAATAAATAATGTTTATTTTTATTGGGCAAGGATGCTTTACGTTAGTTGAAAATAAAATACATTTAATTGGTTAAAAAACAAATGTGCTAGGTATATGGACCTTTTGGACGATATCTATAACCAATAATTTGAGTCAAGTTAAACTTTACTGTCATTGTGCTACAGTACATGTGTGGACAGAAAGTGGAGTGAAATGTTGTGTCTCACAGGACCCCGTTGCTACATAAAAAAACATAAATATGAACACAACTTTGGACAATGCTTAAACCTATACAAACTAGCTAACTTTTGGATAGGTAAAAGTAACTATAGACATCATCTAAGACAGACAAGAACTTTGGGTAATACAGTACAATATTGTGCAAGATATTGTGGAAAGGATGTATTTAAGTTTAAGAAAACAAGTACAAGAAAGCAACCGGTGCCACAAGGGTCAATATTGAGGCCAATACTCTTCAGCATGTACATTAATGATTTACCCATGGTGTGTCAACAGTGCAAAATCATTATGCATGCTGACGATACAGTCACTTTCATGCGTAGTAAAAATGTTGAAGAGGTTATAAAGAATTTGAATGATGGTTTAACAAAAGTAATAGCATGGTTGAATCAGTGTTACTTAAAATGAAATGTGTCAATAACAGCTTGCATGTACAACTCTAAAGGACATGGTGCTGATAAAAAAAATAAAAAACACAGGATGTTATTAGAAAGTTTAAGATGTTTCAGCATATAAATACCTAGGTGTTTATCTGGAGTCATGTCTTGGTTTTAAACACATTAAAAAGGTATTTAACAAGGTAAAAACTAATATAGTTTTATGTTTATTCAAAATTCTTTATTAAATTCATTCATTCATTTTCTTTTTGGCTTAGTCCCTTTATTAATCAGGGGTCGCCACAGCGGAATGAACCGCCTCTTTATTAAATATATATTTACGATGATCTTTCATATCAATTATTGTCTGATAAGTTGGTCTAACACAAAATACAGTTTTGAAACCCCTTGAATTATTATATAAACAAGCACTTCAAATGTTAGGTAAAACTGTTTATTTTTTATTTTTTTTCTATTGTTGTTGTTGTTTTTTGTTGTTAGTTTGAGTATTGTTTATAGATTGAATTTGTATTTTTATTAGTATAGGCCTTTAACTGGCAAAGGGACCACCAATAAAAACTAGTCTTTGGGCTAAGTTGGATACATTTACATTCTTGGGCAATGTTGATTAATGTACACTGTCCCTTGTTGTGAAATAAATAAAGTAGTACAATATGTTTTGTGAAACATTCACAAGTAAGCATTTGTCTTTTTTATTGAGTCCTTGTAACATGGAGTTTAAGAAATTGTCTTGTGCTAATAGAGAAGTGTTTAATGGTCGATAGTGATATACATACCATTCAAGCTGATAACTATTACATAAACCGATTAAAAACAATCTTGATTTGATTTGTTTTTTTCTAAGACTGATTACAAAAACAAACACAGATTTTTTTTGTTCTAAAACCATAGCTGCAGAAAACCAGGAAACTGCAAGGAAACATCTAGATCTCTTGTTTACAAAATCATTTACAAACTGGACATCAGAACTGTGTGTGAGATGTAAAGCCATATGGAAGACAACATTCTAAGTTAGTGCTGCACGATATTGGAAAACTCTAACCTTGCGATATTTTGTTATTCAGCAATATATATATTGCGATCGCAATGTGGTGGCACAGTGGGTAGCACGTTCACCTCACAGTAGGAAGGTCGCTGGTTTGAGCCTCGGCTGGGTCAGTTGGCGTTTCTGTGTGGAGTTTGCATGTTCTACCCATGTTCGTGTGGCTTTCCTCCGAGTGCTCCGGTTTCCACCCACAGTCCAAAATGAATTGGGTATGCTAAAATTGACTGCAGTGTATGAGTGTGAGAGTGAATGAGTGTGGATGTTTCCCAGTGATGGGTTGTGGCTGGAAGGGCATCCGCTGCGTAAAACATATGCTGGATACGTTGGTGGATCATTCTGCTGTGGCAACCCCAGATTAATAAAGGGACTAAGCCAAAAAGAAAACGAATGAATGGATATATTGCGATATGAGGTGGCATGGTGGCGCAGTGGTTAGCATCATCGCCTCACAGCAAGAAGTTTGCCAGTTCGAGCCCAGGCTGGGCCAGTTGGCATTTCTGTGTAGAGTTTGCATGTTCTCCCCGTGTTGGCATGGGTTTTCTCCAGGAACTCCAGTTTCCCCCACAGTCCAAAGACATGCGGTACAGGTCAATTGAATAAACTAAATTGGCCGTAGTGTATGTGTGAGAGTATGGGTGTTTCCCAGTACTGGGTTGTACCTGAAAGAGCATCCGCTGTGTAAAACATATGCTGGATAAGTTGGCGGTTCATTTCACTGTGGCAACCCCTGATGAATAAAGGGACTAGGTCGAAGGAAAATGAATAAATATTGGGATATGAATACAATTTCACCAGATGACTTGAATCTCTCTATTTGGAAAGAATTGATCATTTTAGATTGACTGAGATGACTAGCAGAGAAGTGCATCTGCATAAAATCTTATAAACAATCTACAAACATAGATAAATACAGTAAAGAAAAAAAATACAATTTAAATAGTGTTCAATTTTTTTGGTCTAACAGTATTTAGGTACAGTAATTGAATAATAAAATAATTCTATAAAATGAATGATTATTAAAGTTACAAACTGTACAATTTTTATGCCTAAATTCATTTAAAAAAATCATTACACAGCCACAGGCCTCAAAAACACATGTAAATGCTGCATATCATTGCATAACATAGCAAATATATTTGTTGCTGTGTGACTATTGCGAATAATCACGTTGCGAAATCGATGCTGAAACGATATATTGTGCAGCCCTAATCTAAATCCTCAGGGACGTCAGCACACATCTGAAGAGGATGAACTGGTAGACACCATCCATAATATATTGTCCAGTACCGATATGGCTGCCAATTTTTTTTCTATTCATCAAAAATAATGCTAAGAAATCTTAAATCCCAATTTCTACAAAAATATTAATAAGAAATATATGCACGTTTAAGTAGTCTCAGGTCCCTTTGTTTGGCCAGGGATTGAACGGCAGAGTTGTATCACATTTTGACACTCTATCTCTTTTTAAACCAAAACCTGCGAAGCATGAACGAACACACCCTAAAACTCATCTTTATAAGCTCTAAGATCAAAGAGTTCATTTGGCAAAGACCCCACAACACACACTCTCCCTCACTAAATTCCTGTAGTCATAAACTAATTACTCAGTGTCAGCACCTTATCTGAGAAGGAGTTTTGTTTTGAAAGACTGGGCGGTCCAAATCTGGGCCCTCCTATATTTAATATCACACACACAGAAGAGGCAAAAGGCCACGTTTTAACACCTACATGCCAAAGTCGCACATCTCAGCATAATCTGCTGCATTCATGCCGAGCCACAGAGCCTTATTCTGTGCGACTATGTATACGTGTGTACATCTAAATGTCAACAGTGAGATCACAGCACATCCACAAGCAGTGCTTTCATTAGCGGGGGCCGAGAAAAAAAAGTGGCAGTGGAAAAAGCAATGCTGTCTTGGACATAACAGAAGCTGCTTTACCACAGCACTGCAGTTGTGTATCAGATCCAGAGTAATGTTGACCTAACAGTGCTGACGTGGGACCAGTGTCCCTCCTGCTTGCCTGCTGACTGACCACTATTCATCAGCGCTATCCACAGCACAAAATCCCTTTGATGTTACATCTTAATCAAAGTAAGTAACAATGTTCAACATGCTGTAGTAGCAGCAAGTTTGTGTTGACTGTAGCTGGTGTATATTGTTTGGTATGTAATACATTTAAGATTAAAATATTTATCTGAAAAGCACATATTGTGGAACATTCATTAATTTTCCTTTGGATTATTCTCTATTTCAGAGGTCACCACAGTGGAATGAACCACCAACTATTCCAGCATATGTTTTACGCAGTGGATGTCCTCCCAGCTGCAACCCAGTACTGGGAAACACCAATACACACTCATTCACACACACACTCATACACTACGACCAATTTAGTTTATTCAGTTCACCCGGAGGAAACCCACAAAACACGAGGAGAACATGCAAACTCCACACAGAAATGCCAACTGGCCCACCCAGGACTCAAACCAGCAACCTCCTTGCTGTGAGGTGACAGTGCTAACTACTGAGTGACCGTGCTGCCTTATTGTGGAACAGTCCAAAATATATATTGAAACATTAGCAATGAATAATTAGTCATTTATAGATATTGGATTATAATGATATGATGCGCATACACTGGAAATGACACCAGCAACTTTAGCTAATGGGTTTTAAAAGTTACTAGCTATTCAGCATTTTACATGATTAAAGTGGTCTACTGCATACAAAAATTTACTTCTATTCATGTCCCAGTCATTTTAAAAGGCAATTTTCATAACCACATTAAAGGGTTAATTTACCCGATAGTGAAAATTCTATTGTTTTGAAGTCCTCTGAGATCTTTGTTGATCATCCGAACACAAATGAAGATATTTTAGATGAAATTCGAGAGCTGATGAAATGGAAATGATAGATGGAAATGATCACTAGTAACAAGTTCAGAAAAGGAACAAAACACATTGTCAAAATGTGACGTCAGTTGTAATCATACGAAGCTCAAAGAACAGTTTTATACACAAAAAAATTCAGTAAAAAGAACTTTGTTCGCCTCAGTCTCCTTTGTCAGATCAAGTCACATTAAATGTTTTTGCTTCCTTTTCTGGACTTCGAATCTCTCAGGATTCACCTCTTGGATTTGTGTTTCGAAGATGAACAAATGTCTCAGAAAATAGGAATGACATGAGGGTAAGTAACAGACATTTTGGTAACACTTTAGTTTAGGTTACAATTCATGCTATTAACTACTGACTTATTACCTGCCTATTTTTAAGTTATAGTACATTAGTAGTTATAAAGTATGATCTTATTCTGCATCCCTAATCATACCCAAAACCTAAACCCAACTTCTACCTTATTAACTATTGATAAACAGCAAATTAGTCGTTTATTAATCTAGGAGTGTTATTTAATGGTTTGTTAATACTGTGAATTGTGACCTAAACAAAGGTGGTAACGACATTTCCAATTTTTGAGTAAACTACCACTTTAGATGTCAACTTTTAAATCTACTTCTTCCATTTGAATAATTATTTCAAAACACAATAAGACACTGTAGGGCTGTTATCAGTCAGATAAAGTAATTAAACTATCTTTCCACTCCATAAGAAATGGAAGTGGCACAGTTTAATAAAGTTAAAATGTAGCATGAACGCATGTATATTTACAGCTCCACATAAAAATGTTTTGTACGTCACTATTTTTTAAATATACAGTGCCTCTAGAAAATCATCATACCCCTTTGAAATAATGACTTCATTTGTCATACAGCCTGAAATCAAATCACATTTCAAATAACCTTTCCAGTCTTTGAAATGTTATTGTAGCCTTCTCTTAACCTGTGCCTTTCTACAACTCTATCCCAAAGGTCTTTTGAAAGCTGTGTGTAATGTGAATAAAGGTATAGATTTTCACAGGGTATGATGATTTTCTATAGAATGAATAATCTGGTAAAATGCTAAATAATATCCTGTTACTAAAAGTTGAAATTTTTATATACATTGAAACTTTCAAACGAATCAAACTTGTAAGGTCTTACCGACTCAGGGGCTTTGATGAAGATTTTGGTATGTCCGAGCTGATACTGGTCTTGGTCCATGTTTACTGAGCGAAGGAGATGCAGCACACCCTGCTTCTCATCGCCACGCCACGTCGGCCATGACTCCTTCGTTAAAATGGCGTACCTGACACACAGAAACAGAGAGAACAAGACAATTTTAGCATTAGAAGAACAAAATCATACATTGGATTACATGTATACATTGTTCATTTATATGGAAGTACAAAATGTTCTGTTGATAGTGTAAAATTATTAGTGCAGAGAGTGTGTCTGTGCATGTATATGTGTAAAATAATAAATCTAAAACCAACAAGGCATATAATGTTGACACAATAAAGATGATTTTAGGATTTTACTTCTGTAAAAAGTTTATACCCCCGTGAAACCTGAAGTAACTGGTGTCAGAATGGAGGAATTAGACTCTTAAGTAAACTCAAATGATGCATGACCACTTCACAATGAGATAACACTGAGGAAACGGTGTCTTCCCAGAAAATTATGACACCAGATGTGACCAAAATAGAAAATCACTTGTTCAATGATATTGCATGAGGAGCAATCATCTTTGAAAATGATTTTGAAATGGTCTTTACCTGTTCAAGAACTTGCGAAAGATTCGTCTGTAAGCATACCCTGCACGTCTTACTCTTATATTCTCCTTCAGACCCAAATACTCCACCTGGTGCTTCACTCTGGAGGGAAAGATGAAGAGGAAGGAAGGTTATTCACGACAAAGTCAAAAACCCCCTTTACAGAAATTCTTCTCAGCCTGTTACAATTCCATAGACAAATAAGGTATTTCTTGTGGTTTCCCCATTAGCCTTTCCAAAACAAAAAAGAAAAAAAGACTTAATAATGCAAATCTCATGAATACACTTCCTGAGAATGAAGTGTGAGCGCTAATTATACTGGCCGACTTGAACAATGCTCACAAATCCTCATAACAGGAAGACCGTTAAAGGCTGAACAATGTGTTGTACCGGATCAGAACATTTCATTCCACATTACTTCCAAAAACACTCTGGCAAAAGAGGAGAAAGGCAGGAAAAGTAAACAAAAAAAAGGTGAAAGAAATGTTGGAACAAAGGACAACCATGCTGAGAATAAAAAAAAAATGCATTTATTTTTATATTTATTTTGAGTAAATATAATACTTTTGCTCAGCGAGGATGCATCAAAATTGCTTTTAGAAATTCTGTCCAAAACGCCTCCAACTTCTAAAAAGAACAGGCTACTACTTGGTAAAGACGTTTCTTACTTAAACTATTGATTTCATTTTACTCTAACATGAATATTATATCCCCTTTAACAAATTGCAGTACTTTAAAGTATTTTCTGTGCAATATTTTTCCTGCATAACATCGTATTATCCAAGATTTGTGTGTTGTGCAGTCCCTTCATGATTTTGCAGGAAAATTTTGGATATTAGCAGCCTAAAAATGACGTTACTTTCTTCAATTATTGCGTTTTGCTGTGAAAATGCATCAAAATCTTAGTTGTATACTTGAGCTGAGCTGAATGTGATCCTAAATGAAAAATTCAACTTTTTCTCTCACCTGCTTTCCTCCCAGTCTTTGGGCTTCTTGGTCTCGTTGGGTTTGATACAGCGGATGTAGTGAGGTGTGCACTTCATCAGGGTGCTCACTAGATCATTGGCTTGTTTCTGACATTAACAAAAAAAAAATAGAGCAATTAATCACAACAAGAAAATTAAACACCAGCAGAAGCCTAGTAGAAACATTGGAAAAAGCTAGCTCATATGAACACCCATCCATAGACACTGCTCTCAAAGAAATCCAAAAAGTTTTTAAAAGAAGTGAACAGAGATTGTAAACTGCACTGTAAATACCTAATTAAGTTATAATTGCTTAATTGAATTTGCGCAAACTCGTTGCCTTAATTCAATTAAGCAATCTGAACTT
The DNA here is from genome assembly GCA_903798205.1 of Danio tinwini. Lineage (NCBI taxonomy): Eukaryota > Metazoa > Chordata > Actinopteri > Cypriniformes > Danionidae > Danio > Danio tinwini. The sequence goes on from CAIGQZ010001108.1 coordinate 15,430,008, forward strand.
AATTATTTATTTCTTACTAATATACTACAAATATTCCTTACTTCACATATACTCACATTAACCTAGACTATTGAAGTTTTATTGACTTAACTCGATCTGTAATCTAAGTCTAAAATTATAGAAACCTCTGTAAATCTCACACTTAATCATGTCTGCCTATTTTAATTGTGGGCAAAAAATTCACAATAACACTTAATTTCTGAGTCTGACAAAGCATGCTGAGAACTAGAAATCTGAATGGTTAAGTGAACTGAATCACAAGTTCACGGGTAACACTTTACAATAAGGTTCATTAGTTAATGCATTAACTAACATGAACTAATCATGAACAACACTTGTACATCATCTATTAATCATAATTCAACATTCACTGATGCATTAATAACATTCAAGTTCATGCTTGTTAACATTAGTTAAAGCACCGTGAATTAACATGAACTAACAATGAACAACTGTATTTTCATTAACTAACGTTAACTAATGAACCTTATTGTAAAGTGTTACTAGTTCCCGTAACTTGTTTCTATTAAGTACAATGAACTTTCATAAAAAATATAAGTCAGATGAACTCAATTAATTTAATGAATTGCTCTGTTCAATTTCACAGTGTGGAATGTCTGTCCTACTTGTGATTTGATAAACCAAAATGCATTATAACAGCTGGTGTAAAACTGGGCCAGAGAGTACCTGCAATTTGGTTCAAATAGTCTTAAATTTAACTCACCTTAATTTTACTCCCTGCAGTAGTCGGTCTGCCTTTTTTCTCAGCATTGAGGTTTTCTGGAAACAGGGCACGGATGAAGGCTCTGATGATGAGAATAGAAGCAGACAGGATTGATTCGGTGTTGGCAGACAGAGAAAGGAATATACAGCAGGAGAAACACAGACTGTAACAGACAGGAATGTTTTGAATCAAGTCTCTCAGCTGCAAACCAGGATGTTAATTTCTGCAAGAGTTCATCGTCACCTGGATAGGGTTTGAGTTTGACTCAATGTTCATTCTTTTTACTGGGCTTGATCATATATTAGTATATGTGTTAATACTGGTTTCCTCATAGTAGATATATGGTATTTCAATATTCATGGAACAAATATCAGTGTATGTCTATGGAACTTGTTAAGCTGAAGTGTGTTTTTGACCAGATTTTGCCGCAGATGTTAGTTGGTTATAGAACTGTGGAATATAATTGTTTTACCAAAGAATCAGAACGCTAATGTGAATGTTGTTGCACGTCTGTAAGAAGCAAAAGCATTGACTATGATGTTCCGGTTTTGTATTCTATAAAAAAAAACAAGAAAAAAAATGACTTTTTCATTTAATTATGCGTTATTTTATTGTTCTACTATTTTTTTTCATCTTTGCAGCTTTTTGTTTTAAAACAAAGAACACACAACACAAATTCAATTAAGCAATTATAACTTAATTAGGTATTTACAGTGCAGTTTACAATCTCTGTTCACTTCTTTTAAAAACTTTTTGGATTTCTTTGAGAGCAGTGTCTATGGATGGGTGTTCATATGAGCTAGCTTTTTCCAATGTTTCTACTAGGCTTCTGCTGGTGTTTAATTTTCTTGTTGTGATTAATTGCTCTATTTTTTGTTGTTGTTTGTGGTTATTAATACAGTAATTAAATAATTGTAGTAAAAAATGCATAATTTTTAATTTCATAATTAATTAACTATGCCCTAAATATCAAATCAAAAGGCAACCTCTTCTAAGTGGTTACATAGCAAAGTAACATAGCAATCTACTTTTTAATGTGTTTAAAAGTGTTTTTAGTGTGTCATTATAAGGAATTTTCTTGGCAGAATAAACAAGCTAAATGAATTTGAAAGTTTCCAGAAGTCACAGATTATCTTCCAAAATGTTCTGTGTATTTCTACTTACATTTCAAAGTGCCATAATTTAAATACATTATTTTAGGTTTGGCATTTATAATGAATTTTGTTTATAGTGAATGCCACTATTTCTGTTTTATTCTTTTATTTTTCTGAGTACTGATAAATTAGTTTGTAAAATATTACTATGCCCACATGGAATATGCGCGTGCAGAAATCCACATATTTTTTATCCTATCAGTCTGTCTATTTATTTACTTGTGTAAACATGTGTAAATTTATATTTATTCAGTTTTTAATGTAATTTCAGTAATATCATAGTCAAATATGAAAATTTTCATATGATTTATTTACAATACAGTTTGTAAAGTAATATTTCTAATTGGATTTGCATTATTTTATATGTCATATATTACGTTTTTAGTTAGGATACTCCAATAATTGTTCCCCATAAATCTGCATTTTTTTTAACAAAATTCTTAGCAGAAATAGCAAAAAAGTTCGCAGATTTTGTCTGGCCCCAAGTATGAGAAAATAAATACATATTTATAAAGACTTGTGCAGCCTAGTTTACTTTCGTTTTTTTTTTTTTTTTTTTAAGATAACCAAGACAAGAAACAACAAACAATCTTTCTGTGGTTATGAAATTCATAATTTGTCATTTTATAATTGAATAACTATGCCTTAAAATGTGATCAATTCAAATCACATCTCTAGGTGGTTGCATAACAAAAACATCTACTCTTTTTTTTATGCATTGTGACATTAATATTCTTGACACAATGAACAAGCTAAATCCATTTGGGAGTACTGCATTGTCCAGAAGTGTATCACCTGAAATGTTCAGTGTATTTCTCAAAATTTTTTCCTGAACATTATACATTTTTTGTGAAGTAAGGGGAAATAAATACATATTTATTATAACTGAAAACATTTTCATTTTATTAAGGGCTATCGGCAGCCTATTTTACACCATTCCTTGTGTTACACATTAATTAATTTATTTATATTTTTTACCAAGGAACACATTTACTGTCAGGTGCAAGTCCAAAAAACAAGGTATCTGTGTGACATATTATGGAAGACTTAAATGTCGATATTAAGCTTAAATTTAATGTTTAAGTTACATTTCTTCTAATCTGAATCTGAAAGCTCAGCATGGTTTGTTTTTAAAGCTTTTTATAGGGTTAAAGGTCAGGAGGTCTAACTGTGCAGATGGAAAGGAAACCCTGCTTCATCACAGAATTTACAGAAAAAAAATTCTCTTTCTTCTAAGACCTTCTGGCTGGTGTAAAGGAAGTTCCCCTGCAAATCCAGTGTCTGTGTATGTGTGTCTGCACATATGCATGACAGCACGTGTCTGAACGCCGTCTGAAAGTGGACCCCCACAATGCCTCACAAAGAGTCTGCAGGAGGAGACGGTTTGCACAGATGGCTTCTGGGGCCAAAAAGAGGCCCAGAAGCACATAAGAGCGACATGCACCCTTTCAGCAGTACTCCCTTGAGAGATAAAGTGGCCTTTTGGACTCAACGAAACAATGATAATCTCCTGCACACTTCTATTGTAGGCCCAGCGCCTTCAGCTGGCTTTTTTAGATTCATGCTTTGCATATATTAAGTTCAAGTTCTCCTAGTGACTGAGGTGTTTCTGCTCCAGGCAGCAGCTGAACCATCAGAGAATAATGGTGGAAGACAAACAGACACTTACATTTCACTGCTCTGCATCAGCTCAATCAGGTCAGTGAACAGCACGTCTCTGTTCCTCTCACAGAAACCCTCTGCATCATAGGACACCTGGAGAGACAAGTAACAGAGCATTGAAACAGTTGTGCACTCTGGATATTGTATGATACACATATTAATCAAATTCAACATAGTAATGATTTGTTTTAAAGGGTTACTTCACCCAAAACTAAAAATTCAGTTTTTAATTACTCATCCTAATGTTGTTCTGACCCCCTGAGACCTTTGTATATCTTTGGAAAGTAAATTAAGATATTTGAGATGAAATCAGAGGACTAATATCCTTCATAGATAACAATGGTCCTGAGAGGTTTAAAGTGCAGAAATAAATCAAAAACATTAAAAGTGGTTTTGGAGCTTCGTATGGTTAAAGTAGAACCACTGAAGTCACATGGAATGTTTTGACAATGTTTTTGGTTCTTTTTCTGGAATTTGAACATCTCAGGAGCAATGTTGTGTATGAAGGATGAGGGAGCTCTCAGAATTCATCTAAAATATCTTTATTTGTGTTTCAAGAATTCACTCTTAGCTGATGATTGATAATAAAGCGTGTTTGGCATGCTGTCCTGGGAGAGAGCCCTGAGCTCAAAAGATCCTCGAGCCAGGGGCTCCCTCCTGATAGAAAGGTGAGAGGGGAGTTTGAGCTTGAGAACTCCCCTGCTTATAAATGGCAAACTATAAATTGCAATGGAAATATACTGCTCACTCATCTATAGCGCCAATTTGGTTTGGTCAATTCACCTATGTCGCATGTCTTTGGACTGTGAGAGGAAACCGGTGGAAACCCACACGAGCACACGGAGAACATGTAAATTCGCACAAAAACATTGGCTGGCCTGGTAAGGACTTGAACCAATGACATTCTTGCTGTAAGGCAAGTCTATGTGCCACCCTGTCTAGAAAGGAAGGAGGAGTAGGGGTGAAAGGGGGAATTCCTCAAAACGAAGATACTGAGTAAGAATTTCAGTTTTTTTGTTGTTTTTTTTTTTACTTTATTTTTATACATTAAAACATTTTACAGAACAAAACATTCAGTGACAGCAGCGATTATTTAAAAAGGACAAAAAAGTAACCCTAGATGTAAATAAAAACTAATTTCAGTTTCAAAGAAGCTAGAAATACTATTTCCTGTTCAGATATAAAGTAACAGGTGCCCATCTTTGTTTAAAAGTATCCAGTTTCAATTGAAGTTGAGCAGTCATATACTCCATTCTATATATAGATTCAAGCTTTTCTATCCACTGTACTATTGTTGGAGGGTGTGGCTTCATCCAATTTATTGTTATAGTCTTTCTTGTACTTAGTAAAAGTATATGGAGTATACAGTTGCAAATTAGAATTATTCAACCCCCTGATTTATTAGCCCCCCTGTTTATTTTTTTCCCCAATTTCTGTTTAACAGAGAGAAGATTTTTTCAACACATTTCTAAACATATTAGTTTAAATAACGTATCTCTAATAACTGATTTATTTAATCTTTGACATGATGACAGTAAATAATATTTGACTAGATATTTTTCAAGACACTTCTATACAGCTTAAAGTGACATTTAAAGGCTTAACTATGTTAATTAGGTTAACTAGGCAGGTTAGGGTAATTAGGCAAGTTATTGTATAACGATGGTTTGTTCTGTAGACTAGGGAAAAAATAGCTTAAAGGGGTTAATAATTTTGATCTTAAAATAGGTTTTAAAAATTAAAAACTGCTTTTATTCTAGCCAAAATAAAACAAATAAGACTTTCTCCAGAAGAAAAAAATATTATCAGACATACTATGAAAATTTCCTTGTTCTGTTAAACATCATTTAGGAAATATTTAAAAAAGTAAAAAAAAATCAAAGGGGGTTCAATAATTCTGATTGCAACTGTATATCTCAGATTTTTTTATATATATCCTGGGGTATCCCTTCAAGCAAGAAAAACATAGGAGTAAAAGATATATCTAACTGCATAATTTTCATTATCTCAATTTTTACCCCTTGCCAAAATGCAAGTCTTCGGACATTCCCAAAATATATATGCGTGATTACATACATTCCCACAACCCCTCCAGCATTCCGTGGACTGTGGACTGTTAGCATATTTTGATATCATCAATGGTGTTCTAAAAAACCAAATTTTTGTTTTTCAGTCAAACTCTTTCCAATTATGGCTATTGATCCCCTTATGAGATTCTGAACATATGTTTTTCCAAAAATCATCCTCAATTTTTTCATTAATTTCAAATTCCCATTTTGCCTTAATATGAAGGGTGTTATCTGTTGAATCCAGAATTAGTCGTTTGTATATGTGTGATATGTGTCTATTTTGTAAATAGTTTTTTTTTATATCAATAAAATACTGTTCCACATTAGTTGGGACTTTTTTGAATATGTCCTTTTCTTTATGATTTGTAATATAGCTTCTTAATTGTAAGTTTTGAAAGAAATCGCATGATGACAACATAAGTTTGTCTTTAAGATCAGAAAATGAATGCATAGTGTTTTCATTAAATAACTGATCAATTATCATAAGACCCTTATCGCACCGTTTTAAAAGTGACATCCCATTTAGATGGTAAGAACTCAAGGTTATCTGCTATAGACATAACTCTTGATACGGTTGCCATTCCTCTTAGTTTTTTTTAACTGTTGTCCAAACTCTCAGAGTTTAAGAATTTCTGGTTGTTTATGGTGAGTTAGAATAGGTGAATCGTGTTTTAGACTGATTGGTGGATCGTCTATTAGCGTTAGTGTTCATCATAAGCACGCGCTCCTCTCGAAATTAGTTTCACAGTTCGAAGATGAACGAAGGTCTCAGGAGATTGGAATTCCATAAGGGTGAATAATTAATAATTAATATTTTTAGGGGAAAAAATTAATCCATCTAAACAAAAAAAAATTCAGTCCAGTCTATAGTGACACAAGATCTTTCAGCCATCATTATATGTGATTTTGTGCTTATGTTTGGTGCATAATGTAGAAAGTATTTATTGCTTAATATTTTTGGTGGAAACATATGTTCTTTGATAAACAAAGTATTTAAAATCTGAAATCTTTATTTCATCATGATTTCAATTTCTATTGAAGTCTGCTGAATTTTTAAAAAGTCTCATTTACTCCAAATTTGAACTATATAATATAAGTTTTTCACAACAACAACAACAACAACAACAACAACAACAACAACAACAACAAC
>CAIGQZ010001108.1:15443374-15472523 GCA_903798205.1 Danio tinwini
ATATATATATATATATATATATATATATATATATAATTTCTTTTCCTTTAAGTTTTACATTTTTGTTAGGTTTTATTTTGGGTTAAACTTATTTATTTAATTAATATTTATTTTAATTCATATATTCTCTCTTATTTCATTCATTATTTTTTAACAATCTTTTACATTTTGACTCAAGTAATTCTCAAGTAATCCTAAGTAATCCTCAAACACATGCATGAATGTTGGTATACGAATAAAATCTAGAAGTAGTAAAGTAGTAGTACATGCTTACATATTAGCGGTTTACTTTTTATATAAGGTATAGCATGTTATAAGTACTTTATATTGCCTGAAACTCAATCAAAACTCAACAAGTAAATCACCATATAGTAACCTCTAGTGTTCTGACATACACCAGGAAAACAGCTTGTAGATTTCTCTCTGATCAGCATAAGCTTTAACACAGAGAAGCACTTTCTCACACGCTGTCACACCGACATGGATGGTTAAGGTCTCTCTTGTTATAAATTTCATGGCTCTTTGTGTCTGGTCTCTCTGTGAGTGCAGTAAATTGAATTTGGAGGCATATCAAGCATTTTCAGGCCATTAGACAAGCAGTCATGGGAAGAGAAAGGAGGCATGTGTGGATATGGATCTGAAATTCCATGTTTATTAATGTATGTTTTATTGACTTAACTGCACTTGGCAAAGACGGACCAAATCTAACTTTTAAAATAGATGTATGTTTGATTGACACAGCAAGCGACAAACTTACTATTTTACTCTCAATGAGGTCACAGACGATCTTATTGTTGAAGTACTCTATTTGAGTCCATCTGATTCCTTCCTGTACATACTCATCCTGAAGAGAGCAAAAAGACAACAGAAAAAAAGTAAAGTTATGAGAATGATATTATACTGGGTGGAACAGAAGAATATATCACTGGAACTGGGTTAAAAGTGTGACTTAAGGGGGCCTTGAATGAATCTTTTGACATGTACACTGTACAAATGCTACAGTAAAATCTTGGTTAATAGTAAGATTCCTAAGTATACAGTGCTCAGCATATATGAGTACACTCCTCACAAATCTCTCATTTAAAGTTATATTTTCTATAGGATGCTTACAATATTATATTTGTGCATATTCATTCGATTAGTCAGTACTGAAGCCAAACCTGGAGCTTATCTAATAAAAAAAAAAAAAACCTTATGATAATGGTTAAAAAATTAGTGGGCCAAATTTAGATATTAGGGGAAAATATTAAATAACATTTTCAAAAATAGCAAAAATCAAGAGAAACAAAAAATATATACAATTTTGTTGAAATGTTGTAGTTTTTGCAATATTTTTCATGCATTTATTGTAGTATAATTTCATTTATAAAGATGTTATGTGACTAAAATATTATTTTAATAAATATATCTGTTTAATAAATCTGATTTATTCAAATGCACCAATATACATTACCCATATTCACTGAAAAATGGATAAAATATTCATTTTCAAAATAGGGTGTACTCAATTATGCTGAGCACTGTATATGGTGAATAACCATGAATTGATTTCCCTGCATTAACAGTTTTGTTGACATTTATATGATTTGTTTAGTTTGTTTTCTAATGTGTTATGTAATTTAGAGTTTTATGTTACATCAAATTTTCATAAATAGTGTTTATTGTATTACTTTTATTTTATGTGTGTTTAGTAGTTATGTGAATTTCTCTGCTCGTGGGAAACTTTGTTTGTAAGGAACATTACTTCATCATATGATTTTCTTATCACCTTATGGTTGTGATTTTGTCTGTCTAACAAAAACTACTATGTGTAGATATGTTAGTACTTCAAAACATTGGTGTACTAACACATTTAAAACAGCCACAAGACTGACCAAAGTGCTGAACATAAGACAGAGTAAAATAAAGAGGCAGACTATAAAAACATAAAAATGAACCAGGACAAACGACTGAATAAATTAAAAAATGAAGCAGTTGAAAAAGCTATTAAAATAATATTAAAAGGCCAAGCTGAACAGATAAGTATTTAGGAGGGATTTAAAAATAGATAGTGATGGAGCCATTCTAATCTCAAGCCGCAAAGTGTTTCATAACCGTGGATCTACCACAGAGAAGTATCTCATAAATGATAATAAATAAATAAATGAAATACAGTAGATTATTTTCAAATTTTAAAATGAACATTTTTTAACTGTATTTTTATTGGTAAATGTCTGGCAACCACTGCTAATTTTGTTTTATCATACATTTTTGGCTTACCAGGGGCTGAAGTGTACTTGAAATAGATTTTTTTTATAAAGAATGACACAAGATGATGTGCAAAGCCAAAATGTGGAAAAACACAGTCACTGCTTTCCTTCTGTCCTTTAATAAAGCTCTAGGTCATGTTAGGAAGAACTTGATCCTTTGTTCACTTTATTTTACAGCAGATTCATTTTCAAACCATTTGTTTTTTATTTCATTTTCACAATTCAACATTTTGTGCCATGTTGTGAACACTAACATTAATTATATAATGCTTATTGGCTGAACTTCAGAGCACAGTACAAAAAATATATAAAAGGCCTCTTCATGTCCCCATTAAAACAAAAACACTATTTTGCTGATCAAAATCCAAACAAAAATACAGTAAAATGTCACCTGCTCAGCTTTCAGAGTCAGTTCAATGAAAATCTGCTGCAGTTTTTCATTCACAAAGTTGATGCAGAACTGTTCAAATCCATTTTTCTAAAAAGCAAAATAAAACACAAACATTAAAAAACTGATTGATGAAATGAAAACACCATCAGTAGCCGAATGGAAAGAAATAAGACATAAATATCACAAACAACAGATTTCAATAAAGGCCAGCAATAGCAAATACACAGTTCCTGTTTAAGATTTCAGTATTTTTGTGGTTAACTGGAATGGTAATAGGGCAGGATCAAATTAAAAGGGTTGAAAGCCCTGTTATCCAGCTTTATCCTTTTACTGCAGACGACACAGGTAGTTATCTTAAAGGTCTAAATACCAGATGCTAAACCAAGAGATTATCTGATTAGTCAAGGTCATTAATCTGTTATCTGTTTACAAAAACAGAAGGGAACCATTCCAGACAATTAAAAATCCTCTCATCTCATTAGGTAGACATCCTAATAGCTGCTTTGAAGTAATCGTTTAATTAGTGACTAGTAAATAAAAGCCTCACCTGGAAAATCTCAAAGCCGTAGATATCCAATACTCCGATGTTCAGCTCCTGGTGTTCCTTAACCATGGCTTTATTGATGGACTACAGAAAAACAGGAGCCTGTTAGGTATTTATTTCTTCCCTAGCATCTATTTATTTTAAAGAGGGATGTATGTGAATATGGTTTTGTACCTCTACCAGGTAGTCAAAAACACGTGAGTGTAGAGCTTTGGAGAGAGCGTCGCGTGTGAAGCATGCTTGTTCCACATTCAGAGTCACATCTATTGACTCAGACTTGCCTCCCCATTTGCCGTCCATCTTTCGGCTGGTGAGTTTTTCTTTTAGGCGTTCCTGATCGATGCCCAACAGGAAGGTAGGAAAGGCCAGAACTGAAAGTGAAAAAAATCAGATTGAATAAGCAGGGCTTGACATTAACTTTTTTGATTACCAGCCACTGTGGCTAGTAGTTTTCCAACATTACAAGCCACTCGCCATTTTCACAAGCCACAATTTTGTAGCCACATGCCTCCTCATTCATTTAACTTTTTTTGTGTATGAACTTGCTTAATGTGCATGAGCAAATGGGCTGTGGTTTCATAGTGTCGCATTGCAATTTGCTTTTATTTTACAGGAGTTTTCGGGCTCAATACTAAGGATTTATCAAATTTATCTCTGACCACACCAAAAATAAATAACTAAGTATTTCTTAGCCACAAATGTTAAATAATATGTCAAAACATGCTAAATCTAGCTGTGTATATGCTCTTTTTATTCAATAAAACCTTTCTTAAAAAAAACTATTACATAAAAAAAAAACATATTGCCATGTATCCAAAACTACGCACAGTAGCCTAGTCTGTCCAGGCTAAAGGTCTCTCGGATCACTAGTTAACTACACATACTTGGGGAGTTAATCTATTATTAAAAAGCAATGTTATTATAAAAGTGATAATTTAACCCTATTAACAAAAATAATCGTAAGCAAAAGAAACATACTGTGTGTGATAATGGAAGGATGATCACGCACACACGGGTAACGTTAGGCCCATATTTGTTCTGTTTAAAGAATAGTTCAAACAAAACTGGCAACCGCTGCTGCTTACAAAAAGACATATTTTAGAAACATCCGGAGCTTTTGGAAGCAGCAGGACTGTGTGTGCACGAGCATCACTTTTTGTCCAGTCTATTTCAAACAGAACCGATTGCAGCAGTTGCGTTTCCAGGCACGTTTGCTTTGCGCCAGGAAACGGGAGCGTGCATGCTTTTTAAACAGTCGTGCACATCACATCACCTGTGCGTGCGAGTGATCATCCTCTCATTCGGTATTCACCTGCTTTCTTTTGCTCGCGTAAATGCTATTTTTGTCTGAACCCTGTTTTTAAGTAAACTATAATTTAAAAATGATCTTCAACCCAAAGTGGCTAGTAAGAGTGTCTGTCTAACCCACCACAGCTGAAATCTACATGCATTTGGCGGGTTGGCGGGTGTTAATGTAAAGCCCTGCAAATAAGTGTTTCTAAATGTGTAATATACTGTACACTACACTCTCAGAAATAAAGGTACGTGAGTTGTCACTGGGGTGGTACCTTTTCAAAAGGTACACATTTGTACCTAAAAGGTCCATTAAAATACCTCAAGGGTACATATTAGCACCTAAAAAGTACAAAAGTGTTCCTCTTAAAAGTTGTTGGTACTAATATATACTTTTGAGGTACCAATATGGACCCTTCAAGTACAAATGTGTACCTTTTAAAAACATACCACCCCAGTGACAGCTCTCGTACCTTTATTTCTGAGAGTGTACAGTTAAAATGTTTGAGTTCTGGATATAATGTAAATATACACTACACAAGATTGATGAAACATAAGATTAAATAACTTTGCTTTAGTTAGACATTTTAAGAAACAGTTTACTACAGGAGGTACAGTAGAAACACGGTATGATAGAACAGAAAAAAGTTTACAGTATTGTTTACAGTGAACAACATTTCCCTGAAACACACAAGAGCATTCTGAACACAAATACAACAGCAAAAGCCCAGATAAAAAGGGGGGATCTAAAAAAAGCACAAAACTATTGTTTCTAATCTGTGCAATCTTCAGTGTTAGGCCACATGTTTTCATCAACATCACTCCTCAAAGTCCTACCTTTTACTGTATAAGAGTAAATGTAAGAGAAAAAAATAACCCCTGCCACTGAGTCTACGCCAGACTGGAATCAGCTGTGGTTGGCCCAGTGCACTCAACATAAATCAGCTGTGTGTCAATTATTCAATAGTTTGTTTATTATCAGCTGAGATATTTTTTGATATTGATATTGTTTTTGAACTGATATCATTGCAGAAGCAGAGGTTTTTATATTGTATCTATGGGTTTAAATATTGTTTTTTGCTATTGTGGGATGTTGTGTGTTAACGTTCGCAAATACTACGAAAACAATCCATAATTTTGTTGGGAGGTATAGTTTGTCTGTTATGAAAATGTAAGCATTGTGGAAATGTGTTCACTGACTGCATATTGGGTAAAAATGACATAAAATGTGTGAATGGTATGGCCACAAAAGACCAACGCTGTGCTAACGGTGTTTAGAGTTTTAAAATGTGACAACTGGTTGGACAAATGCTTGTTAGCGACTAAAAAAACTGTAATAGACAATTAAAATCCAGAATTAAATTTATAAACTTGAACTGTACTTGAACTAAAATGAGCAAACTGTTCCATGCTTACTAGTTTTAAGACCAAGTAATGCTGTAAATGTATATTACGCATTGTGTTATTACCAACATTTTATAAAAAAAAAAAAAATCTTGCCAACTTAAAACTCTAAGCAAGACAAAGGAGTCTACAACTATAGAATTCTACTGAACATGCTAGCAAACAAATGCTACAGTGCAGTGTTTCTCAACCACGTTCCTGGACAACCACCAACACTACATGTTTTGGATGCCTCCGTTCACTGTCACACCCATTACAGGTCTTTTAGTCTCTGCTAATGAGCTGATGATCTGAATCAGGTGTGTTTGTTTATGGAGACATGTGCTGCATCCCAATCCGCATACTTATACTACGCCCTAAAAGTATGTACTCTTTTGTGAAGGAAAAATACATACTTTTGAATGTGTAACAGAAGAGTATGCAAGCTTTGGGACATACTACTTCCTCATTAACAGATTGTTATGTTGCTTAGTTATGAGCCCTGTCAATCCTCCACACATCGTCCACATTTCTGTTGTATTTATTTTCCTACCTTATTGGAGAGAAGCAGCAGGTTAATCCACCATTCACGAGTCTTTTATGCAGAGAAATCTCCTCAGGGGTTTGGATAAATCAGACGGTAATGTCCAAACACGTCTTTATAGAAGTTCAGTATTGTTGTTCAGATGAAATATAACACAGATCACGCGATTTAAAACATTTCCAATGAGTTAGATATTAATTAACAGTCATTCAAACATCTTTACTGAAGCCTCTCTACCTGACGGTTGGTCTTGCACGTCCATCATGTTTGTAGTTTGTTTAAACTTTTCACCCAAGTTTGTAGTTCTAATCGATTTCACGTCCAACTCGTAATGCACTGACACTTCGACACTTAACATTTTGACCTGAAATAGTAAACCATCCGGAAACCTTTGGCATACTCTTTTCGACATACTATGATTTGGGACATACTAATTCTATTTTCAAATACTATTTAGGACGGATAGTATGCGAATTGGGACGGAGTAATGGAAAATGTGCAGAGCTGGTGGTCCTCCAGGAACGTGGTTGAGAAACACTGCTATAGTCCATAGTTGAAGAAACACCAAAATACAGTAGACTATTATAAAAAGAGGGTTTTTTGCACATTATGAAATATTCTAAATTATAAATATACAATATACAAGATTGAACTTGTAGTAGAACTCACTAAGACACTTATGTTATCTTTTATTCTTGCAGAGAATGAACCATTGCGGTTTCTCAATACATAACACACTGCTGTTCAAATGTCTGGGTTCGGTATGACTTTTGTATTACATTTTACACAACTGCTTCCAAACATACATTATACACTACTATTTAAAATTCTTCTTTATTGTCACACAATCTTCAGAAATAATTGTATAAGCTGATTTGGAATGTTTTATGATCAGTCTTAAAATGTTGTACTGTCTGTTACAAACTTTTTTTATTTAAACTGTGATGGTTTTTGACAATAGAAACATTATGGGCTTTATTTTAATGATCTAGGCACAAAGTCTAAAGTCTAAAGTACATAATAAATAATAATACTACTAATAATAACATTATACAAAAGCAATTTGCCAGGAATTAACTGAAAAATGCCCCCCGAGATGAAAAAGGCATGGAGGCAGTGGTTTTATATTTATGTAGAAAGTAATAATTTTTGTAATATTTTTATTTTTTCATTCCTTTTCATATCGTCACCTTAGAATTATAAGGGTCTATCTGACATTTTTGTCAAAATTAAGTTATTGACATATACTTATTAAATGACAACTTATTTACAGTATGGGATGTTTTTTATGAGTTGTTTACATTTTAAGACTTTTTATTTAAAAAACAAACGTTACACACAAACTGTTTGCTATGAAATGCAAAAACTTTTGAAGCTCAATATCTCAAAATCATTCAGAATGCAGATAGAACCTTATAATTCCAATGTGACGATATGTAAAGATATTTGTGTATTGCTGTACATCCTTTGCATTGGAGCATTGGACCTGCACATTGAAGCATTGGACCTGCATAGGCGCATAACTAACACGTTCTGCTTTCAGCTGGTCTAATGCACAGTCTATTTTAGTTCCTCAAAATAGCATTGTGCCAACAATATGCCTTAACACACCTCTTTTCTAGACCGAAACACCCATGAGTCCACAAAGTGGCGCGTGGTGTACTTTATAAATAAATGTTTAAGCTTTATAATTTCATGTTTAATTGGCTAATTAACATAATACAATATCTAATGTCATTTTATTTAAAAAAACTAAACAAAAAGGTGGACAAAAAGAGGTTTAAGGAGTAGATCATACAGTATATATGACTCATGTGCACTTCTTTGGACCCAAACACAATAGATCTCCTCTATAGGCACAAGTTAGACACGAGTCACTGACAGCCCTGTGTCTTACTGCTTTTCAGAGCAGCACTGCCTCATCCCTGACTCACATCCTTAAAAAGGAAACTGCCCTCATTCAGTGCTGATAGTGATGCAGAACGTCATCTAGCTTAATTGTGCCTCATTATTCATATGTGCGGGTGGAGACTCCCAAAACAACGCCACTATAAAAAGACATAGGAGTGACTCTCAAAACTCTCCTTATATGATGTCACTTAGAGGCCTCCATGAAAATCTAGATCTGCAGTAAACGATGTTATCTATAGATTTTATTTCCCAGGACGCATGAGCTCGCCACATACGGTTTTGTCATAAGCAGAGCAGTTGTGTGCCGCGTGTGGTTTTTACATTGGCAAGCCAACACTAAATGTGTGAAAGTCGCTGGCGGCAGACAGGAAGAGGGGTTGGGAAGGGGCAGAACAGGAAAGGCACAGATTAGCTTCGTCTGCTCCCAGCACAGCATGGCTTTATGCCATAGCAAACAGCTTCTGTCATTCAAGTGCATTGCTTCACCTGAGAGATTTGAGATACTTGGAGAAAAGGAGAATGAGACAGGAAACAGAGGGGTGGGCTGAAAGTTCAGAGTTTTACTGGGTAATTTTAGGGTGTGATGTAATATGCAGATGCCAGGCGCATAAACAAAACTCTGTTTCCTAGCGTAATATGGTGTGGCAAGACATTTTGGCTTTGAGTTAATGCAATGAAAGAATCTACAGCAGCACATAGTTCAAATGAGGACACCATTATCAGTGGAAAGACAACTGAAAAATCTAACTCAAATAAAAGTACAATAACTTGCTAAACAAATGAAGCACAAGTGGAGTAAAATGATTGAAGTATGATTAAAAACTGACCTTAAAATAATCAAGAGTATTGAGTAGTATTTTGCTGTATTAACTTTCAACCTGTACCCTGCCAAATTAGAAATGTGGTTACATCAATGCCATTTTCTTTTAAGGGTGTCTCTAAATCTAAATTCGATTATTTGCCATTCATGGAGTATCATTTTAAAATGTGAGAACAAATTGCATTATTGTATGCACTTATAATAAGCCAACAGAAAGCTTGCATTCGTGCAAATGCAAAAACTTTTTGTTAGACGCCATAGACAACATGCAGTTTGTGCATGTATTTGAAAACGTAACATTCTGTATTGCATTTATTGATCTTTTAAGGCAATTTGGTGATTTCAGTCATCATACAATAAGCGTTCTTCATCTTCACATCAGTAACATGCAGTATAAAGTCTTTCTGTCATTGTGTAATGATTTTGTGCCTTCTTAGACACTTTTAATGGTTCCACACGGTACATATTTGCTGCATTTATATAGCAACCATGTCTGGTGGTCACTCTGATGTGCTGACTTTTCTATGCTTGATTTGATTGGAATAACGAGACTGATTACTCAACTAATAAGAAAAAAATAAGTACTGATATAGCACAAAACAATGTACTCACGTAAAAGTACACATTTTTTAACTGCTTAGTAAAGAACAACTCCTTCCAACAACAAATTTGAGTATTTGTAATTCGTTACATTACACCATTGACCATAATAAAGGAAATATGCAAAAATTACGGCTGTGTACATACACTCGTCATTCTCTACAGCAGCATAATTCCCCGCTTCCCTGAAGTTGATGTTCCCAAGATGAAGAATTCCTGCCACAATCTGCAGCACCATGTTGCGGTCCATCCCTGAGATACCAATCACATCCATGGCATGCTGGGGTCAGACAGAGAGACACACATAGCAGAAAGAGAAGCAGAAGAGGGAAGTTACAATAACAGTGTCGGCCAATATGGAAAACAGTTCACATATTTGAACAGGCAAACTCTATTGAACTATATAGGATTCCCAGTGTGCTCAATGCAAATATCAAGTTGCCTAATCATACTCACCAAGGTTTCTTGGAAATCATGCTTGTCGTTGATATCATCCACTTTGTAGGAACCTGATTGGTTGAGGTAAGAGTAGTAATCCAGGCTGGTGATGCCCAGACTGCTTTTCTGGTCTCCACTGGCTCCCTCTATTAGCTGTGAAGAGGAATGTATGTTATTCATACACTGTCATTCAACAAGAGCGAGTAATAGGAATATTTATCCTTATAGATTTAAGAGTGAATCAGGCAGAAATTCTTTTTTGTGTACTAGCTCTGTTGCTTAAAATGTTTTACCTACCTCTTTAAAGAGATTCAAATTGAGAGTGTTTTTAGAAAATTAAAAAGTGGTTGTTTTACAGTTGAAGTTGAGGATTTTGTTGTGCTGAGTTGCTGAGCTGATGATGTTTGCACTCCATTTATGATTTGCTCGTGCATTTTTAAGAATATCGAGGACCACAATGGAAATAAGCCAGTGGCTTTTTTGTGTATTTTATCCTCGACAGTTTTTAAAGTATGTATGAATTAGTCTAACTGGACTTGTTTGTATATTTTTGTTAAAATTGTCAAATAAAATCAATCAATCAATCAATCAATCAATCAATCAATCAATCAATCAATCAATCAATCAATCAATCTATCAATCAATCAATCAATCAATCAATCAATCAATCAATCAATCAATCAATCAACACATTCACATTAAGTTTTTGGGTGAGTTTTAGACCATAAAAAATGGTCTATAATTAATACATAATTAAAATGAATAAATAAATTCAGAGTTGCATTTGTAAATGTAGTTATTTCACTGTGAACTAAAATGAACAAGCAATTTTATGTTTTAGATTAAGAAAATCTGTAAATTAATATAGCTCATTGTTACAGTTTTTTTCTGAATGCTTAAACCCTTACCGAGATTCTCACAGCACAATTTATAAAATGATTAATTCTTATAGCAAAACCACTCACTGAGTTTGCAAAATTAAAAGCACAAACACTGCTTTGCACTAAGTTAGCAATTTTGTAACACACACTTTGCAAAATTGTAGGTACAATCCATTGCACAGCACTCTTTTTGCAGAACTATAAACACAACTCACTGCTTTACACTGAAGTTCCAAATGATCAACACACTCCTTGCAAAGATATACACATGTTTGGCTATTATTTACACTAATTTGCCAACTGTCTGGCACACTGTCACATGTGAAAACTGATTTAGATAATTAGTTCACTTTGCAATCAGATATTTTCCACAGTTCCTTTGGACCAGAGGACATTGCATGTGATGTAGATTAAATTTTGTGGCCGGACCCAGAGAGACGACACGATAAAGTCCGATTTTTTTTTTCTCAGTGAAATTACTATTTTGTGTTTTGATTTGGAAAAACACTTGTGTTCGTTTTGATGTGTGTAAATAAACACCAGTACTTGAAGTTTGAATTCCTGTAGATTTACAGAAGTATGAGAAAGGTATTACCTCAAACTGACATAACCTAGCTTGTGCTCAGAGAAGGCAAAAGTCAGATGTAGTTTTTATTCATTCCATCAGTGTTTAGTTGGAGCACTGTGTGCTTATTATTGTGATGGCTTGTGTTAAATGTTTGATACAAAAATACCATTTTTACGAAGGTTTAAAGAGTTTAGCAAGGGTTATTAGCTTTTGCAAGAGAACTAAATGTTTTGCTGATTTGGTGAAGGGTTTTCTTTTAGGTGTGTAGAGTTTTGCAAAAATAGCCAATAGTTACAAAAAATGTGCTTAAGCTATCAGAAAATAACTAAATTAATTTCATGTTAACCAATGAAACCTTTTTTGGAAAGCATTGAAAAAATTATTTTAAAGACATAATAAAATCTTACCAGCAAGTATAAAAAGTCCTAGATATGAAAATATTATTTAATAGTGTATATTTTGGAAAATTAGCCTCAGCATAACATATTAGTCTGGAATTTTATTCCAAAAGTGGTTAAAATGTCATTTCCACCACTGTTATTTTCAGAAATCCATTAGACACAAAATTTGAGACATGGAGGAAATGTCTCAAACACACTGTGGTGGAAATTTATGGGAGGAATAGAAAAAAGTGGATAGAATTCTCCTGGATATGTGGCAGACAAATTAAATAAACTTGTGAGAGTGTGAAAAGTGCTTTAAGTGTGTTTATGTTTCAGAAGTCCAAGGGGGCCAAAAGTGTACGCAATTGATGAAATTGATTAAACTTTTCAAAATTGTGAAGAAGGAACAGTTGGGAGAAGGCCTCATTAAGAAGCCAGACATACTCTTGCTCTCCAAAAAACTCAAGTGGTAAACTTAGAACAATGTGACCTGCTTTTCAGAGCCAAATGGCTCCATCTTTTATTTCCTGGCCTTTACTGCGGTTATTCATTCAAATTTTCCTCATAACGCAGTGTATTATACGACTGACAGTCACAGTGACATCTTCAGTGGAAAGGAGCCCACCTCCTGTCCTCATTCTCACCTGATAAAAGATGTGGAAGCTTCTCTCTCCAGGATTCCGCATCACCACTCGTGATTTTTCCAAAAGGAAGTTGGAGATTTTCCCACCATCTGGCTCGCCGCCGGAACTGAACTGAATCTCAAAGTATTTCCCCTGTCAGGGAAGATGAATGTTAAAAAGGCACAGACGAGCTGTACTGCAGGTGGATGTGCATACCCAAAACCCCCCCAAAAAGAGGAAATTGGTGTTTTAACAAATACAAACACTCTTCACTATCATTTATGGGCCTCTTTTTGTTCATTTATGCTTACAGCAGCTGTCTGAAATTACCAGACATGCCCAGATGCAGAAGGGATATAGTTTACTCAAGAATGAAAATGTGCTGTTAATTTACTTATGCTCAGGCATCCCAAAGATGTACTGTCAGCAGAACATATTTGTGTAGCTGAAACTGTAGAAGAACATGAAGAATGTTTGTTTTACCTCTGTATTGTTTTTTTTCCACTCTCAAAGTCATGGTAGCTGTTCGCTTGCATTTTGTGATACGCAAAGGACCACGGTTTCAGTTAAAATCATTGTTTATCCTCTACTCAAAATAAAAAAAAAATCACAAATGTATTGGATGGTTTGATGGTGAGTAAATTAACAGCCAATTTTTCTCAATATGTTTACTGAGAAGCTACAAAACACTCCACTAACTAATCCATTCTTTTTGCAACCTAACTCCACCTTAATCTTAAGAGAACAAAAACAAGACTGGCATGTCTGGGCATAATGTAGCAGAACAGCAAGTAAATGTGGCATGCAACATTTTGTAATGGCAGTTTTGCCCTGTGAGTATTTTTAAGCTGCCAAATTTAGGTCAAAACCTTACAATGCCAAGCTATTCATCAAATGTTCTTATTGCACTGGCAAAGCTATGATTCTTCTTTCTTTTTGTATATAAAGAAAGACATTTTATGCCATTAAAAACCCAACCGTCACTGAAGGATGAGCAAATCGTATTAAATTGTATGAATTAGCCACTAAATCAAAGTTACGAATTGCCGTGAGACTGTGGTGCACAATTTAGGCACTTTAAAGTAATCTTGAAAAAAAATGACATTGCTG
Source organism: Danio tinwini (assembly GCA_903798205.1). Lineage (NCBI taxonomy): Eukaryota > Metazoa > Chordata > Actinopteri > Cypriniformes > Danionidae > Danio > Danio tinwini. The sequence goes on from CAIGQZ010001108.1 coordinate 15,457,113, forward strand.
ATGTAAACAAATTAGTGTCAAGGGCTTGTTTGCATTTGCAGCTTACTAAAAATAGAAATTCTGTCATCATTTACTCACCATTGACTTGTTCCAAACCAGTTTGATGTTTTTGGTTTAGTTGAACAAACATGAAGATATTTTGAAGGATGTTAGTAATCTATAGCCATTGCATTGTCGTCTATAGTAATTATTTTTCCTAATGTGGATGTCAGTGGTTACAGAATTTCAACATTCTTTAAAATATCTTGTTTTGCATTCAATAGAAAAAAAATAGTTTTGAAACAAATCGAGGGTGAATAAATGATGACAGAATTTTCTTTCTTTGGTAAATTATTCCTTTAACATCGATGATTACCCATTTTTTTACCCCACGGATTACCTCGCTCTCCCTCATAAAGCAAATACAGAAGTTCTGCAATTCATACTGCAATTCATCAAAATTCCGCTAGTCCTGGCTCCATAATAGAGCAAATTTTTTATTGATGCCACTGTTAAAATGGCCAACTTTACAGCAGAAAAAAAAGATGTTTACAGCCTGTTACAAAGAACGATTTTGGTTCATATAGTTAATATTACCCTTTATGACAACTGTGAGGGGGGTGAATTTTTGTATAAATCATCTGTTTCCTTTATATTAGGTTATATTAAGTCTACATAATTAAGGGCGTGGCCACTTGAGTGACAGCTAGGTCTCGCTGGTCGCTGTCACTTTACCTCAACTGATTCCAGCTGATTAGCCGCTGATCTCGGCATATACATTGTATATTTGTTTTGTTTTATGTGGGATTATTTCTTACAATTATCAGATGATATGGCATGCTGTGTGCCCTTAATTGTGCTCACAAGCCATTCACATGGCCTCCGTTTCCCAGGTGAGTGAAATTATATACTTATATACCATCTCTATGAATGTATTTGTTTTATTTAAGATAATTTATCATTTCCTTTAAACCTGTAATGCACTCCAGAATCTGACAGATTGATTAGCTGTAGGCTATAAAACAGTCATCTGAAACGTTGTCATACAGTTTTATGCCTGGATTTCATAAATAGCTTTGCATTTACTAACACAGACTATATTTAAAGTGTTTGGATGTAATTTGCGTTTTCCTTCTGTAGAAAAAAGTCATAAGAACAATGCTTAGTGGCTCAATGTATCACAACAGTGTTTTTAAACGTCTAAACAATTTATTGATATAGTTTACAACCAAGCACTTGTGGTCAGAACACAAACGAGTCGCAGGTAATGAAGTATTAAGCGTTTCTCCCATAGAAAAGTCTGTCTAAGCAAAATGATAGCAGGCGTCTGTAGCTCTGCTCATGCTCCAACTCTTTGCCCTTATTTGGTATCCCCCGGTCGGTGCGATGATGTGCGAACAAAATGGCGACGGTTGGCCATGCCTACTGGTAGCTTCTTTTGGGTTCTTCAGACCTATGGGTGATGTCACGGATACTGCGTCCATATCTTTTACAGTTTATGGTTTTAATGCAACTTGTGCCTAACACATCACAAGACATCTGCTGTCCTCAACAATATTTTTTTAAAAATAAAACAATAAAACAACGGGAGGATGGTTGATGCTTACAAATCGACTGGAGTTATTGTTCCTCACTGTCTTAGCATTCCCGAAGGCCTCAAGAAGAGGATTAGACTGAAGAATGATGTCTTTGACATGCTGTGTGGAAATAAACAAACAAGAAAAAGATGTAATGCTATGTTGACATATGGCATAATAAGCACAGAAACAATGGGGATCTGAAATTAATGAGATCAGTAGATATAATCCTGCCTGTAGGGTGAACTGAGGTAACACTGGTCATCTCAATGTCAAAAGAGTGACCTTATTTACCCTGCAGACATATCAATGTCAGTACGCATGCATATTTCACACATTATTTGCAAAGTACAGTTTACTTCGAGCCATCTCAGTCAGCAAAGCAGCCAAGAGACAGACAGACACAAGTGGAAGTTCTGGAATATTCCAAAACCATCACTTTTTATGACATAAGAAGAAAAATCACAAATAAAAAAAAGTCGCATAGTTTTATTTTATCTTTGTTTTAGTGAGTAATATAACTGTTTGTGCATGTAAATTTTAAAGTGGTTATTATCTCCAACATATATATATATATATATATATATACACAAAAACATGGCTGAAATAGCCTGTTTGTAGTTCAGCACATTTTTTTCTGACTCAACAACAGAGTTATGAACTTGCAAATGATCACAGTAAAGCCTGATCTCACAAGTAAATGTAACAATTTTATGCATAATTCGTACGCATTCAGTCGTACATAAATGTCTAACTTTTAAAAGGAGGAGTGGCACCAAACTCCGCCCTTAAACCCAACCGTTAATAGGGAGATAAGCAAATCGTACTAAATTGTACGAATGAGATTGTATGAATTCTTACGGATTAGCTACTAAATCAAACAGTTAAGAATAGCTGTGAGATTGGGGTGCACAATGTGGGCACTTTTAAGAAATCTTGAAAAAGGCACATTGTTGATGTAAACAAATTAGTGTCAAGGGCTTGTTTGCATTTGCAACACCAGGAAAAGCACACATGGATAATTTGCATATAAGGACAGGAAGGCTACAGACTCCTGTGTGGACCACAAGAGTAAATAACAGACATACAGAAAGAGAAAAGAACAAAAAAGAAAAGGAGACAAAAAATTCATTAAAATGCATAATGAGGCAGAGATGCTTTGCACTATAAAACTCTACTTTCTTTAGCATGTCAACCATCATAACTGTCAAAACACATGCCTTCATAGTTTCATTAGAAAATCATTACAGTACATTTAAAACATACAAAAATCATTCTTTGGATATTTTTCGTCCAAAATTAGTAATTAAATGCCTGCATAATTAACTAATTTAATTAGTGATTAAATGTCCAGAATGTACAATGTCCCTAAATTTTTTTTTTCAAAGGATTTCAATGTCTTCTCAAAAATGTATTAATAATATATAGTGACACACAATGAGTTGCATTACCACTTCAAAGTTTTAAAATGATACTTTGCATTGATCAAAATTTTACTTTACTTTTACAAATATATCTTAAAATGTAAATAACTCTATTTCAATATATTAGAATATAAAGCAACTCTTACTCTCTGATCATTCATTCATTAGTTTTCCTTCAGCTTAGTCCCTTGTTTATGAGGAGCCGCCACAGCGGAACGAAACACCAACTTATGCGGCAAATGTTTTATGCAGCGGATGACCTTCCAGCTGCAACCCAGTACTGGGAAACCTTCTGATCACAATACACAAAATATTTTTTTTCTCAGCATTTTAATTTTGCCTTCAAGTGAAAATGTCTAAAGATTTGTAAATCCAAATCCAAGTACTAATCAAAATTATATCAAAGTATTATTTTATTTGATATTTAACAAAAAGAGGCAAGTTTGATTAAAACGAGAACAAAAATATCTGTTTAGAAAATTCTACTGTAATTAAACAGAAAAGAAAATGTCATACCTCATTGACAGATATTTTCAGATATTTTGACTCAATTAATTCATCACCATTTGAGCTGACTGACAGCCCTACTGAATGAACCGAATGTTTAGGTATTTGAAGGTTTTTAAACAAAGAAAAAAACTGTCTGCTGTGCATTTTCAGATTTGACATTATTTCTAAGTACACTGAAAAAAATGGTGTCTGCTAAGTTGTTGCAAACAATTTATATGGGTTGAATTTAAACAAACATATTCAATTGAGTAATGTTCATTTTAATTTGCTTGATTAAAGTCAGGCCAAATAAGTTGTTTACATCCACTCAACTCAAATAAATTTAGTAAATCCAAGGAATCATCTTTGAATATTTTTTTTCAGTCTAGGGCTGGGCAGATAAACGATATTGTATCGAATCGCAATAAAATTTGTGTCAATAACAATGATAAGCTCTGGACTAGTTTTACTCTATATTGATCTAAGATCCAATCACACAGCAAAAATGTGCAACAATGGAAATTTAACAGTGTGCTGATATTAAAGATGTACAGAATTTTCAGCCACCGAAAATTTATCATCCAAAAATATGTTACTGTAGGGAGGGTCACAAGCTTTTACTTCCACTGAAACTCAAGCTGCTGTTTGGGTCACTCAAATAATGCAGAAAAATCATCAGATTGACTTGTAGTTCATACAGCTCAAACAATGGTGTCATTAAAACAACAAAAAATTAAATGTTTCGCAAAATTCAAGCATTTTCACAAATGCTCTCAGACGGTGTATACAGTCAACTGATTAATCGAATCAGCAAGTGTCAGTCCTCTGACTCTGAGCTCACTCACATGGCTTCTTAAGGGGCTGAGAGGCGCACGAGACAGATCAGAGGGGGATTGTGCGGGACAGATGGCTGCTGCTGGGGTTTGTAAAAGGATGAAACGGATGAAAGGTAGATTGTAAGAGATGGGGGTGTAGAAATGATGTCAGATGAGGCAAACTTTAACACGCGTCAGAATTCTGTTCAACATTACATGTTTTTACTATTACAATAAATAATCCTGATGCATGTCCACAAGCTTTTAGGTTTTTTTAAGTACTCTGTGCAACCCACCTGAACTCTGGGTCCTCCACCTGACACTTTGGAGATGTAGCCCATGATGTACTTTGCTGCTACGGTCTTTCCTGCTCCACTTTCACCACTGAAAATACAAAGCAAAATCAATGATTAAATAAATTGGTGACACTTTACAATAGGGTTGCATTAGTTAACGTAATTATTACACTGCAATACTGCAGGCTTCCACACAATCCATTCATGTTGTCCAAACACAAATTGATTAAGTTAACTTAATTGTTTTTACAAATTTAAGTGTATTCATCAAAAAGCAATTATGATTTTTCAGCTCAATTTAAATAAGTAGTTAGAAAAATAAGCAATTTTTTAGAGTGTAACATGAACAAACAATGGTGCATTAACTAAAGATAACAAGCATGAATTTGGATTTAAGTATGCGTTGGTAAATGCTGAACTATGATTAGTAAACGCTGTGCAAGCATTGTTCATTATTAGTTTATGTTAGTAAATACATTAACTAAAATGAACTAATCAAACCTTATTGTAAAGTGTGACCAATAAATTATATTGAATATTATACTGTAGGCACATTTTAGAAAATTTTATTATATTTTTTAAATAAATGAATAACTTAGTGTGAAAAACATTTTTGATGATCAATGCTTTTTAAACAATTGTTTTATTGACATGTAACACAATAATGACAATAGTTTGTTTAATTGTTTGTTTTTTACTGAAAATTAAAGAACATTTATGGCAGGAGTGTCAAACTCAGTTCCTGGAGGGCCGCAGCCCTGCATAGTTTAGTTCCAACCATGCTCTAACACACTTAACTGTAGGTTTTAAATAAGCCTGAAGGACTTAATTAGTTTGATCAGGTGTCTTTAATTAGGTTTGGAACTCAACTGTGCAGAGCTGTGGCCCTCTAGGAACTGAGTTTGACAACTGTGATTTAGAGGGTTCACCCAAAAATGAAAATTAGATGAAAACTATGATAAGTTCACCCTCCATTTGTTGCAAACCTTAACAAAAAAGAACATATTTTAAAGAATTTTGAAGCCATTGATTTCCAAAGCAAGAAAAATGTATAAATTATATGGTAGTCAACGGCTACTGGATACCAACATTCTTCAAACTATCTTCTTTAAAAAAAAAGATTTTTTTCAGAATGAGTTGTATACACAGCAATGAGTAGAACATAAACTGTATATAGTATTTTTAGGGGAAAAAGAAAGAAGAAAAACGAAAAAAAAAACTTTAAACTATCTTCTATTGTGTTCAACGGGAGAAAAAGAAAGCAATTCAAAGGTTTGTAATCACTTGAGGGTGATTAAATGGTGAGTACATTTATTTTTTAGGGGTAAAATAAATGAATGCCACCTTGCCTTACTAAAGAAGAAAACCTTTATAAAAGCATAAAGTAGGGGCGGCATGGTGGCTCAGGGGTTAGTACTGTCGCCCCCACAAATAGAAGGTTTCTGGTTCGAGTCTTTGTTAGTGGAGAATTCCTCCAGGTGCTCTAGTTTTCCTCACAGTCCAAAGACATGCGGTATAGGTAAGTTGGATAAACAAAATTAGCCGTAGTGTATGTATGTGTATGTGAATGCCAGAGTGTGAATGCCAGAGTGTATAGGTGTTTCTCAGTAATGGGTTGAGGCTGGAAGGGCATCCGCTGTGTAAACATATCCTGGAATAGTTGGTGGTTCATTACGCTGTGATGACCCCTGATAAATAAGGGACTATGCGGAAGGAAGATGAATGAATGAAGCATAAAGTACAAATATTTGAACGGTAAAAGCATAACTGTTATTTTTATAATACATAAATTAGGCTTTTACGATTGAGTAAACAACAAAATTAGTTCCCAAATGCATTTAGTGTTTCAGCAATCAATTTTTATGACAATATTAAAAACCAAACAAATGTTTCAATTTTCCGCAGTTAAAAAAAATCAGCACAGGAGTGTGTTAACTAGCAAAATCAGTGCCTTGTGTGCCCCGAGCACAATACTAAAATCTGCTCAGCAAGCTTTTAAGAGGGTCAGAGAGGGTTTAGGAGATTCTTATCCTCGCTTAATACAGATCAAGTAGAATAGTGTTGGTGAGAGGGGAATTTCTTTAATTAACTTAATATGTTTTTATAATACTCCACAGTGAGCTTCAGTCTGCATTGTATTGCCAACTAATAGAAGCCCAGACTTATTTACATAATATGGGAATGAATACAGAATGAGCTACACACAACTCAATATTTGTTCAGCCATTACTTTACCTATGAGACCAAACGTGTATATATTTGATGTTTACTCGTTCAAACTACTTATTTAAAATGAGCTGAAACAACACAATTCTTGAGATTTCATTGGGACAACTTAATTTTTTTTATGATTAATCCACATAAATTTGTTAAAAGTGTTAAGTTAACAAATTTGTGTTGGGACAACATGAATGAATTGTGTGGAACCCTGCATTTTTTACAGTGAAGATATTTAGATCTGGTGCACAAGAGACGTTTCAAATTATTATCCCAGTTCTAAGAGAAACAAATAATAACTTAATTTCTAGTTGATCATTTGAAAAAAAGTGTTAGAAGGTAGATTTTTCAGATTAATCATTTGTTGAACTTGCATCCCAATCAACCCAAATACTGCAGAAGACTTATTGGAAACTGCATGGACCCAAGATTCTCACAGAAATCAGTCAAGTCTGGTAAAGGAAAAATCATGGTTTGGGGTCACATTCAGTATGGGGGCGTGAAAGAGATATGGAGAGTGGATTGCAACATCAACAGCCTGAGGTATCAAGACATTTGTGCTGCCTATAACATTACAAACCACAGGAGAGGGCAAATTCTTCAGCAGGATAGCACTCCTTAGCAAAGAAGGTCAAGGTGCTACAGGATTGGCCAGCCCAGTCACCAGACATGAACATTATTGAGCATGTCTGGGGTAAGATGAAGGAGGAGGCATTGAGATGAATCCAAAGAATCTTGATAAACTCTGAAAGTCCTGCCAAGAGCACTTTCTTTGCCATTCCAGATGACTTTATTAATAAGTTATTTGAGTCATTGCAGAGATGTATGGATGCAGTCCTCCAAGCTCATGGGAGTCATACACAATATTAATAAATTTTCACTGCACAATTACTGTATATTCTACACTGTACATTATTTCTGTTAAGTGACAAGACTTGTCTAAGCAAAGTCAGACCTTACTGTGCTAATAAAATAATTAAAAATCAAGTCATGATAATATTTTATTTTGTCAAAATCTAGAGGCCTTTGCCTTTCATATAAGCCACTTCTGATACCAAATAATCAACTAGAAGTTGAATTATTATTTGTTAACAACTTAACTGTTTTATGTTTAATCAACTTAAAATGATAAAAACCATTAAGATAACTTAATTGATCTGCGCTGGGACGAAATGAAGGAATTGTGTGGAACCCAGCATTTTTTACAGTGTGCACGTGTCTACATCTATAACTAAACCACATGAAAATGTCATTCATTAATCCTGTTTAGTAGCACTGGCTCCAATTCTTTTCCTTCAGTTGCCTTACTCTTGCTTTACTTGCATCCTTCCTCCTGCCCTTTGTCTTTGGCAGAGCTGTACGCATTGAGATGCATGTGGTTTGGCGGCCGATGACAGAAGAAGCTGTTTTTTTTTATATTTCTTCTTCTTCCCATGTCAGTAATGCCATTTTGAGAAGGCACAGCTGTGGCGCGGTAAAAGAGGGCTTTGGAAAGCGGTAAGAAGTCCATTACGTCACACATCGCCAGTACTACACACCTTTCATTTGACCTCATCCTATCGTGAGAACCTCGCAATACATGGCAAAAAATCTTCTCAGGTCTGCTCCAAGAGATTTGGTCTGCCATGTGGTTTTCATTCCTTTGTCTCTCAAGTTTATAAGCTCTCCACCTTAAGGGAAATGTCCCACTTGTCTACAGGCGACGAAAGCTCTGGGAAACACACTCTTATTGTTTGCTCAATCCACTTAGATTAATTGTGCATGGCTATTTTTTAAATGTCTTTGGGGGAATTTGTAATTTGGTGTTGCTGTAATGCACATTTTTTACTTTCTGCGTATGTTTACTAACGAAAAATGGGCAGAGAGAATGAAAGAAGTAACAAAAAAAGAAAGTCAGAAACACAAATAGTGAAAGAAAGAAGGAGAAAAAAAAGAGAAAGAGACGCAGCAGCCATTCAGTTTCATTCAGTAAGTGACGAGTCATGAGACTGATTATTCAGCAGTACAAACATCAGCTCAGCAAATACAGCACTGGGTCACACACACACACATGCTTTTGTATATCGTACTGTACAGACCACAGGGTTTGCCATAATAAGATGATGAAGTGTGTTACTGATCTCATCGTAATGGTCTGTTTATTCTGTCCTGTAGCACATGCCAACCTAATTCGGTCGGTCAATGGTTTCCCCTGTTGCAGTACAGAGAGACTTTTAATACAAAAGATTCTGCCACATCCTTCCTCATTGTTGCACTAAACAATGCAGATCATACCATTATGTCACTAAACACAATGGAGATGACAGAATTCTAACAGAAAGACCCCAAAAGTCCTCCAATTTGGCAATATACACTAGAATTTTGGGGTCAATTACATATTTTATATTCAAATAGAGCTTTTTACAACATGACAATTGGTCAAATTAACAATTGTTTTTCATTTGTTGTGACTGAAAATCAGGATTATTCCTCCAAATACTGATTTTTCTTATAAAGTTAAAACAAAAGTGATCTAAAGATATCTAAAAACGTGTACTTTTTTGTTATTTTTAATCACAATATGGACTTATGGACAACATTTTTATTTTACAATTGAAGAAATATCATCCGCAGTTTGCAGAATACATCAAAAATGACATTTTACCTGCAGCTCTATAAATTGTGACTAAATCGAGAAGAAATTTTCAGGTTTCAGGTTCAGAATGTTTAAAAAAAAAAATTGCATTAACAATATCTTGTAATATATTTACCAAATCCTGCTTGGTGTTTCTAATCAAATAAATGTAACACTGATGAGTAAAATACACTTCCTTTAAAAAAAAGTGTTCAAATCTTTAACTTTTGAACATTAAAGGAATGAGAAAAGGATTATCCTTGACGCCAAATGGTCTTGAAAAAAACATGTGCCTGCGCTTACCAGAATACAGCTTGACCACAGGATGCATGGGCAGCAATTTCGTGAAAGGTTTTGTTTACTAATCTGGGTCATCACAATTCCACATCCAGTCTCTTTATGTGGTCTGAATGAGCTGGAAGCAGCTTTCTTACTACACAAACAAACCGGTGAGAAAAACGCTGAAACTGAAGACATTTACTATGAGGCAAGCGCCACAGGCACCATCAGGCCCACAGGTGACTGTGAGACCTGAATAAAAGAGCCCAAACTCAGCAGTGAAAATCTCACATTCTGCAACTTCCCCTACTTGCCATGTTTACCCATATGCCATAATGCTACAGGATGGAGGGGTGAATTTAGAGACGTAACGTTTACATACAGAAATGAAATGTTTTCTTAAACTGGGGTGGTCTAAATTTCCCTAACTTTATTTTAAGACTGCAGCACTAGCAGAACTAAATGTGAAAGCAAAAAAGGCTGTTTGGCAGTTTTGACTAATTAGTTCATTCACTGCTAGATATTTCAAAACCCTTAAGACATTAACCCAAAAAATTTAATTCTCTAATTAATTACTCACCCTCCTGGTGTCATTCTCCTAAGATTTTCATTACAAGTTAAAAATTTTAGAAGAAATCTGAGAGCTCTCTCATCTTTCATAGAAAGCAATGGTTCTGAGACGTTTAAAGTCCAGAAAATGAATCAAGAACACTTTGGACAATGCTTTTGTATCTCTGACTTTTCTTCTCAAAGCTGTGAGGTTGTACCTTTTGAGTTATTTTGAGTTTTTAAACTCACAACTGCAAAAACTAAAAGTTATATTTAGAATAAATTATTGCATAATTTCAAGATATAAGCTAGGAATTGCAATATGTAAATTCAGAATTGATTGAACACAACTGCAATAAATAAAGTAAATAAAAAGTCTGAATTCTGAGATGTAAAGTCAGAAATTAGATGTAAAGTCAACTGTGAGGTGTAAAGTCTGAATTGTGGGATGTAATGTCAGATTTGCAAGATGTAAAGTAAGAATTGCATTATAAGTTCACAATTGCAATAAATGAAATTGAATTTCAGAGAAAAAATGCATAATTTCAAGAAACAAGCAAAATAACGGTAAGATATAGAGTCAGAATTTAGATGCAAGTCAGAATTGTGAGATTTTAAGTCAGAACTGCAAGATGTAAATTCTGAGTTCTGAAATGTAAAATCAGAATTGCGAGTGTGCCAACTCAAAATTGTGACAAAAAGGTTGGAATTCTGCATTCATATCTTGCAATACCGAGGAGAAGAGTCTGTATTGTCAGATGAAACTGCAATTATCTTTTTTAAAGATTTTTCTTTACACCTACATCGCAGCTGATAGTTCAGTGAGGTTTCCTCCATTTACAGTAGCAGATGGCTACTCTAAAGGCCACGCAAGTACATTTCCTGCACTCATGCAGGAAGCACAGGTTACAAAAGCTGTTGTGCTTTGTGTGCCCTAAATCCTGAAGAATTTTATACAATATAAAGACCAGAGGATATAAAATGACTTTGTCTATTGTTTTAACATCAAAAGGGAAAAATGATATACTCCTAGATTATGAGTCAGTGAAATGTGCACGTTCAAAGGCAACTGCTGAGCCTGTTGAGCTTGTTGAATCTCTTCAGTTGAACTGCAATTTAACTATACACCTTTATTAGAATAACCAAAACAGCAATGATGATCTATTCTCTCTGACAGCTCAGAGACTCTCCCATTATGTTGTCTGCATTGATGTCATACCGTACCTAACCATATGTTACACACCCTTTTCTTGTCACACATAAACAGAATGAATTGTTGGTAAAATTATATATAATTATGTAGTCCAGCCAATTTCACATGGTAACACAAATAATAATGTACATAATGAAAGATATTCCAAGCAGTAAGATGTTACACAACCAAAAACAAGCAAACAAACCAGAATTCAAATAATTCAACCATAATAAGTACAAATACAAACCAATTTTGAATTCGAAAGCTGCTTTTCACAATAATTTACTGATGATTACATTATTATTTTAACTATTATTGTTGTTGTTGTTGTTATCCTCATCCTTATTATTATTAATAATATTGTTGTTGTTATCACTGTCATTATTATTATTAATAATAATAATAGTAATATAATTAATATTTTTGTTGTTATCATCGTCATTATACACTAATGCAAAATATTTTGCTGCTTGTTCAAACTACTTATTTAAAATGAGTTGGAACAACACAATTCTTGAATAGAAAAACTATTTTTTTTATGTTCGAATCACTTAAATATGTTACCTTAACTTAATTGAATTGTGTTGGGACAACATGAATTAATTGTGTGAAACCCAGCATTTTTTTTACAATGTAATAATAATAATAATAATAATAAAAATAATAATAATAAAGGCAGCACTGTTTCGAGCCTCGGCTGGGCCAGTTGGTGTTTCTGTGTGGAGTTTGCATGTTCTCTCCGTGTTGGCGTTGGTTTCCTCCGGGTGCTCCGGTTTTCCCCACAAGTTCAAAGACATGTTCTATAGTTAAATTGGGTAAACTAAAATGTCCGTAGTGTATGTGTGTGAATGAGTGTGTATGGATGTTTCCCAGTGATGGGTTGCAGCTAAAAGGGCATCCGCTGCATAAAACATATGCTGGATAAGTTAGTGGTTCATTCCACTGTGGCGATCCTAGATTAATAAAGGGACTAAGCCAAAAAGAAAATGAATGAGTGAATGAATAATAATTATATTAATAATACAGTTTTTGTTACTATTATTATTATTATTATTATTATTATTATTATTATTATTCCATTATCATCAAGTTTTTTTTATTATTAATTCAATACTTTTGGTAAATTATATCTAAATAAATATATGATTAAGTATCCTATAACAAAAAAATCAGACCGTTGACAAATACAATTCTCATGATAGTACTGTAAAATGAACATTGATACTCAGAAATGAAAGTTCTCTTACCTGATAATCACACACTGGTTCTCACGATCAATCATCATGTTTCTATACATGTTATCAGCAAGAGCGTAGATATGAGGAGGGTTCTCATACTGAGCCTGAGAAATAGAGAGAGAGATTCAATTCAGTATCAATGTTCTTATTTGGGAAGGCTTGAGCTCAAATGTATAAATAGTCTACTGTGTTGCATAGTCAAAACACATTCAGTAGTTAACTGTGGCAGGACACACAAGCTAATGATTATTGACAGGAAACCAGAAGCTTGATGTGAAGCCAAGACCCCTGGCCAAGCTTGGTGAACACTAGAGCTGTACATGCTGTGCTGTGCCGGTGAAGCCAGATGGCTCCAATAGGTACGGCAGGTCTGTGCAGCTATTTTCCTGACTAAGAATGTAGCTGTTAAAAGCATTTGCACCACACCTACATGCCTTTAAAAAAAAAGTAAAAGTGCTTCTATTAAAATCATTACTGGAGCAATTACTGTTAACAAAATCCTCGAAGGTATCAAACTACGTAAAGAACTTTATGAGGACAGTTTTGATACGGATCATTAAGTTTAGTATAAAAAAAGCCCTTTATTGGTGAATCAAAGTCTCATAACACTTCAGAAAAACTGAAACTGAATTTTGTCTACATACAATTTCAATATACTGTTAAACCAGATTCAAGTTCAGTAAACAGTATGCATTTATGCAAATATTTTATTTTATTTTCAAGTGATGTTTAACAGAGCAATAACATTTTTCACAGTATTTATTATTATATCTTTTCTTCTGTCTCATTGAAGTCTCATTGCCTTTTTGTTTTGCTGGAATTATTATTTTTTATATAAAAACTGCTAAGGTCAATATTATTAGCCTACTAAAGAAATGATATTATTATACCACTGGCAAATTCGACTTAAAGTTTTTGTTCAAATGTGAATAAAAGCTAAGAAAAATTATTATTATTATTATTATATTTTTCCCCACAATGATGCCTTTTGTTTATTGTCTTATATCCAGAAAAAAAAATGCCGCTTGAATAAAAGTAACTCAAAGTCATAATTTGTCAAGGATGGATAAATTTGGACACCCCTGTTTATTTGGAGCACCCCTGTTTATTTTATTCCCCAATTTCAGAGAGAAGTTTTTTTTTAACGCATTTCTAAATATAATCGTTTTAATAACTAATTTCTAATCACTGATTTATTTTATCTTTGCCATGATGACAGTAAATATTTTACTAGATATTTTTCCAGACACTTCTATACAGCTTAAAGTGATATTTTAAAGGCTTAACAAGGTTAATAAGGTTAACTAGGCAAGTTAGGGTAATTAGGCAATAACAGTGGTTTATTCTGTAGACAGTCAAAAAAAAATTAGCTTAAAGGGGCTAATAATTTTGACCTTAAAATGGTTCATAAAAAAATTAAACTGCTATTATTCTAACTAAAATATAACAAATAAGATTTTCTCCAGAAGAAAAAAAATTCAAAGGGGGGTTACACACACACACACACACACACACACACACACACACACACACATATAATATAACTTGCTTAATTAACCTTGCTAAGATTTTAAATTGCACTTTAAGCTGAATATTAGTATCTTGCAAAATAACTTAAAAAACACACAGGATTGTATGGTAACCCTCCCAAGCCACTCTGATTTATAGAACTTTATTTAATTAAGAACAATAAACTTTGATTTCTGATAATATTTGATTCAAATTAACTACTTTCATTAATTTGTCACTGCACTGTAAAAAAGTAGCATAAAGTAGCATAAATAAGGTAAAGCAGCTTAAAAAAACATTTGTTGTCATGACTTGTTTCATTTCATTTTTTTACAGTGTATATATATATATATAAAAGTCTAATATTTGTTTTCCAATATTAGATATTTTCCATTGCTTAGCACTGTCATACTATATTTTTAATTAAATTTAATTTTAATAAATATATATTTTATATTTCTGGCTAGCAATAACACTGTACCACAATATTATGAACTATTCTTAAGCTGAACAGTGCTGTTCAGGAAACCATAAAGTATTACTTACTGCGCCTTGGTACATCTCTATTTCTTTCTCCCCAAAGTATGGCATTTGTTTGAAAGGGTTTACTGAGATGAGTACAGGACCAATGTATGTCTGCAGGAAAAGTCAAAGACTCAAACTGTTTCTGAAGACAATAAACGGACAGATTACCTTTAAAATGAAAAATGTGCCATTATTTAGTCTCCCTTATATCCTTCCTATATTTATTTTGTCTTTCAAATGGAGTTACATGAATAGTTCACCCAAAAATAAAAATGTATTTACTCATGCTTAAATTGTTCCAAACAAGCTTTTTTGTTGTTCTGTTGAACAAAAAAAAGATATTTTGAAAAATGTTGAAAACCTGCAACCATTGATTTCCTATTTGTTTTTACTACTATGAATCACAATCAGAAAGAGCTTTATTGCCAGATGTGTTTACATGAGGAATTTGTTTTCGTGACAGACGTTTTCACATTGCAACAGAGCGACAAAACAAGACAAAAACACAGATAAACATGAATAAAAAAGAAGTAAATAGGGAAATACAATTTGACATGATTGTACAGTATATTACTATATACACTAGTGTATGTATATTTATATAAATGCCAATATAAATGTTAACTATGTTAAATAAATATGTGTGTGTGTGTGTGTGTGTGTGTGTGTGTGTGTGTGTGTGTGTGTGTATGTGTGTGTGTGTGT
>CAIGQZ010001108.1:15486040-15509412 GCA_903798205.1 Danio tinwini
AATATTGCATTCTCACAATGCTGTTATTCATGTTTCTATTTGAATCCCCATAATGGCATGTAATATTGTACTAGTATAAATTATGAAAAAGTGTTACCATAAACAAAGTTTTCACCTTTATTGACAGGACAGGAGAGATTTACAGACAGGAAAGTATGGGGAGCAGAGAGAGGGGAAGGTTCGGCAAAGGACCTCGAGCCGGGAATCAAACTCAGGTCGCCGCGAGCACCTGGGTGCTATATGTCGACGCACTAACCACTAGGCTATTGGCACAGACAACGGCGTATATTCTAACACCACAAAATAAACGGTAGAGAATAATATAAAACGAGTCTGTTGGAAACGCTGCAGGTGCTTGAAGATGTTCTGTTGTTAATATGTTCTGTATGCTGTTGTTTGCATGTTACAATAAATCAGTGTTTTATCAGTATATTGCAATATTTAATGTGTCAGACGCAAAATAGACAGGTCAATTCATTTTTTATTAAATAATAATTTCATATTAATCTGACCGGTTCAAGGTTAATATTCGGTGGTTGTGGGTTGGGAAAATTAACAGAAATGAGCATCCCTAGAAAATGACAGACTTCTTATTTTGTCCATATAATACATATCACCACATTGCACAACCTTACATCGAGGGTGAGTAAATTAATTGCAAATTGTAATTTTCTGTGAAAACATGCCTTTTCAACAGGTTTATGTTGTAAGAATAGATGGCTTGCTGCGTGATCATTCAGATAGTTCACTAAATATACAAGGCGAACACTACAACAAAAATCACATTGATATTTTAAAAGTTTTGACAACAATCGATACTTGTGAAGCAGTTGTGTTTGTAAGAAACGAGAGTGCAAGTATGCCATGTGATTTGAAGGACAAAAAAAATCATTAAAAATGGAAGTTTGTATTTGTGTTGGGAAGTCATAGCTACAACATCTTAACATTCAAATCTATGGCACAAGCCTGTGATAGTGTGTCAATAAAATAAAAATTTGGTCATTATGTACTCAATTTATACTTGTTGCAAACCATTTGCCATTGACCTCTATTTGTTTTTTTAATACAATGTATGTCAATGGCGAACGTTCTTCAAAATATCGTTTGTGTTCAGCAGTAAACAGAAACTTATAACTCATTAAATAATTTTACATAAATGCACATTTTTGTGTGAACTATCCCTTTAACTCTTAAAGTCTATGGTTAAAGAGCTTCAGAGAACAGAAGATAATCTGGAAGCACTTGACTGCTTGTCAATGCAAGTGGACAAATCATACTTTAGATATCCAAAAGGCTGTGAAATAAATAAGAACATACATTGTCAATGGTCAGTGTAATGTAATTCCTTAGAATAGCAAACGACACATCAGAAGAGATTATATTAGTATTATTGATGCGGGCTACAATAACACCATCCATCCCACTGGGTCCCACTTGAATGAAAATCTGCCCTACAAAAAATATTAGGTAAAGAAAGTGCTTCATTCATGAAAAGCAGGAGAGAAAAATCCATTGTTCTCCTTGCAAACTCCTGGCCAGAAAATACCTTAACACATAATTTCCTTACTGTAATCCTACAGCAGAAGAAAAATGTTAGCAGCACCAGCCTTAGATCCATACTGACATGGCAAGCCGTTCCCTCATGCAAATACCATTGCCTTATATGGAGAGTGTGGAGCGGCGCTCAGACTCAAGAACAGGAAATGACTGGGTTTGATTTAATAAGGCGGCAATTTTTTTTTACCTCCTCCAACTGTCTTCTCCGTATAACCATCTGGATTTCACACAGGTCCTGCATTCATACTTGCTGAGCTGAAGTAGGATCAGGTTAACACTAGTTTTTTGCTCTGAATTGACACAGAGTACTAACATCACCCTGAAATCAATTGCTATCCATCTCAATGGAAAATATAAATCAATGAACAAATAAAATGAGAACAGAAGTACTAGTATGGTTCTCAGTTTTTAATGCATTTACCATATGGCCCAGAGTACTGCGGTTTGGCTGAGAACTGAGCTGGCAGTGCTAATAGCAGATTAAGGCAGGAATGCATAATGAACTTTGAGAGTCATTTCAGGAATCCTTTTCAACGAATTACAGATCCACATTTGTGATTAAGTCACTCTGGTCTAGCTGTAAATATTCATTATAGTACACTTCAAAGTTTTAGATCGAGTAGTAAAACTAATAGATGTTAGTAAATCATACAGTAACAACAGAAAACAATTACAATGTCTAAAAGTTGAATTTTTTAATTCTCACCTAAGCTTAGCAGGCTAAATTGCAGATGGCATTGTTATTTACAGCGTGTTCCGATCCTGACCAGCTTGAGAAGATGTTTGTGAGCCCATTTTATACTTGCTTTAGAGTAGGGCTGCACAATATATCATTTCAGCATTGATATCGCGATGTGATTATTTGTAATAGTCACATCGCAGGATGTGCAATGTTGAGTTTGCATTATAATTTATCATTTATTATTATGATTTTAAAAACATTCAGGTATAAGATATTGTACCGTTTGTGACCTTAACTTTGGATTCATTTTATTGAATTATTTTTATTTTTATCATTCAGTTACTATACTTAAATACTGTTAGACTCGGGAAACAATAAAACACTTTATTTCAATTGCATCTTTTTCTTAATTGTATTCATAGATTCATAGATGCGTGAAAATACTCACAACACATGCAAATACAGAAATCCACTGCAAATAGCGTGTTGGGGGACCCCAAAATGTTTATAGATTGATTTATGGATTTTATATACATGGAGAGCAGAGAGAGGGGGGAAGGATCGGCAAAGAACCTTGAGCCAGGAATCAAACTCGGCTCGCCATGAGCACCTCAGTGCTATATGTGGGCACACTTTATCACTACGCTATTGGTGGCAACTATTTATTAGATTTTATGGAGATGCACTCCCACTGCAGAATCATCCTAATTGATCTAACATTATAAATTCTTTCCAAATTGAGAATAAATCATCTGGTGAAATTGCTTACATATTGCAATATATATCGCAAAATAAAAAAATAACGCAATGTTAGATTTTTCCAATATCATGCAGCCCTACTTCTGCTCTATTACAAAATGTTACAAAGTGTACAAAACATTTGCTAAACTGACATAAAAAACAAGCTTCCCTTTAAAATTTATTTTTAGCTGTACAGCTAACAGCTTCTTATACTGCTTGGCATTGCAAACTGAAATGTATTTGTCTTATGTCTACACTGATTTGTATCCAAAACATTTTTCCCAATTACTGTATGTTTGCATGTTGTTGTTCCTCTTGTTATTTCCCTGTAGCAGCTAATGAATCGGATGTCTCTTAGATTCACAGAATATAGCTTACTTCCACATTTTAAAATAAGTTGGATCAGAGGGTGGACTGAGCAGTGACTCCATAGCAGATGTGGTTTTAAAATGGTAAAAATGGTAGTTTACCCAAAAATGAAAATTAAATTCTTAGCCTCATACCACATGTATTCAGTAGTTCAGTAGAAATATTCTCATGCTAAGGGAATACCATTGTATGCACATAAAACAAAATAACAACTTTATTTAACAGATTCCTTACCTCAGTATCAGTATATTGTGCACGATCACAAGCACTGCACAGTGACCTAAACATCCCACATGCAGCTTTATCTGTTTGAAATCAAGCTCAGGCAAATTTGACGTATACATCACTAAGCACTACGCATGAACAAGCTCTAAACTGACACTGAGGAAAAGAAACTGTTAAACAAGCAGTTGTTTTTGCTTCATGTGTGCACAAAAATATTCTTATAGCTTGATCATATTATATGGAACCACTTAGGGCACATGGCCTGTTTGTAGGCAGTTTTTTGTACATTTAAAGGGGTTAGCTCAAGCAAAAATAGAAACTCATTTATTCATTTTCCTTTACTTAGTCCCTTTTTTCATAAGGGGTTGCCACAGTGGATAAACCGACAACTTATCCAGCATATGTTTTACACAGCGATGTCCTTCCAGCTGCAACCCAGTAATGGGAAACCAAAAATAGAAATACTATATCCATTTATTTATCCTTTTGTTGTTCCAAACCCATAATACTTTTCACTTTTTAATTGACTATATTTTAATGAAATCAAGTCTGTTTATCATAAGCTAACCAGTTTTTCTCAGAGTGGAATATAAGACAAGCATTACACTAGCTTATTCTTTTTAAATAAACTTGCTAATTATTTGACATAAAATAAAAGACGTGTTACATAAAAAAATAATAATAATAAAAAAATGAAAATGTAAAAAATGTTATATAATCAGCAAAAGGCTTTATTCCTTGCCAGCTAATGAGTTTTGGACACCTAATGGTTTTCTTAAGTTGTCTGTGACATGTTGTGTACAAGCTCACTGACATCTTTTATGGCTGAAAAGCTTATTGAATGATTACATGAGATTCAAATTTCAGTAAGTTGTACTTTAGCTTTCAGTATAATGTTTTACAGGTTATGGGACAATATTAATGATTCACAGCAGTCTACCTGTTGAAAAGAAGAGTCGGCCATAAACAACATCATATTTCTTGGAGCCCTGTCCTTGACTGCAATTTGTAGCACAATCTCGTAAGACTGTATCAGTGGGCTAAACGTTCTTGACTTTGAAATATCTAACACTATTTTTAAAATCAAGTCGATACAAAATTATATTCGTTCAAAAAATAAACTATGGAATTACATCCCTAATATTATTTTTGAAAAAGTAGGTGGCATTGAATTTCTTCTTAATTGTAATTTTAATAATAGTAAGCTTCCCATAAAACTTTCTAATTTTCACAAACAGGCATTGTTTTTATTGATGATTATATACAAACACAATTTTTGCCCTCACAAATGCTTAATTTGGAATAATAAATATATTACACACCGAAATAAATCTTGTTTTTAAATTATTGGTTTAGAAATAATATTTAGCTGGTTTCACAACCTTTAAATAGTAATGGTCATGTGCTTACCTATTTAGAGTTTCTAGACAAATTTTCCCTTTATACACTTGTCATAGAGTATATGATGGTAATTAATGGTATTTCCTCAGAGCTTAAGAAATTATTAGAAAATGATATACTTCAAAATACAAATTTAGTCTTAAATTGAAAGGTATAAATATAAAAGAAAAAAAAGCAATAATAATGATCTGAATGATTTGTCGGATTGTTAGTGTTCCTTCAGCCATTGGTTTTTGGAGGTCACAAGTTCAAGATGTCAACTGGAACGAGACTTTTAAGATCTCTAGATGATTTTGTATAACAAATAACAGTATCATTTAAAATTGTTCATCGTATTTATCCTGTAAAACAGGTAATTGCTCAATTTTGAAAAGATTTTGATTTAAAATGTAATTTCTGTAATGATAAAGAATGAGAGTATTGATCATTTATTCTATGATTGTATTTATACACAATTATTTTGGTGCGTTTTTTTCTTTTTTTTGTTAAGCAGAGTACAAATATTGCATTGGAATTCAAAGAAAAAGATGTTTTATTTTTTTATAAGAATGCAGTTGACTGATATTGTTAATCTGTTTATTACATATGGAAATTTTTTATTCATAAATGTAAATGGACAGTAAAAAAACTAATTTTACTCACTTTAAAATAGAAATAGGTCATTACCTATGTATGATAAAAGAAACAAAAAATACCAAAGCAAAAAGAACTGTTCAGTTGGCCTAAATTCTCCATCTTTTTCCAGACTGTTAATATAAAGTGTCCTTTCTGACCTCAGGGTCATTAACAGGTCAGCAGGCCACTCCAATCAGCTCCTCAAAACCCATAACCCACAGCACCCTGCTGCATTATACTGCTGTCATGATAACAAAACAAAATTTCAAGTCTTAGTGCAGAAGCAGTCTTCTGAATTTCACTCCACTGGCATGGGAATCAATGCTGATGAGTATTCCATGCAGGTCAACATAA
This sequence comes from Danio tinwini, assembly GCA_903798205.1. Taxonomy (NCBI): domain Eukaryota; kingdom Metazoa; phylum Chordata; class Actinopteri; order Cypriniformes; family Danionidae; genus Danio; species Danio tinwini. The sequence continues at coordinate 15,491,985 of CAIGQZ010001108.1, forward strand.
AGGGCATATAATAGTATTTTCATTACACCCACTTCACACAGCAGCCCTCACAATCTTAAGTGGAAATGCCTGACAGAAATAATCCTAGCCTGCACTATGTTCGTGGACACAGTGGTAGTGCTTCATTCAGAGTAGGTAGTAAAACATGGACAACAGGCTAGTAAATCCACCACTGCAATGTGTTGAAGAGAAACAAGTCCAGACTGAAAAAAGAAGAGCATAAAAGCTTAAAAAAGAAACAGCATCCCTACAGTGAGGTTTTAAATTAAGGACCAAACCCAGAGATTAGATTAATCATAGGCGTGCAATACATTTGTCCACAACACACATTCAAAATAAATAAGTCATCATAGGTGTTGTTGTTTTGGACAGGGATTTTATGTTCTTGCATTACATAATTGAACTGTAACTAATCCCATGTGATTACATATGGAGTAAAACACCTCTAGAGATTTTGATCAGGTCACAAATATTGAGAGAAAACACCCAGAGGAGCAGATAGAGAGGCTTCTTTCTAAGAAACAGCAACGGACTGACTATAGCGTCTCTCTCCAGAGACAGCAAACACAGAAGGTTTGTGTAAACTAAGATAGGAGTGGCTCTAAAGCGTCTGGCTACCGCCGGGAAGCTCTGTGCCAAAGTTTCCAAGTTCAGCCCAGGCGTATTATTTCTGCTCACTTTTGAAGGCAGTGGAAAAGAATGTAGCACATTCTGTCTGATGGGGCAGTCTGGAACGCCATTATTTTCCCTGAAGTACACACAGAGATAGATTATGTTTAGACTGTGGTTCTAAAAATGGTGCTGAAATTCTAATAGTGCCGCTGATGAGACGAGGTGACAGTTCATCATCATATACAGATGGCTGTTTTTATCTCTGGATCAAAGAAGTCATTACATCTCCTGACAGTTTCATGTAAACAAATAATTTAATCTGCATTGTAATGGACTGGATATACTAAAGTATCGTAATGTATAGTAATTGCCAGATGTTTAAAAACAGGTGGGTGCTATCAAACTCTATTTAAATACTTAACTCAAACTTCTTTTTTTCCTGTGAAGCTTTGTTTGACAATAAAATAAATAAATATTTATTGAAACAAAATCAATGATAAAATGAAAGTGTTGTTATTGTTGTTAAATCGTTAACTAGCATACATTGCGACAAATGTCCATTCATTCATCAATTTTCCTTCGGATTAGTCCCTTATTATTTTAGGGGTCTCCACAGTGGAATGAACCGTCAACTATTCCAGCATATAATTTACGCAGAAAATGCCCTTCCAGCCGCAATCTGGGCTGGGATAACACAGTGGGAACTGGGAAACACACATACACGCTCACATTCACATGCACTGATACACTACGGACAATTTAGTTCATCAAATTCACCTATAGCGCATATCGTTGGACTGTGGGGGAAACCAGAGCACCTGGAAGAAACCCATGCAAACATGCAAACTCCACACAGAAATGCCAACTGGCCCAGCCGGGGCTCGAACCAGCAACCTTCTTGCTGTGATGCGACATTGCTAACCACTGAGCCACCACGCCGCCCTGGAATAAAGTTGGTATTTTTTATATTCCTTAAGAAGGATTTTTCTCCACTGAATGGGAGCATACATCTGGGTGGTCTTAGATTGTAAACTGCAGCTAGACAAAATACATATGCTTCTTTAACAAGGTTTGTTTTTCCAGTATAAATGATACATTTTCAGTTGTCAAATGCTTGCCAAACAATAAAAAATCTCAAAGTAAACAATTATACATCATCTAATCCTGTTTACTACGAGCCAATTTAGGGCAGCATTGGTAAGAAAGGCCACCTGTTCTGCCATAACACAACTACACCACAAATCTACATCACTGTAGATGCTTTTCTTACCTTGAGGTTTTGTCTTGTTTCTAGTCCAAATATCTACACATTCTTAAATCAAGAAGCATTTTCTAGACAAGTAAAAAATATTGTCTTGTTTTGAGAAATAATGTGTCAGAATTGAGTTTTTCCTTTAAACAAGCAAAATAATCTGCCCATGGGATAAGAAAAATTGGCAGATTATTTTGCTTGTTTTAAGGACAAAACTCACTTAATTTTGGCATATTATTCCTTAAATCAAGACAATGAATTTTGCTTGTCTAGAAAATGCTTCTTGATTTAGATATTAAGAAAAAAATGTAAATAAGCATAGTGAATAGACAACGAGCTATGCGATTAGTCGAATACAAAGAACATAAAACCACTTTTTTTTTTCAAATTGCAAAATAGCTTTTAATGGACAATTACACTAGTAATATATGCTCATACTTTTAAAGACAAGCTTTATATTTTGCTTAGTCACAGTTATGTCTTATGGCTCCACTAATCATACTGTGTGCTTTTAAAAAGATACATACAAAAGGTCTTTCCAGAACACACTAAATGCACACCAATGAATAAATAAAAGCTTCAGGCTATGTTCATTGGGCAGATTTATGGTTATATGGCTTTATACCTTCTAGAGAGGTGCAGTCTCTCCATACACACACACCACCACCACCAGAAAGGCTTTTACAGTGTTTGATATCAACAAAGCATAATAAGCATTTCATGCAGCATCTTGTGAACACAAACAAATGCCACTTCATAATTTCACTCAAAATAAAGAAGTGTTTCTCACAGAGAAAGGTGACAAAGATATTAAGCAAGATATTTTTCAGCAAAGAAACATGCATAAAGAATTAATATTTGCTTTAAAGATGCCAGAGCTACATTTAAGTCTGTGTTCTCCTCATGACGTGGTTTCTCATCAGGTCCGGAAGAATGACCTAATGTAGGTCTACATGCAAATGATGAGGGCATGGCTCGTGAGTCGCGTAACAGTTTGCTTTGTGTTCTGATTGGCCTGTTGTCCACTGGGGTTTTACACTCATGGAATTTACATGAGAACGAGGAAACTGCGCCTGAGGGTCACAATATGTCCATTTCCATATACTGATCTCTTATTATTCCACTATTCCTAGGTATTCCTGAACTTCTTTACAGGGCACCTTTAAGAGTTTAAATTAAAAAACCTTTAAAATTCTTGCAAAATTTACTCGCCTTCAAATCTATATCTCACATGTCAACAGTCACATGCTCTATTGCTGTTTACGACGACATCTAAAAACATATGGAAAGGGCGAGTGGTGCTGCATTCTCTCCCATACAGCTTTATTTTTCAAACGTGAATTAATAAATAACCGCCAAACTTTCTGTCATACACCATGGCTGCCTACTGTTGGAAGTGAAAACGTACTACTGTAATGAATAGGGCTACATGACAGGCTACTTGGAAAATACATGATATTGCTGTTGAGTATTGTGATATTTCTTGCCATATAACATTCCCCTTGAAAAAAAGCTGTTTTTATTAGCTTTTGTTTGTTTGTTTTAATTTATTTAAGAATCATACTAAAATAAACAAGTATTGCATATTTTTCTAATCGATAAACTTTTCTGATCTCAAAAACTGTCAAGGTGCACACATTTAGACACTATGAATGAAAACCTGCAGATATTCTGTCTTTTTTTTACTGGCTGTTGTTATTTTCCTCTCCACTCAACAGCTCTTTTACCTTGCATTGCCTTTCACTTCATACCTTGCATTCAGAGTTTTTGGTTTCGACTCAGAACTTTCAAAAAATTATAATAATTTATTGCACCTCTTTGTGATATGAACATTGCATATGTATTGCTGTTATTGTGTTAACGATAATTTTTCAATATATTGTGCAACCCTATTACTGAACCATACTGTACTGTTCTAAACCATACTGCACAGTGGAAACAAGGCACATATTTTTTACTTGTTACTTATACTTTTACTCTCAAAGTGGCAGTAACGTTCTACCTACTCAATTCATGTAGATTAATGACTATTTCCATTCATAAAACTGGAACAAATTAGACACTATCTGAAGGAGTCAAAAGATAAAATGTGGGGTTCTCTCCTTAAATAAATGTAAACCCGCTGCATACTGGGTAATAGTTCATTTTTACATTCGTGACCAGGCTTTTAATTTGGTGTGTAAACAATTATTTTGGTTGGTACAATGTTTTTGTTTTGTTTACTGTTTTATTTAATTATTTTCACATATAAATATATGAACAATTCTAGTGCCATTTGCAGCAAAAATACAAAACAAAAATTCACAGAAAAAGTGTATGTTAACACATTGAAACATCTGTTTATATTTTCTAAAACTACTAAGCACAGAATTATGGTATTAGAAAAATATAAATCTGTTAACATTTTTTTGTTTTAAATGAGGAAAATAAACATGCGTTTTGGATGTGACGTAAAAAGTTAGTACACAACATACTGTACAGTACACAACATACACAACATAGGGGCCACATACACTAATTCACATAATTCTGTGAATGAAACTGCACAATCCCAAAGAAATGATGCTAATCAAAAGTATAAAAGTTGCCTCTCTATGAAACAAAAATGATAGATTTTATTTTATTTGACATTTTAGCATTTTTGAAGGAAAAGCTTGGCTATGGATGTGACATCTCTTCGTTATGGATGTGACAGATGGAAAATTGGCATTTGTGTGACTTTGGTAAATCAAATAAAATGGTTTGAAAACATTGACAGAAACATTTTAAAGTATTTTTAAAGGACTGTAAAGTACTTGCTTATGCAGAAAGGTAGAACCGGTTTCGCTATTTTAGTGAAAACTTAATTTTTTTTCATGGCAAGGTTGACATTTGCATGGAATTGCTCATATTTGGGGATCAACAATTGTCACAATCATTTTGGATCCTTGTTTACTTCTCTCGCTCAATGTCAAAATGTACAATAATAGACTGAAATGTGTGATATTTGTACATTTTTTGAAAATCAACAAAGAATAGTGGCAGTAACCACTGACTTTCAATGTATGAGCCACCAAAGACCACCATTGAAGTCATAAAATCTTCATTAAATGTTTTACTGAAGAAACAAAAGTCACCTACATCTTGGAAAGCCTTAGGGTAAGCTATTTTTTTTAAGATTTTGGTGAACTATCCCTTTAAGAGCTCCAGTCATGTTGCTTACTGTAATACAAGCACATAAATTACTTCTGCCTCATAAAACTGTCCTGTCTAAACAGTTTTTCCACAGATTCACCGAGATGCGACACAACATAGGGGCCACATTACCAGCCCACATGAGAAGCTTGTAATGAGGTCATTAATCAAAGTCAGGCATGTGTGGGAACTTGATTAAACACAACAGTGATGCCCAAGTCCCTTCAAGCTACTTAGCTGCTGTCTATTTTGAGTTGAACTTTAAGAATTGAAAGCCCTGGCTGAGCAACACCCTGCAGCACACCTACATAAAAATGAGGAGAATGTGTTTAAATGCACTACCGTATAGACAGGACCAGTCAGACAGGTCTTCGGCAGTGCTCGTGGCTTTGTATGTTGACGTCATTGCTTTCAAACTGATATACTGTCAAGTACAGTTCGAACATCTACTGTAATTGTTGAGACATGGTGGAATGAACCGGGAAACTAACAGGATGGTTGACTGTGGTCAGGCCTATGTGAGAGTTACTTGTGATGGCAGAAGCAGGGAAAAGTAAACAGAAACAGCACTCGAATGTTTTAGATCAGGGGCTCTTACTCATGGCCAACGGGAAATGGGAGCTGGCAAGTGACGAGAAGAAATCCCTCAGTTCCCTCAACTGAGTAAGAGTTCTGATCAGAAACAGCAAAACGAGATCTCACATTAGAGATGCTGCCAAGCACACAGCTCTATTACTCAGCCTAAATGTGCTAACTGCTGGGATAAAATGAAATTACCATTGTATTGTACTTGTATTGTATTTTTTCAGGATGCTGCACACACTCTCAGAAAAAAGGTACACAGTGGTACAAATAATGTTCCTTAAGGAACATTTTTGTACCTTTGCAAAGGTTGTACCTTATATGGTACAGAAAAGATCTCATATGATACTGTTCTGTACCTTTTATGATATAACTAAAATGAAGGTACACAATTGTTCTCATTAAAAATGAACAACATACAATATTTTTTAAATTAAATATTACTGGAAAGGCAAAGTGATTCGATTTTATGAATAATTTCCATATTAAAACATGAATCATCATTTAAAAGCATATGCAAACTCATAAACATTAATTATTAAGTTCTATTATACAAAACAACTGGTAAAACAAAATTTAAGGTATTGTAAACTAAATATTTAAGGCATTTTTAATAAACATTTTATAAGCATTTTCTGATAAATACATTTCCATTATTGATATCTGCAGCTTTTGCCGTTTGCTTTCCACTAAGCACATGAGCTGGCAAAAGTCCTGCATATGCAAAGTGTTTATGCAGACATTTTACTATTGTAAATTTAATCAAACATTGTGCATATCTCGTTACTATACTTTAAAAAAAAGTTTTTTATTGTACAGAAGAGAATGTATTACTGTAACAATTTTTGTGAAAAGTGTTGTCAAATGTTTAGCAAAACATAGATCTTTTGATTTATGTTAAAGTATTTTTATTCTTTATTGTAAATAAAAAAGGTGATTACAGATCAGATTTGTACCTTTGATGAAGGTACAATATTGTATCTGCAGGCTTTGAAAACCAAAGGTACATTTTGATTTCCCATGGAACAAATCATGTCCTTAAAGGTACAAACTGCAATGGTACAAATTTGTTTCTTTGTCTTAAGGTACAATTCTGTTCCATAAAAAGGTGCTGCCCCAGTGGCAAGGGTTTGTACCTTGTTTGGTACAACATTGTACCATTTTTTCTGAGAGTGCAGGTCAGATTATGTTATACAATACACAATTTAAATTAAAACATAATAATACAAAATGTTTAAAATGACATATTTCTATAAAAATGTAATTAACAGAAAATTACACAAATATAATAAAAAAATGTAATACAATAGTTAAAAAATGTCACACACATTATAAAACAATCATTAAAATATGTTTATATTATATTATATTATGTTATATTATATTATATTATATTATATTATATTGTATTATATTATATTATATTATATTATATTATATTATATTATATTATATTATATTATATTATATTATATTATATTATATTATATTATATTATATTATATTATATTATATTACTTTTGGAGTTGTGACACACACATGCACAAAACACACACAAAAAACAGACACAACATGCAATTTTTTTTTGTTCTGCTTAAAAACTCTTTACCAGCGAAACATTAAAAAAAACTTAAAAAATTTTTTTTAAATACTTTGAGTCTTTGAGATTCCTTGCTTGGACAAAATAAACCTTAAAATCATTGCTTGGACAAAATAAACCCTACATCTAAAAATCAATCCAGCTAAACCCTGAAACTTTGATTGAAAATGAATTTACAATGCACTGAAACAGTAATAATATAGTATATTAATAATCCTATTATAAAATAGTAATACTATATAATATAAAACCCTAAAAATACATATAATCAGCATAAATCATGTCTATATTTACCATAAAATGTACACTAGGTTGTCTGGCAAAATAATCATGCATTTTAAACCAATTTAGTTATTTGATCTATGACACACAAAAAGCACATATGCAGCCTAATCAATGATAAGATACTGTAACATTTTTGTGAAATTCATGCTTAATGGCCACTGTCCATGTGCTGTCATGAACAGCCATCAAATTGAGTTACAGGAGATCTAAAGTGAATGGTCACCCAAACAAATGCCTCAAGCTATATGCAGCACTTTCAGAGGTTTAGCAGAACACAAATATTTACATTCCTCTAAGCATGCGATTCAGGCACTTCCACATACTGAACTGTCTGATCCTTTGACTCACTTTAAATAAAAAAAAGTGTTCAAAAGCTCAGCAAGACACCGTTTTAAATAGAACTGAAAATGTTTTTCACCATTTTAAGGATCAAAACAGTCAGAAATGATTTCTATTGTTCTGGCCCTCAAAGGCTGACATCAATGAAACACGGTGTATTCAACTGAACAAACTCTCTGGATTGCTTAAATTTATTACAACACATATATTTATTTAAACTTAAAAATAGTTGAAAAACAAAATACTGAATGCATCTAAAAAACACAAAATTTATCAAACCATGGCTTATTGCCACTCATCTGAAAGAGGAGCTTTGTAAATCATATTTCCACTGGAAAATGACACAGAATAAATATTGTTGGCCTCACACACTTTAAATAACATTGTAATGATCAAGACTATTATGGGTCAGATTAATGTCCTTTTCACACTGACACTAAAGCAGTCTAAAAGTTGATAGGTAATAGTCCAGAAAAGTAAACATCCTTAAAAGAGACAGTATGCCTTCAGTAGTTGGAGCAGAATATTATAAAGCACAGGGAATCCTTTTGTGCGCACAATAAAACAAAAATCCAGACTTTATTCAACATTTTCATCTCCTTAATAAGGTGCATGAGCTCTATGCTGATATTGTCACTGTCCCCAGCAAGCGTGCCCACCATATGCACTAGAGTGGAATCTACACCTATCAGCCACTCATTCAGACTACATGTACCACAACGTTTTGCACCTCGCACCTGATTCATATGAACTTAGCCCTGATGAACACCTGCAGCCAATTTGCACACACATGTAAGCAACACTTTCACAAACATCCATTGCTGAGTACTTTTTCACTTTATCAAGCATTTTTCTTGTATTTTCTTGTCTGCCTTTGCAGACTGTCTTTTGGATCATTGATTATTTGCCACCTGCCCTTATCTAGGCCTGTTTATTGAAATACACTTGTGGATTACCTGTTTGCTCCTGCCTTGACCCCTGCCTGCTGACCATCTTCCATTTAAATAAAAAAAAGCATTTTGAACTTTACCTCAGTTGCTGCACCTTCATTCATAACATATATCCCCCCACCCAGATACCCATACACATACCCCTTTGCTTGAAACAAAGTACAGGTGCCTCTGAGGTAAACGTCAATAGATGTCTGAGCACAACACACAAAAAACACAGCGCTCTTGTGAACATGCACCCTACTGACACAGAGGAGAAACAGTTGATTAGTTATTTTTGTTTTATGTGCTCACAAAATGATTTCCGTAACTTCATAATATTCTGATTGAACCACTGAAGTCATATGATTTGTTTTGATGAGGTTTTTTGTCATTTTTCTGGACTTTGAATGAGCTGGGAATGTTGCTGTTTATGGAAGATATTTTTGGAATGACATTAGGCTGAGCTTACTTTTTGAGTCAACTAACTATTTAAACTTCCTGACAGCAAAACACAGTTCGCAACTAATCTAAATATTTTTAACTACGTAAAAAGTATAAATTGTATGTCAAATAGCATCTCAACTGAATATAATTAAACATTTAAAACCATTTACAGTGTTTTTAAAAGCATATTTTTATTAGATATCTGAATAAGCTGAAATGCAACACTTTCTTTTAAAAGTGGGAAAGTTTGGGCCACAAAGGACCCATTTGATGTAGTCTTTGTTGCCCAGGAAATAAAGGACAAATTTCTAGGCCACATCTGAAGGAGACTGAATCAGGACAGCCTTCATTGACTGTGGTCCTGCATTTGTTCTCTTAAATGTGGCCTTAGAAGGATGCCCTAAATTGGGACATATACATTATACATATTCAAGACATTTACCTTGAAAATCAAGGCAAAAATCTATTTAACCTATATTACATTTTTTAAATCATTATTGCTTAACTGTCAGCACAACACCACAGTGTTGTAAATTACAACACACATAATTATTTTGACAGCAGATATGCAACATTGTATTTTGGCAAAGTAACATTTACTAAGTAACTTCAGCAATCTCAAGTGGTGCCTTTAAACCAGAACATTTAGATGTTTTAAGAACCTGAATTCAGAGCATCTTTCCGCATCATTAACAAAGCATATGCAAATGCATGAATAGATCATACACTGATCATTGAACTGACTTGTCACCGGCTTCAGTGAAGAAACAAGAGAAAGTTTGGTTCAAAAAGTCAGGCAATTTTGCAAATAAACAGAGGCACTATTGAGCTAAAAACAAATAACCAAAAGTACTGTCTTCCTCAATATCCTCTACAAACGTTCCCTGTTATAGCTTTCTCTGTAATGTTCTCACTTTCATTTACCTCTAAGGCCTGTGGGAATATTTGACCACATGTCATTCTGTAGCCCTGAGTTGAGCTGATGAGTAAACACAGCCACGGTCACCTCAATAGAAACTATACTGCAAAAACACACACTCACAAAAATATCACAACAGGGCTCACTACTCTCTATTTAACACTTTCTACTAAAACAAACCAAAAAGTACTTGTCAAATTCTAACTACCATGTTAAATATCTGTATAATTAAGGACTTTATTGCCATTTAAACAAATTAGGAGCTGTTTTATAGTCAAGCAAACATTAGCTACAAATGTGTGCTTACTGGAAATGATTAACTAGAGTCTTTCCTGTACACCTCCTGTCTGCTTATGATGTACACAAGCATTAAAATGGAAGAAAACTGAACAATATTTGATATCTAGTGCACCCAGTCCCCTTGACCTGCTTTTAGAGCACAGTAGCACAGGTGAATCCGCTAAATATGGCCGCTAATGCAGATGAGAGAAACAGGAGAGGCAAGGTGAGAGGAGCGGAATACAAGCTGGCAGGAGCACAACGACAATGATCTCATTTTACACCTGAAAGCCCAGCTCATGCTTCTCAAGACCACCTCCTTAACGAAACTAGGCCTGTGTGTTTTATTTTTACTGAGATAAAAGATTTCACATAAATCAAAACAGAAATTTGCTTTATTGTGGCTATTAAAAGCTGCATTTATTTGATCCAAAATACAGTAACAGTATACTATTCTGAAATTGCATTTTAGTCTTAAAGGGATAGATCACTAAAAAGTGAAAATGTACTCATTGGTTTTCAAGTGGTTCCAAACATTTATGGGTTTCTTTATTCTTTTGAACAAAAAAAATATATTTTGAAGAACGTTTTCCATTGACATCCATAATAGGAAAAACTAATAAAATGGTTACCAGAATCAAACAAAAAGTGCTCAGGGGTAGCTTGATTAATGTGTTGGTGATCTTTAGGATACATCAGAATAAACAGCAAAAGTAAGTCCAAGGCACTGGATAAATATAGAAAAAATATTAAAATCAATATTTTTTCCACATTTTTCCAGTGCCTTGGACCTACTTTTGCTGTTTATTCTAATATGATTACCAGTTTTCAACTTTTTAAAAATATTTTTTCTTTTGTGTTTAACAGAAAAAAAAACAACCTCAAACAGGTTTGTGACATGTGAAGGGTGAGTAAACGATGACAGCATTTTTTGTTTTCTATCAATTTTGACTATAAGTAGGATGTAATCCTTCAGAAAGCATCCTAATATGGTGATTTGGAGCTCAAGAAACCTTTTTATTATTATTCTTATTATTATTATCAATAGATTAGATTGGATTCAACTTTATTATCATTACACATGTACAAGTAAAAGGCAACAGAATGCAGTTTAGGTCTAACCAGGAGTGCAATAGCAGCAAGTGCAGGACATAGGTATACGTTATAAAGTGCAATACTAGAAAAACTATGGGTTTATTATTAACTGTTTGAAAAATGTGCATTCCTTGTTTGTAAAACAATACATCTTTTTTAGATTCCTTGATTATTAGAAAGTTTTATTTTTGTAATATAATAAATGCTTCCATATCTTATTCATTCATTAACATTCATCTTTTATAAATAATAAAATTATAATAAATCTTACTGACCCTAACACTTTTAACAGTAGTCTATACGAATGGTTTGTAGATAGCAACACTATAGTTCAACCAAAAAAACAAGATCTCATGAATGTGGTTAACTTCACATTTAATGCGGTTGAAGCCAACAGGAACAACCAGTCACCACAAAGAAAAAAAAAGACTCCACGTATAAGGGCTAGATTAGACAAATATGTTATTTGACATATGGTGCGCATCACAAATAAAAGGTCAAATGAGATTTTCCAATTAAAGGTTTATTTGAGTCTGATTGATGTCTTCATTCCCCCTTTTCAACTTGTTCAGTAAACAAACCTTGTAAACTTTAACTTGAATACATCAGTGGATTTAATTTTATGTCTAATATATTTAAAGTGAACTTCTTGGATATTTTAATAAGCACAATTCAGTTTAGTTCAGAGACCCAGCAATAAAACAGCATCAAAGACGGCAGCTGATACTAAGGGAAGTTCACTGCCATGACTACTAATATATGCTGATGTTTAAAAATAACCTGACTAAAGCACTGATTCATGAGGACCACAGATTTCAGCGGCCCTGATGCACCTTTCTCTTGTTTAGGTGAGGCCTGCTGACTCTTTCAGAAAGACTATGGATTCCTCAGCAATCCTGTAGCGGTGTGACATACAAGCTTTCAATAGGGGGATGCTACTCAGCATGTACCGCCTCTCCGCCGCTCTTAATGCAAAACATATGCTGCCATACTGACCTACTATGCAGCATCTGGCAAAGAAAGAAAGAGAAAAAGAGGAGATAGTGCAGAAGAGGGAAAAAGAAAGCGAACAAAGCTTGCATTCCTCCACCCTATCAGACAAATAATAACCTGTAAATCTGCTTATGAAATGTGAAGACCAGATTCACAGGGCCTAGATAGAACAAACAGTGTAGAAGAAACAAGATAGATGTTGATTTATTGCATTGTATTTCATTTAGAAGAATGAACTTATCTGGCTGTCGTGGTGATAAAACAAACTATATGGTCTGTTCAAATTGAAAATGTTATAGGAAATACAGTCAAAAATAATTCTGTATACAGTAGTAGTGATCTTTCATCAAGGTTGTCCTCAATGTATTGAACACTCATTCTTTTCTTAGGACATTTATGGAAAAACTTTTGGATCCACTTCAAATGTTGTCTACCATATTTCCCTGTATTTTAAAATGTTTTCTAAGTAAAAGTACAGACTATTATACATTTTAACATGATGTACAAAAGATAACCCAAAGTCATTTACTGTTACAATAGTTTACATAAATCTTGACATATTTTGAACATATTTAAAAAAACATTCATTCAATTTTGTATTGAAAGCATCTCGATGGAGATCGGGTATACTAATAAATTGGCATTTTATATGTTTATACAATGTTACCAAGCCCTTCATGTCAAATGATAACATATTGACTAAGTAATATGACAATGTATTGCCTCACTGTTAACTTTGATATATCTGGAAGTTTTGTTTTATTTATTTTGTATTAAGATGCACCTCTTTTGTATATTCCTTCATTTAGATGCTGCCAAGCTTCTCATGTTAAATGATGGACTGAACAAATATGGTACACTTTGTTTTCTCACTGTCGACTCAGAGAGTCTGGAAGGATATATATTTTATTTAATTTCAATGCAGTGGTTATGGTAGGGGAGGGGTAATGTACTGTTTTAAAATGTAATTGGTAAAAATTCAAAAAATAAATATCAAAAAATATATATTTATAATTTGCAACTATTTTTCAGACTAGTGACTTGTTTTAGTCATTTGACAAGAAGTGGTCACTTTCTATTTTAAGGTACACTTAAATACCCTTTATACCATATAACTTTTGCCTCAAACTTCTAATTTGCTGCTTATTAATAGTTATTAAGGTAGCAGTTATGTTTAAGTATTGGGTAGGATTAGAGATGTAAAAGAAGATCATGCAGAATATGTACTTTACAAGTACAGTACTAAACAGTCATTTTTTTTATAATACACATGTAATAATCCACTAGTTAATAGTGAGAATTGTTAAAGTTTTACTCAAGAAATTTTTTATCATTTAAAATATAATAGAACCAAGTATGATCACTTATCATTTCATATATTTTAATAAGTACAAATCAGAAAACGCATGTTTTTTATTTTTACGTGAATATATTTTTTGCTGGATCACAATGAAACATTTTCACCCTTAATTTTATTTATTTGTTTTGACTAGGAACTGTTAGGAAACAGTTATTTGTAATGTCTTAATGAAACATTGACCCATATGGATAACCAAGTGGTACATTACATAATCAACCCAAATTGCTGTTGCACAGCTGGAATACATCATAAAATTAGGTATTGTTGTGCAACAGACATTTACTGTAAATTCATATTTCAGAAATCATTCCATTTCCTTTGAGCTGTCATGAGCAAAATAAGCAGACTCATCAAGGACTTGATGACGTACAGTCAAACTACTGCAGTCAAAACAAAACAGATGAAACCTCACCTAATAATTGCATAGATGGTTCTAGATGTCTGTAGCCCGGCCTTATATATGACATTATATTATTTGAAATGGGTGGAAAATTTACAAAAATGTTAACGCTTAAGAATATGCTTTCTTGCCCTGCACAATGTGAACACCTAACAGTTACAGTTTTAGCCTCATTTTTAGAAGCAATCAGCACATCTGATGGATATTTAAAGGGATAGTTCATCCTACAATCAAAAACTATTTACTGCAGCCTCAAGTGGTTTCTTTTCTATTTCTTTCAAACACACACACACACACACACACACACACACACACACACACACACACATTGTACATGAAAATAAAGTATGACAAATATATTTTTAAGAAAGCTGTAAAGCGGCTACTTTTTATGTCCATAAAAGAAAAAAACATTTCGTTTGGAAGACAACGGTTACTCAATTTACAAAATATTATATTTTGTGCTCAAAAGAAGAAAAAAACCCCACAAACAGATATGTCAGACTTTTTGGGGTGAACTATCCCTTTAATGGACCACATGATTTCAGCCAATGACACGTATACTTCTTCCTTGTGAGAAAAGCACTTATGAAGCCTGAATTATATTATTGCAATGTTTGTGACAGCACTGAACACCTACAGAAAAGGTTTGTCCCAAAGCCAAGAGGAAAACTAGTTCTACCGGCTTGCATGGCTTGCAGAGAATGTCTCTGCGTGCGCTTTAGAGACAGGTGAACTGGATTTTCTTGTTTTTCACCTGATCTGTACCTGTTCTTTACCAGCTGACAGGCTGAAGAAAAAAATACATTGAAACTGGGACAAGCAGCCTAGGGATAACACAAAGCTAAAATCAGTCAAGTGTACAGATGCCTAATATTCATTGAGGAGCTTCAAGAAACCAGTGTCACTTTCCACCAGAAGAAGAGGAAATGCTCTCATTGTGGACACAAGCATAAGCACACACACACACTTATTCAAAGCAGAACCCAGCCCATCCTAATGAGCATGAGTACGGAAGCGAGTTTCACATGCAACTACATCTACCTGCATCTCTCAGTGTGCTGTAACCATAGACACTGATGTGTGCTACTTACAGCTTTACACTGTTATGTAAGAGTAAGCCAGGTTAGCATGACACAATATGTTATAAAAAGTGTTAAACAACTGATCTGGGAAAAGTGAAAGAACAATAGTGATCTATCCAGGCTATTCAAACCTGCCTGAAGCCACATAGTGCCAAAAATAGCAAGAAACATGTATGATATGTTTATAACACAATGTGACCATAGAATAACTAAAAGTAATATCAAGCTGTGCATCTCTGGTTAAGTTAAGTATCTGCAATTCGTCTAGAATGAAAACAAACCTTTACTAGAAGTTTAACCTTGATTTGACCAGAATGAAAAGTCATTTACGTGACTAGCATTTCTGATGACAATGGATGGCATATAGCAGCCTAGTAAGGTTTTGTCACTATGAGTGAGATCATTTTTAAGTATGTTAGAGCAATTTATTAGCTGCTATTTTTGGGTTGTAAATGATTAAAACCGTTAAAAAAACATTAACACCAAGCAGCTGTTATATTACAACCTGTATTATGTCGACAATGATGCTGTAAAAATTTTTCCAAAACAAGAGCAGTGTCCCTTGTGTTTTTCTAAGTAGGCGATACGCGACTGTGCTGAAAACTATTTTACTCACCATTTTTATTGATTAATCACACCGCAGCCGACCTTCTGTTATAATCCGTTTGGTAACTGTTTATAGCAAAATAATAAACGTCTCGAATTCCCGTGACGATGTCACGGTCTCTTTTAGCCTCTGCTGTTGTCTCCTCAGGACTCCTCAGGACCAGTGTCGCCACTCCATAATAGTGTAGACCGCACCGGTAAACGGCTCGAGCGCACTGACTGCACTGCACTGAGCGTCTGCTGCACAAAGTTAAACTTTGTGGCTGCTGGTTGACGGAATCAAAGAGGCAAACAACCCATAAATGGAGAATTTCGTGCGTTGCTTTTGACCAATGGAAGCGCTGCTCGGCGCGTCATTCCAAAGGGAATCCCACCAGATGATTTTGGTTGTGTTAAAGCGCGCCCTATATGCGCAGCAAGGCTGCGTAAAACATTTTACAGCATTATTGCGCCAAAGAGCACAGACACTGAAGACACAAAGAGCAGAAGCAACAATTACAAAATTGTATAGTAGTACTAGCCTACTAAAGAAAACTTTAACAGTATAAACATTGTGTATAGATAATTTTACATAATTTTTCTTTTCATGTATTTATATATTTTAACTTTTTATTTTATGAATGATTTTTTTTAAGTGCTCGTGGATCACAATAACTTTAAACAAAAAGATTAAGTAAATGTCTTTAAATGAATCTTTTTCTAAAGGTTGCTTTTATTATATCAAAAATATTGTGTATCTATATTATATTATAATATTATAATATCATAATAATTAGCATATATAATTACATTATAAACACATTATAAATTCCAATTTACATGTTATTAAGTATTAAAAACATATATAAATAATCAACCTTGTACATTCAGGACAGTTAATTCACGTTTAATGACTCATATTTCAAGGAAACCTTCAAGGAAAGTAATTTTTTTTAATAAAGAATATTTGAATGATTAAAATAGAACATACACATGGATATAAAAACATTGAGATTTGCCTTATTTAAAAAAAAAAAAAGAAAACTTATTGTCTTATTAAAATTGATTTTGTATTGTCATTTGAAAATAATCTGCATAGTTTTCTGTGTGAATGTTTAGAAATGTAATTTATTGTTAATAAAGCAATCTGCTTTACATTTTTAACCATGATAGATACAATTTTTTATGATTATTTTATTTGTATTTTTATTTATTTCTGTGTGGAGTTTGCATGTTCTCCCTGCGTTCGCGTTGGTTTCCTCCACGTGCTCCGGTTTCCCCCACAGTCCAAAGACATGCGGTACAGGTGAATTGGGTAGGCTAAATTGTCCGTAGTGTATGAGTGTAAATGAGAGTGAATGGATGTTTCCCAGAGATGGGTTGCGGCTGGAAGGGCGTAAAACGTGCTGGATAAGTTGGCGGTTCTGACCCCGGATTAATAAACGATCTATCTATCTATCTATCTATCTATCTATCTATCTATCTATCTATC
>CAIGQZ010001108.1:15509422-15535773 GCA_903798205.1 Danio tinwini
TATCTATCTATCTATCTATCTATCTATCTATCTATCTATCTATCTATATACAGATTTTTATAACATTATATTTTCTTACCTGTTGTTTCTAAACAACACATTTAGGAAGACATGGATAACACACAAGCAATTTATTTATAACTGTAATGTATCAAATATTTAATGAATAATCAATAAAAAATTATTCGTTTCATATTTATTCACTATTTATACATTAGCATGAGTATTACAGTATTTCTCAGTGGCTTTGGTGCATTTCTCACAACACTATTTACATTTGCACAACAGTTAATGCATTTCTCAAAACAATTAGTACAAACTGCAAAACCTAGTGAATAATCTGCAAAAGCGTGTCACTTGCTCAAAATGGATAGCTCATTCCTCAAAAGCAAGTATTCATGTTAATGGAAGTGTCAGTGTCATCAAAAAGAAAAGTCCTGCCACCATTGTTTACGAACAAGACAGTCAAATGTCTTTGTCATGTTTTCATTATGACACTTTACTCTCTACATTTTTTCCAATGCAAGAAAAGTTAGATTTTGGTGACACTTCCTGAAAATGATCAAGACAGCACTATATACTATTTGCACAGCCATTTGAAAACTACAGTAAAGTTAGACATCACTGCATTTAGTGAGGTATCTGAGTACAAGACACTGAATATGTATGTTTCACATTTTTACTGCAGATGCTCTTTACAATTCTACTTTATTCACAGCATTGTGCAAAAGAATAAATACACCCTTATTTACAACAAACATAAACTTCCTTTGGGTGGAGCTGTGCACAACTGTAAACAATATTGCAGTACATATTGAAACTGAACCTACAACATACACAGGTCTGTAAATCATTTATGAAATTGTTCAATTTAGAAGACATTTTCAGAAAAAAAAAGATTTAAAGTTCTTAAATAAAATGAGCTTGACAGATTTTGACAACTAGTTCAACATTTGTGTATGTAATGACTCAAGTAATGAAATGAGGACTATTAGTTTTATATAAAATCACTATTCAGCATCCACAAGTTTAGTTAGTTTTGACTGACATGACATAAGCAAATGATAATGTAACAAACAGCAGAGAGTTGTATGAAAGCAATTGATGCATGTCCAAAAGCATTTGCAATTTGCTGGAAGGAATGAGAAACTGCTACTATGATGTGCACAAATGACTAATTGTTTTGAGAAATGCATTAACTGCAAATGTAAATAGTGTTGTGAGAAATGCACCAAAGCGACTGAGAAAAACTGTATTCTCATGCAGTAATCCAAAATGTTTTCATTTCATCACATTTTTATCACCGCATTGTTCGCTTGTCAATCCAGCAGGTGGCAGCAGGAGTCCAATAAACACTCAGCTTAACTATGCATGATATGAAAACTATCTATTCATTTGCATATTGGACATTTTTAACATTGTAGTGTTTAAAATTATTTAAACACTGGGCATAAGTTAAAAACAATAATAAAGGTTATTCTCTACATTATATTATTAAATGTACATCATTTACAGTAGGCTCAATTCCAACTCAAAATTCCTACATTAAATTATATAAATGTATTAAACCACTTGATATATTCTTTGAAGTCACAAACATAATGAGTATTCATATATATATATATATTTTTTTTTTTAAATTCGCTTCAATGGTCCACAGGGCTCGCCATAGCTCACTCCTGCTTTTTGTGGTCCAGAGCTCAAGCACGCTGCACCTCCCCATTCCTCCACTAATAAACATGGCTGAACTGAAAACGGACGGTGAATTACAGGACTGAACGCGTCTGCAGCAGCAGCACAGGACTCACACACACATACACACACTGACTCAAACTGTTGATTCAGGCAAGAAGACTGAACATGACGTGAACGTTTATACGGGGAAACTAAAGCAGCAAAAAGTTTGACAGCCGCCAACGAAGAGAGACTTCAGCGGGACAGACAGAGCTGACTGAGCTCAGATACTACTGCACACAGAGCAGATACTAAATGCTGCTTTTGCATTTATGGAAATTATTCTTTAAACGCCTTCTCTACTGAAGAAACTCTGGATTTGATACTCTGAGCTAGCACAAACAGTTTTGGTTTACGTTTTAAGAGTCTTAAGCTGCTCTTGTATGGATTTACTATTCGCTTTTTTGTTGTATCGGCTCGTGTAAACGATGTTCTCCGGTAAACAAACCAAGCCGACTTTCAAGTCTTATCTTCCTCCACTTCAGGTGAGTGAGATACTAGCTTGCTAACGGCTGGATGATAAAAAGTATTTATGACTAAATGTATGTTAGGGGAACTCTTTCACCCATATGTTTGACATCTGGAAGACTGGTAAGCTCATAGTTGAGCCTTTTTTGTTTGATAACTTTTGTTTGATAGCTTTTTTGTTTGATTAAGGTTTGATAACTTTGGTGTCAGTTCTTCACCGTTGTTACTTTTGCTTTAATATCTAAAAAATGTGGTACTTCCGTGAGGCATGGGTAAGATAAGGGTGAAATGATGAAAATGTGTAACCTATTTAGATATAAATTTAACTTAACTTAACTTAATAACAAATAATTAGCCATGATGTTTAAAATCTAACTCTTGGGATTAATGAATGATAATGTCCCCTTGGACAATAAAAAAAACATTTTTCTCCTTTATTCTAATACTAATGTCCACAAATTTCTCATTCACAAAAAAAACTGATTTTCAACATAATACAATGTTGTGCTGTTGCTCGCTATTTTTCAGACCCATAATTAGATCATTCAGCCTCATTATGACTAACATGGTCTTGCATTCTTTTTAAATGAGTTATAAGTGTTTATGTTTCACACAGACCGATTTGAAGAAAAGTCCACAACTGCCTATCAAGAAGCTAGAAGCAAAACTTTTACCGGGTGAGTGAAACTACTATTACTATCACAACAGCTCACAACCTTCAAGGTTGGGTGCAGCTGGCTAGTTGAAGTTTCACAGAATATGTTTTGATTGTTCAAACCACCAGTGCGTATTTCAGGAAACTCAATTAAGTGACTACCCTGGTTAGTTTGAGTTTATCAAACTCTGGTTTTTCATGTTCAAAATTAACAGATTTTTGGTACTTCTCCATTTAAATTTATGCTGCACGACTAACCTGCTTTGAAGCAGGTTTTTGTTCATGTTTTGACCTCACAAACCAATCAGCAGTCAGCAAAGTAACAGACGTCTGACAGCAAAATAACTTCACATGTATTGCATGCTACAAAATTAAATGCTACACTGTGTTTTCCAGTGCTGGGTTGAGCTGGAAGGGCATCCGCTGCATAAAACATATGGCGGAGTAGTTGGCGGTTCATTCCGCTGTGGCGACCCCTGATAAATATGGGACTAAGCCGAAGGAGAATAAATTAATGAATTTTTTAAATGTTAACAAGTGTTGTGAAAATTCAGATCCTTCACTGAACCAGGTTGATCTGAACCTCAGAGTTTGAAAAAAAAATCTGACATTGCAATATTTATTTTTTTGAAATATTTATTGCAATAAGAATATAATTTTTTCACCAGATGACTTGAATATCACAATTTGGAAAGAACTTCAGAATAAAATTTTATTTACCTTTTTTTAACTGTATTTGAGTACAAGTTAAATAATCAAATGTAAGCAAATAAAACTGGATCTTCTTCAACAAGCACTCTTTCACTCCATTAAGGTTAAACTTCACAATCACTCAACAATATGATTCTTGGTCAGCTATAATTCCACTCATAGGAACTCAAAATTTATTTCCCGAGGGATGAATAAACTGAAGCTGAACATGACATTGCAGATCCTGCGATGTAATTATTGCGAACGATATATTGTGCAGCCCTAGTTGCTTTATAAAATTGTACTGTAAGTTGCTTTGGTTTACATTTAAATGATGATTTGTAATACAGTGTGTGTTTTTGTAACAACATTTTGGTAATGCTTTGTTGCTTTTTTCAGCTGTTCAGATGGACACATTTTGGTATATTATAAAATAACAGAAGGCCACCTGTTAGTTTCCATAGCAATTGGTTCTTTGCCCTTTTCTCTATTTTTTGCTATTGCATCACCAGTCATCTTCTGCTATTGTGGTGTAAACATGTTCTGTTCATTTGGCATGAGACAAATTTGTGTTACAGAGAGAGGGAGAGAGAGAAAAATGAAACAGAAATGAAATGTCTCGGCATTAAGTAATCACTCAAACATGATATTCACTGAGGTCCTTCCTGTATATGAAACATTATCTTATCCAGCCTGCTTCCTGCACTTGTGCTGTCTCTGAATTTTTAATGCGTGGACTTGCATAAAGAGCCTGTGATCTGCCTTGGTTTGTTTTGGTTTTGATGCCAGTTGAAGAGTCTACAGAGGGCCTGTGATGCACTGCTTTCCTCTTGAAGGTATTTTTTAATGCCTGACTTCCTGAATTTTGAACTGTAAATAGAGGCAAATATGTGAGGCTCAGCTGATGTTATAGATTTTTCTACAGACTCAGCTGATGTTATTGATTTTTGTTAACAGGGCAGTTGACCTCAAAATGGAAATCACTTGTACCAAACCTGTCTGTCATTTTTCTGTTGAACATTAAAAAATAAAGAGTCATTTTTAAAAAGTGTACTGCTCTCTCGTATAGAAAGCTACTTCAAAATTGATGCAATATAAATAAAAGTGTTTATTACAGACATAATCAATGTCTTCCAAACTAAGTTTGTGTAATTGCTTTGAGAAACAGACAAATGCTAAATCATTATTCACAGATAAGCTGTCCTCATTCTTTCTAGGTTTTACTAAAGAATTGCTTTGACCAAATCTATGAAGACTATCAGTCCAATTTTGACTGAATCATTCAGTCTTCGCTAGCCGTCATTGTGAACTGGATTAATTTATTCATTAAAAAATATTTTAGTCAAAAGAACAATTTAATGGCCTAAATTTTTATCTGTTTCTCATCTAAATCCATTGTTTTGCTTGAGAAGATTTGTAAAACTGAATGTGAATCATATCTACATCTTTTGTGACACTTTTCTGACACTTCTGTGTCTTTTTAAAGCATTAAATTTCCTCTTTCTTATAGCATGGGAAAGAGCGACCAGTATGTGTCTTGTCTTCCATGGAGGAAAGACATATGGGTTATTATAAACATCACTCAAAAAATAATGGTTCCAAAATGGAGTTTTTGTAGGAAACTTAAGAACTTTTCAGATAACTTTTTGTTGCAAACAATTTATATAGGTTGAATTTAAACAAACAAATTAGAGTAATGTAGTAGAGTAACAACTCCATTTGTTTGTTTAAATTAAGCCCAAATAAATTGTTTACAATCACTTAACTTAATAGAAATTAAGTGAATTAAGAACGTTCAAGGAGTCATATTTGAATCATTTTTGTTAAGTTTTGTAAAAAAATAATAAAAATAAAAATAAAAACTTAAACTTAAGAACCTTTCAGTGAACCGCTCTTAAAAATAATTGTTGTAAAAAAACCCATTTGTGCTATTGAAAGGTTTTGTGGATGTTAAAGGTTTTTTTGGAACCAAAGATGTCATATAATGTTTTAGGAGTACATGATAATGTAATTTTAACACTTTAACTAGTTTGATGTTTGCTAAGTCAATAGACCAGCATGTCTACAAAGAGTTTTTAGGTAAATGTTTGTTTATACCATACTGGTTTTTAAACGGGATCTGTTATCATCCTGTCATTGCCACTAAACTAATCACACTAGCATAAAGTGCACCATTCTACATTTGTTATTCCTAATGTCCTTGTTCATTGAATACAGACTTCATGTTCTGACAGGTAGTTTAAACCTCCCAGTTGAATACCTGCCTTTTGTTCTGTTTTATGTTTCTAACACTTGCAATGGCAGATCAGATATTTCCAAGCCATGAACAACACACGCTTCAGCTTCAGCTTTGTGATGGCTTTGCAGCTATCTTAAGCAACCAGACAGTTTTCTGTTCCTAGAAGTGTTGGAAAACAAACAGAAAGGCGACTGTAGTGCTCTGGCATATGGGGAAGGACTCTGCGTTTAGGCGTTCACTCCTTATAATTAAGCAACACAGCATGGACCTTCCCTGTTTCAAAAATAGAAGTGCTATGCATTTTTAGTTCCTCGTGTGGAATTAAAACCAAACCATCTCGTCACTGTGTTTTGCGGGCTGTGGTGATAGTAGGGTGGCACATGATGTGGTTCATTTTTGGCTTGAATACTGGTTCTAGAGTACACTATCAATATCTAGTGTTGTTTTACTTTTCCAGCTTCTTTGTCTGATGGAATATGGCTGCTTTCTTTTAAATTGTATTGACCTTATAGTTCACGCATTAGTGGACACAGCCATTGGAACATTATTGGCTTAAGACTTCCGGTCTCATTCACTACCATTGATTTGATGAAAAGGCTTATGCTACATAATGTACATTGTAAAAAATGCTGGGTTTCACACAATCAGTTTGTGTCAGGACAACATGAAGGAATTAAATTAACTGTGGATTGAACATAAAACAATTAGGTTGTTCCAAAAACATTAAGAATTATGTTGTTTCACCTTATTTTATATAAGTAGTTTAGGGCTGCAGAATATATCGTTTCAGCAATGATATCGGAATATGATCATTCAAAAAAGTCACATCGCAGGATATACAAAGCTGAGTATGTATTAGAATTCATCATTTGCATTTGTTTTTGAGGCATGTAATTGTATAAGGATTTTTAAAGTATTCAGACATAAGAAATTGTACCATTTGTAACATTGAATAATGGTTAATTTTATTGAATTATGTTTATTTTTATTATTCAATTACTGTGCCTGAATACTATTAGACTTAGAAAACCTAATATCTTTTTCTTTGTTGTATATATAGATTGCATGTTAGATTCTATGGAGGTGTACTTCCACAGTTAATTTAACATTAGATATAATTTCCAAATAGACATTAAGTCATCTGGTGAAGTTGTATTCATATCACAATGTATATTGCAGAATAAAAAAGTATTGCAATGTAAAATTTTTCCAATATCGTGACGCCCTAAAGTAGTTTAAGCAACAAACGGCTTAGTCCCTTTGTTAATCAGCGGTCACAACAGTGGAATAAACCGCCAACTTATCCAGCATATGTTTTATGCAGCGGATGCCCTTCCAGCTGCAACCCATTTCTGGGAACCATCCATACACACATTCACATGCATACAAAACGGCTAATTTAGCTTACCCAATTTACCTGTACCACATGACTTGTGGGGAAACCGGAGCACCCGGAGGAAACCCACGGGGCTCGAACCAGCGACCTTCTTGCTGTGAGGCGATTGTGCTACAAATTGTTACAATATGAATTTGAAATTGTAATATTTCTCACTACTACTCTGAGATTACTGTATCTTTGATACAAATGAATGCAAGCTTGCTGAAAGTTAAAGAAGCATTTTAAAGCTCTGAACCGCTTGTGTTGCAATGATAAGTGAAAGCAGATCTGTTGTTTGCAATGAACATTGTTGTGAGCTTGAAATGTTTAACATTTAAGGGTTTTGGTTTGTTTTTATAACCTTCTGCTGGTTTTGAGCAATATAATGTACAATATTAATAACTTTTTTAGAGGTTTTCTGAAGATTAGCTATATTAAATTATTAGTGTTTTATAGATTAATTTTAAGTGAGCATAAAATATTAATTAAATGTAATTTAATTATGAAAAGTGTACATTAAAAAAAGATATCCGCAAAATTGTTGCAAACAATTTATAAAGGTTGAATTTAAACAAACAAATTAAATTTAGTAATGTTCAACTTAATTTGTTTGTTTAAATTCAGCCCAAATAAATTGTTTACAGCAGGGATGTCCAAACTCGGTCCTAGAGGGCCGGTGTCCTGCATAGTTTAGCTCCAGCTTGCTTCAACATACCTGTCTGGAAGTCTTTAGTATACCTAGAAAGAGCTTGATTAGCTGGCTCTATTGTGTTTAATTGGGGTTGGAGCTAAAATATGTAGGACACCGGCCATCCAGGATCGAGTTTGGACACCCCTGGTTTACAACCACTTAACTTAAAAAAACATTAAGTGAATTCACAGTAAACCCAAGGAATCATCTTTGAATCATATTTTCAGTGTACTTAGGAGCACTATACTTAAAAGGTCCTAATGGCTTTCTATTGCAGACATGTAAAGACAAAAAACAACTCCTCAACTATCATCAATATACTCTGAGAATGTTTTATTGACTCCTGCGTGTGGTGACATTTTAGTATGTTCAATGTGTTCATTCAGATTGACTGCTCCATTTAAATTTCTCCACCACTCCCTATACACACATGGAAGCCCAATGGTGACTTGTCATCTAACAAAACATGGCCCTTGTCTTATGAACGGTGTCCTTTTACAAACCCACACACACATTCTCTTTCTTTCTCTCTCCCGTTTTCTATCATTCTCTCTGTTAGGCCTCTTCGTGCCTCTTATCATGTTGCTCTGATCCACTGACGTGTAACTTTTGCACAATGCAACAAGAGATTTCCTCTGCAAACTTGATCTGTCTTTAAGAGCAGAGTGTCTGGCACTTGCAATATTTAGCATCTTCTTCTCCCAGCTTTAGCCAACAATTTTACCCTTTAGCTCTACCATAATTCTTGTCTAAAGTTAAAGCTAAAGGCCACAAGCAAAGGTGTACTGATCAAACATGCCACCCATTAAGCCCCCTTTTCTAACAGGATGTATACACAGGAAGCCTGATCACATGGTCATACCTAAATATTTGATGCTGTTATTTTTAGATGCTCACTGACTTCTGCTTAAATAATTTCATCATGCACATTTGTTGTCAAGTGTGGCGTGGCTATAATTAACCGTCAAGTGCAGTCATTTCTGAAATATTAAGTAATCATCATCAGCCATAATACCTTGTGTATTTTGTCTTTGAGTTATAAATATACTGCTATTCAAAAGATGGGGGTCTGTACAATTTATTTGTTATTATTTTTTGTTATGATAAGTCTCATATTCTGACCAAGGCTGTGTTTGTTTAATTAAGAAAATGTATAATAATATTTTGAAATGTATTACATTTTTTGTTGTAAAATGTATGATTTTGATGCATAGATGTTAAATTGTAAAGATAATAAATGTATTTTTAAAGAGGTTTTAACTTGCGTTTGAATGACGGTGTATTTGATAACATCTGTAAGTATTATGCAAATTGAGCAATGAGCTTTCATTGCATTCAATCAAGAAAGAAAAATCTTTACTCGTTGTTCTTTGGTTAGCCATAAACAAATATTTCAGTAGCGTTGGCTGCTGCATTCACAGTGCATCTAATAATCCACCATCTGCATTCCCTTCCCACTAGCAGTCTAGACTGATCTTCTGCTGTTTACTGGAAAATCAGAGAGGATGAGCTGCTGGTTAATCCCTGACACACGTTGATATGTCTTGATGTTCATTTACAGGCTTGGCTGCATGCAGAGCGGAAGAGGAAGTTGTTTAAAATTTGCGACCGGGTGTGTGTCTGTGAGAAGATGTGTAATAGAGATAGTGAGTCTTCATACTGAGATACATACAGATAAATTGAGCTATAAAGATGCCTGTGTGCATCTAAAGATTGAAGTTTTTATATAAATGTATATATGTTATATGTTAAACTGATAATAATGAAGGTCCCACTTTACATTAAGTGGCCTTACCTACTAGGTACTTGCATTGAAAAATAATTACAATGTACTTATGCTTATAATGTGTTGCACAACGCTTATGATGCTACTGAGGTGGGATATGAGTAGGGTTAGGGATAGGTTAGGTGTTATGGGTAGGTGTAAATGTGGGTTAAGGAATGGTCAACGGTTTAATTATTAATGTATGCACACTCTGTAAAAAATTAAGGGTTCCACACAATTGTTTAATGCTGTCTCAACACAAATGGATTAAGTTAACATAACAAATTTAAAGTAGATTGGTCGTAAGAAAAATTAAGTTTTCCTCAAAAAAATCTCAAAAATTGTGTAGTTTAAGCTCATTTTAAATAAGTCGTTTAAATAAGCAGAAAACATAATTTTTTTTGAGTGCAAAATTGAGTTTTAGATGTAGTTACATGCAGATAATTTTTAATATGCAAGTAGTTTAAAAACTTGAATGTACGTAAGTGTACTGTAACAAATTATTTAATTAAATGTAATTACATAGTAATTAAAGCCATTTAATATAAAGTTGGACCATAATGAATTACCCAGTGGACATCAAATTGATTAGCATTTTTGATGTCTTTACAATTTTGACATCAAAAATGCTAATCAGTTTGATGTCAAAACATTGATGTCCATTTGACATTCACAAGTTGACAACAAAAAGGAATATAATATAAGAAAATTTTTATTCATCTGAAGCCTTCAATTGGGGCTGCACGGTGGCACAGTGGGTAGCATACTCGCCTAACAGCCAGAAGGTCGCTGGTTCAAGCCTCGGCTGGGTCAGTTGGTGTTTCTGTGTGGAGTTTGCATGTTCTCCCCGTGTTCGCGTTGGTTTCCTCTGGGTGCTCCGGTTTCCCCCACAGTCCAAAGACATGTTGTAAAGGTGAATTGTGTAGGCTAAATAGTGTATGTGTGTGAATGAGTGTGTATGGATGTTTCCCAGAGATGGATTGCAGCTGGAAGGGCATCTGCTGCGTCAAACATATGCTGGATAAGTTGGCGGTTCATTCCGCTGTGGCGACCCCAGATTAATCAAGGGACTAAACCGAAAAGAAAATGAATGAATGAAGCCTTCAATTGCAAATGGCAAATTTACACAGAATTTTGCATGTCTATAGTTCATGTAAACTATCTTGATGTCAAATTGACATCTATCATTAGTGTCAAAGCACTGTAATCAGTGTAAACGACTGTCCTAATCGATTTTTGACGTGTTTTTGACACCAGTTTTAGATGTCGCTTTGATATAGTTTTGGCCTTAAGGTATAATCAATTGACATAAAATAAAATGCATGCTGTTTTGAGATGGTGGGCAGCAGATTACTCAGGGTTTCTAATAAATAAATATGCAGGTTGTGGTGAATGTTTGGTCCATGTGTACTTGTGTTGTGTCAGTCAGTATTGTGTGGGCTCAGATTCCAAACAAGTGTAATCATAAGAAAATCCTGTAATTTAGTAAAATGCTCACCAGTATTTGTGCCTGTGATGCAAATGCTCTCACAGGACCCAACCTCCATCTTAGCTATCCTGCACCCTGCCCTGCTGTAACCCCTGAATCCGCCCCAGCTGTGAGACAAACACTCCTCACTGCGCTCACACATAAAGTGCTCACAGCTGGGGTTTGTGTTTTCTTCTCCCTCACTCTTTCTCTCAGCGACTTGATTATTTCTTTCCAGCATACACACACATCTCTGTTCAATTTTCCCTCTTAATGTGTCTGGATGATCCTTAGAGCCAACAGAAGAGGAAGTGCTATGTTTAGAGTGAAGCAAAATGTGTTTTTTCTTTATTTCCATGTGTGTGCGACTTATGTAGTTCAGCCAAAGACAGAAGTAGACATGTCTGCTATAACAGATTTTAACTGTGCCATTTAGAAATGAGAGTTTTAGTTTAAATAATTGGAAAGTTCCACAGCAATTAGGGCTGTGCTATTTGGGAAAAATATCTAATTGCAATTTTTTTTTATTTTTTACATATACTACAATTTCGATTTGATTTGCGATTTAAACTTGTAAGCTTCAGCTCAATAACCTGTATTGTAGCTTCTTACTGCTAAAATGCAGTGATTGTTAGTTAAAAAAAGGATCTGAAATGATATTAACTTACTCCAACATTATTAAAAAAAAATAATAAAAATGTCCCTATAGCAAAGCGTAAGCACAAATAAAATGACCTTACTTTTCAAGTTCAACTAAAATTAGGGAGATAGTGTAGCTTATTATACAAACCAAACAATAATAATTATAAAAATACAGGACACTCAGCAAAGAGCCTTTCTGTAGCTTATATTGTCTAAAAGCAAAATAATTATCACAGATTCTACACAAATGATCACAACATTCAATATACAGCAAAATGGCTAAAATATGAGTGAGACGGAAGAGTATATCTTCTATCCAGTATTTGGATGAGGTTTTTAAATCCCTATTTAATCACTACGTTAAAAGGCACTGTGTCTTTAGCGAGATATGGCGTTAGTTATGGCGTTACCAAACAACTCTCAAATTGCACTTTGCACAATTGGCACCAATTCATATGGTGGCCAAGAGAGCTAAATGTGTTTAAATTTGACGAAAACACGTGCAATTATGAAAAACGGCAGCAAATTAAGAAAAGATCTTCATCTGTCTGAGAGCACACGAGCTGCAAATCCTCACAATGCATACACATTAAAAACACGCTGCATTTTCTTACACTTTCAAGTAGCACATATCACAACGGAAATGATTCAAAAAGAGGACCCTTAAATGTGACAGATCCTACTATTTAGGTTATGGTTATTTAGGTTAATAAAGTACAAAAGACAAGGGAATCAATATGTTAAAATAAACAAACAAAAAAACTCACCTTTTAAAGATAACCTACAACTTCACTGAGCAATAGTCATGGCACAGCTGCGTCTGTCACGTTTCTGGGTTCACTTGAAACATTTGCGTTGTGTTCTGATGTTTTTGATGTTTTTTCCGAAGTGTTGTGAGAAAATGCAGCACGTTTTTTTTAAAATATGTTTGCGTTGTGAGGATTTGCAGCATGTGCTTTCAAACGGGTGAAGATCTTTTCTTAATTTGCAGGCATTTGTTTTGTAATTGCTTGTGTTTTATTAAATTGCTGCATGTTAAGCTCTCTTGGCCACCATATGATTTGGTGAATTGCACATTAAAACTTGCTGCCATCTACTTGTTGTTTCATTGGCATATTTATCCATGAGAGGTCTAAACCAGCCAAGGTACCAGCACAAAACACACACAGCAAAACAATGTTTACTTATTATGGCAACAATAATGCCATTCTGTTTATTACAAGCATGTGCTGCAGTTATGTCATGTATTTCTTTAATATCTGTGCACTCTTTACAAGTCTATTTTCATAGTATTAAAAAATAATTTAAATAAACTTTGTAGTTATTTTCTGGAGATATGTACTTGGGATCATGACATGTTGGAATTACAAGATTCAAATTTGTAAAAAGCATTCATGTCCTCGTATAAGTTGTGCTATGAGACCGCTGCACCTCAAACAGAACCAGAGAAAAATGTGGGTGCTTAAGCCTAGTTCACACTACAGGATTTTAAACATCGGCAGATTGCTGTGCAGTTCACACTACATGACTTGATTTTGTGTCTTTTAATCACTGTGGTGTTCACACTACGCGACACTATGTAAATTATCTACAACAGGGGGGTCACACACTACATGATCTGACAACAACTTGTTCGCCAACAGTTCAGTCAAGCTACCAAACTACAGCCAATGAAATTTTGAGGGAGGAGTCGTCAGAAAAAGATGAACACTATTGGCTGCTTGTGTGCTGATTACATCACTGACAGCGTTTCAAGCCTTCAAGGGAGCATTTAAACACATCATCAGTTAGCTGATGCATCAGAAGATCAGTCACTCATCTGCAAAGTTCAAGTGGAAAGATACACAGTGTTTTTAATTTTTGTAATTGTATAGCTCTTTGAAATAAAACGAACATATCAATAACACCCTGACGTTTTCTAAATATCTGTATATGTCTTTCTAACATTGTTATTATTTTTTAAATTACAAAACAGTAAAGAACTGAGCATTTCTACCTTTAATTTGCATATCGGTCAAAACGACTGCATGCATATCTGCTTCTTTTCTCTGTGACTTTATTTATGCTGTCATAAAATATGATGACAGACATTCAAAGCTTAATTTTAATATTTCAATAGAAGTTTTGAATGTAAATATGATGTGAGAAAGGTCAGAATGACCAGTATGGTAATTCTAATAGTTACAGAATTCTAGTTGCACTGTTAATATAGCCTACTCTCATGTCCGTGTTAGCACAGAATGAAGCGAGTGCATCGATGCCCATTCTGGCCAATTACAGACGTTTCTATTCAGCTCCTGAACACACGGCCATTCAGCTCATGCTGATATGCTCTCTCATTGGCTGCAGCTCGTCACTACATCTGACTACACGTGGGGTGAAGTCGGCCGACTGCTTTGGAATATTCAGCATGCTAAATATTGGATTTCCGTCTGCGAGGTGTCGGCGATGCTTCAGCGAGCCACTTTGACCGAGCGTAGTGCACCCGCAGATTTTTCCCCGATCACAGCCCGATCTGTCGGCGAGCTCGTTAACTTCCAAATTGGGCTCAAATCAGGCTTAAAATCCTGTAGTGTAAACTAGAAATTAAATTTAATTATTAAACAGTTATTGTAATATGCACATATTTTAATTACTGTGGTTGACAAATTATTTGGTAGATGTCAAAGACTGTTGTAGTAAATCTTCACTTTCGCCAAGTTTTTTCCTTGCCGCTGTCGCCACTGGCTTGCATGGTTCGGGATCTGTAGAGCTGCGCATCGATGGAATTGCTTCACAGTGTTTGGACTCTCAGTAGTGATTATTAACCACGCTACACTGAGCTAAACTTAACTGAACTTAAACACTGAAAACTGAACTGACACTGGTTCAGTTTACTATAATCTTTCATGTGAAGCTTCTTTGACACAATCTACATTGTGTAAGCGCTATACAAATAAAGGTGAATTTAATTTAATTTAATTGTTGCAATAGAAATGAATAATCCCTAGTCTGAGGATGTAAATAGAACTGAGTTGAATATTACATTTTGTCATCTTGGAATTACAGTAGTTACAGCATGGCATTAACACAGCATTAGACTGATGTTAGATCTGTTCAAAAGAATTCTCAAGTATGTGCAAATAAAATGTGTCTGTCTCGATCTGTTTTTATTTATCCTGACAATTGGTTCCTGATACACCTGCCTTTGATGAACTCTGCTCTCTTCCTGTTTGTGTAAAAGAAAACACATTTAGGACTCTCAGCATGCGTGGACATACTCGGGTAATGGTAAAGTTTATGCAACTCTTTAGTCAGCACAACAGGTCATTTCTTTTAATAGGGCATCGTTTTTCTGCCAACATGAAAGCAGAGGCACAGTAGCTTCTCAAGAGAGGGCTTTTCCAGGAAGGCCTTTAGGAAGGGGCCTCAAGAGTGTTCGTTACCTGAATGCTCAGTTATCCAGTTGCTTCTGAACTGCTCCTTTGTGGAAAGTGCAGATAAACAATAAATAATTTCTATTTATTGTTTTCGGTTAGCTCTTGACAGTATTGGTTGGAAGCAGAATAGAACAAACAAAACAATGATACATGCTAAACACAAGCACCACCAGCATTTCCTCTTATACACAAAATGTTTTAAAATGTGAATCATCCTCTGCTCAGCTTATTATTGTATTTTTCCTCTGAATCTCACTTCCTTGTTCTTTTTTTTCTTTTACAGGTGAAATAGTTGTGAACGAGGCGAACTTTGTAAAGAAGTGCATCGGAGCAGACAGTAGTCAGGATGACCTCTGGGGAAAACTTGTGTGTACCAACTTCAAGGTCTCCTTCATTACCCATAATTCATTGCCACAGCAGGTAAGCTCAGACCTGTCAAGAGTCATTTTTTTCTTTCAATCATCTAGTTGTGTTTAAAATTGGCTAAAATGCAATTTCAATATATTGGTTATACCAAAGACTATAGAATACACAGGACGTGTCACTCCTATCGTTTTGAATAGGGAAAGGTGTAAAGGTCAATATGGCGAATGAAGCCCCACCTTTTAGTACAGGAGCCAAACATCGATCACTATAGACTGACAATTCTCTAGGGGAGGGGCTCGGGCCAGATGTGAATTTATGCAGATTTTGTGTGAATCGAACGTTTAGAAATAAAACTGAAGACACAGTTGTTGTTTAATTTTATTGGGGATTCCTAATTTAAAATTTAATCATAAGCTTGGCAAGCAATTTAAAGAATTTTATGTTTCTCCATTTAAGCAGAATGCCTGAGCATACTGCCCGAGAGGCGTTTTAAAGATGGTGGCCGAGTGAAATGACTTGCCTTAAAGGAACTTTTGTTATACATATAATGAGATAATTTAATATGTACACCTTTAAAATTGGTTTGGATCCCTTTTTCTTTCAGACCTGTTTTAATTTTCATAGCGAATTCTTTTTTTTCTTTTCTTTTTTTTTATTTTTTTCTTTTCTTTTTAACAAGGTACTGGAAACATTCAATTTGAATCCATATTGACATTTGTAGGCTGTACACTCAAAATGTGAATTACCTGTTCCAGCACATGCTGAAGACACTCTAATGTACTGAAATCTGGTGTCTGAAGGTCATTTGAGTATACTGTAGTCAACATATAAGAGGATTGAGTTTACTGAAATGACATACTATCCTGCTGGAAGCAGCTATTACAAGATGGGTACACTGTGGTCATGAAGAAATGGACATGGCCAACAACAATACAACAATTAATGAGTAGGCTACAGTGTTTAAACAATGCTTAGTTGGTACTAAGCGACCCAAAGTGTTCCAAAAATGGCTCCCACACAATTACATCACTAAAACCAGCTTGAATGGTTGATTCAAGGCCAAATTCTTGTCCTCCCATTTAAATGTTGCCGCAGAAATCAAGACAGATGCTGTTCTACATTCCTCTATTGTAACAAGTGGCTTTTGTTGACTTTCTAACTGCTCAAACTAATTTTTCCATTTTTGCACATAGAAATAAACTGCTGCTCACTGTATGTTGTAACTTTTTGGGCCATGTTGTGCAAACCCTAGAGATTGTTGCGTGTGAAACTATGTGTGTAGACTGAAATAGGCAGACCAGCATGCCTATAACTCACAACAGTGCCATGCTAAATCAGTACTTTATTATACTGGTTGTAAGGACCCACCAATCTGCCCATTTTGTATGTCTCTCCTCTTATCTGAATCTGGCAATTCATTAAATTTTCTTAATGAGCTAATGTTCTGAATCAGGTGTGTTAAATGAAGGAGATATACAAAAGATATCCAGAGTAGCGGGTCTCTTGGATGAGGATTAAAAACAAGTGACTTTAACCAGGAATAATTCATGTGATTTGCTGATTAGATATGTGTATAAACAAATCGACGAGCAGTTGTACTTAAAGTGGCTATTGAGTGTATTTACAATTGCCTTATTAAGTGAAATGGTACAAGCACAAGTACATTTCAGCTTTAAGTCTCGAGGAAAGCAGTTCAACATTAGATATGCAAAAATTGGGTGAAATAGTAGGGATGCGGCAAATTTTGGTAAAAAAAAAGCAGTTGAAAATGAGCGATAATAAAAAATGATTCTGTACCAAACTGCTCAGCAGTTTTCAGTGTGGGGTTGTCACAATACTGGAATTTTGCTATCACTCAGTACTGAGATTTTAAAAATGTCAATTTCTTGCTAGCAATTAAACACTGCTGAGTGCGTTTTTAAACACCACCGATTTGCAGTTGCGTTCACATGCTCAACAGAAATGACTGTGATTGGCCATGAAGGTCATCAGTTCATCGCACTTCACCTCGGTTTACCAAGTGCAAACACAGATACAGGGACGCTGGAGCATTTTAAAGCCACTATGATCAGCTGATCTGTCTATGGGCTGACATACGAATGATCCACTGTTGAATTGTTGATCGTGAACACAATTTCAAATCAGCTGTGTTTAACAACATGCTCAACAGGGCTTAAATGTTAGTGGCAAATGGATGTTTCTTAACATTTCTGTACTGATTGGTACTGAAATTTTAGGATATCGTGACACTAGTTCAGCATGCTGGTTTCTCTCTCACTCCAGTCGTAGTCACTACACTATCTAAACTGGCTTTTACACCAGATGCAAAAATTGCTGTTCTATGAAACTCATTTGTTTCAATGTATTGCACTAAGGAAGTGTGGAACTAGCTTGCAACTAGCTTGCATGCACACTGCGGTGAAATTTCAAAATATCTCAGTATTCTGCTCAGGAATGTTCAATAATGTACATGTATACTTATCTATGTATGAACCATACATGCTCATTAGACAAAGTCTGCCCTGCTGAAAAAAACTGCTTAAACCAGCCCAGGCTGGTTGGCTGGTTTTAGCTAGTTGATCAGCCTGGTTTTAGAGGGGTTTTGGCCATTTCCTGGCTGGTTTCCAGCCATTTCCAGCCTTGCCTTAGCTGGTCAAGCTGGAAAATGGCCAGCTTAAACCAGCTAAAACCAGCTTGATCTGCCTTGTTTAAGCTGGACATAGCTGGTTTTGTCTGGTCAAGCTGGTTTTAGCTAGTCAACTCCCAGCCTGACCAGCTAAGACCAGCCTGAAAATGGCCAAAACCCCTCTAAAACCAGGCTGGTCGACCAGCTAAAACCAGCCAACCATCTTAGGCTGGTTTAAGCTTGATTTTTTTTTAGCAGGGTGTTCAAATAATGCACAGACAAGACATTTTTATACACCATTTTGAGGGATGTAAACAGTAACAATGGTCCTAACATATTTCCTGTTTTACATTTTTTATTTCCGTAGCTTCTGAAAATCTGAAAGGTCCACATATTGATAAATAATGTTATGATGGCTGTTTTTACGTGAAAATAGGATTGAATTGCCTCGTTACAGTTATAAAAGAGTATGATAAGAAGCAAGAAAGGTTCATGGGCGAATGACATGACCACATTGAAATGATCTATGTAGTTTAACTGTTTCAGCTGCTTGTGCGCTACTGTGCTGTCACGGCAACACTGCTACAACAACATCTCTCAACTCACTGGTTCATTGTCAGTATGTTCGTTGTCATCCCTGTGAATTAGTTGTCAGTTTTATCATTTTACTGTATAATGCAGTTGTGTTTTTATTAGTGTCTTGTGTACTTCTCTCTACTAGCTTAGATGAACGTGGCATATAAGGAGGGATATAAATTTCAGTCCCTGTTTCAGGACATGTCATGCGAAATTGAGCCGTGAAATCTGCTGCACATATTTACCTGTGCAGTAACTCCCTCCTATAAAGCAGCTCTAAACAAGTTAAACATGTTAATAATTTCCCTCAGTCCACCCATCATCATCTGATTTACTAGGAAAGAAAGTCAATTATTACAATCCTGCAAAGTTGATACGGGTCACTCAGTGCACTTGTTTATCCATCAGGCCATTCATAGCTCGTGAGCTTCTCTTTACAGCATAATGTCAGTGAAATGAATTGAAAGCCAATGAATTAAAAATTATTGTCTTTTTTTTCATTGTGTGCAGAGATTTCAGTGTACCCACCGGCTTCTGGGTGAGCATGATATCCCGCTGGCTTGTGTGGAACAGGTAGTAACAGGTAATTTAACAGCATGTAAACACTCTTTCACTCTTCCTTACACCTGCAGACCACCTGCTTCTCCAGAACTTTTTGAATGGTTAGACTTTATAAATAAAATGGCTGTCAAAGATCAGTGTAGCATGTGAGCTCTAATGTGTACATAATACAGAGGAAAGTAATACACCTTGACTAAATAGTTCTATAGCAGGATTTCTTGACTTCTTTTTTGAAACAATGAACCCTTTCATAAACCCAAACTGTTATTGGATGCTTCCACATTTATAAAGCATTGTGAATACCATGAGTGAACCCTTTTTCCTGCTACCAGCTTCATGTTAAACACAAACAAAATGCAGTTTACATTTTGATCTATGCGAATAGTCATTAATTCCCTTAAAGTATGATTTTAATACACTTTTGCATTAGATCATATGTTGCACTGTTTTTTTTTTTACAGTTTTACCATGATTTAAATTAGACACCCACTAAAAAGTGTAATAGCTTTAATAGTTTATTTACACATAATAAAAACTCTTGTGTTCAGAATAAGATTAATTTAATGAAATTAAAACTTTCTGTTTTAGGGAGGGAGAGGGGGGAAAGTATTGATCATTTAATTTTTTTTGTAAAAGAGCTGTTGACATGGAGTTGAACCAGATTTTGGTAAAAACCCAAACATTACAAACATAAAAATATAACAAAACAAAAAAAATCTGAAAATATTATGTGTAATAACAATGGAATGACATACGGATAATGGACTGAACTACTGAAATGTATTTAATATTTTATATAAAAGGCATTTTTGGGGATGGCAGCTTTATTTATTTACTAGACTTTCTATGTTATGCTGCTAGATTTTTTTCACAATCTACATCAATGGTCTCAAACTAATATCCTGGAGGGCCGCAGCTCTGCATAGTTTAGCTTCAATCAGCTACAACTCACACCTGCTTAATAGTCTCCAGTAGTGTTGAACACCATGATTGGGTGGATCAGCTGTGTTTGATTAGGGTTGGAGCAAAACTGTGTGTGTCATCTTTATCATCCTGGTAATGTAGATGTTGGGCTGAAGCAGCTAATATTGATTTACAATGACAAAGGGCAGAGGGTTGCTGAATAACGACTGAGAAATTTCTGCTGCTGTCTGGGCTTTCACTGCCTTTCTACACCTCCCTTTCTTTATGTGTTCAATAGTTTTTCTCTGTGTCATTTCATTTTATTACACATAACTTAATTTGTAAACTAATTAGTTTTGCTTTCTTTGTTTATATGAATTTCTTTGGTTGTTACCAACAGTGGGTGAACCTTTCAAGTCAACATCACCTTTAGAAATATGTTTTCTGAGAAAAATGGTAATGTGTTGAATATTTATTTCTAGGGATGCTCATTTTGGTTTATTTTACCAACCGACAACCGCAGCTCATTAACCAAATATTAAACGATAACCATTAACAGATAAATATTTAAATATTATTTAATAAAAAAAAATAATTGACACATTAAGTATTTTAAAATACTGATTTATTTTAACATGCAAACAGCAGCTAACAGAACATAACAGAATATCTTCACGCACCTGCAGTGTTTCTAACAGCATAGAAAAAAAGAATAAACTAAATAAAAATAATAAAATAAACAGGCCTGCACTAGATATTTTTCACCTAAATGACCAATTTAGATTACAAAACGAAAACACTGACTGAATCCTTTTTAAGATCCAGTATTTGCTGATTTTTCCAATCATGTTTTTTTCGTCTGTCATATAAAATTAACAGGCTATTAAATCGATCGCTCCACTGAAAATATGCATTTGATTAATGCTTCGTTGTTATTATGTGACAAAACCCCTTTGAACATTATAATAGAAGTCATTAGTTTAAAGATAATGTCATAATGACTTATTTCCTCCGTCTCATTCGCAATCAGCATCAGCGCTGGTTTGTGTCAACTCGTCTGTCAAACTGTGACTAGAAATATTCTTATTTTGCTTCTTTGACAAAATACGTCTGTAGGCACGTGTGGTTGCACGTGTTACCATCCTGCAAGTTAACAAATATTTGTTGCACATCAGGGGCTGATCACAGCGAACACGATTTTCCATTCTAAAAATGCGAGGCGCACCGCACCACAGTGCCTTTTATGTTGACAAGAAAAAAGATGTCATTATAGGAAATGACTGAATCAGCTGGTGTATTGTGTGCGAGTGTTGCTGTCCATGTTGTTATAATTGTAATATACAGAATAACATTGTGATATCCATGATTTATTTCAACCGCGAGCACACAGCGCACAACAGCATAACGTGAGGGGCGCAGGGCACATAAGCAGCACGCAAAACAGTTAATAAACCATTTTAAAAATGCCCTTCTCAACCCAAAAATCGATCGGTGATCAGCCCCTTATGCAGCCAAACTTTAAAAATATATAATATAGTATTTTTTAATCGTGTAACTGATACCATTAATCGGTTACAAACGCACCCTTTTGGTTAACGGTTAATCAGTTATTTTGAGCATCCCTATTTATTTCTCTCACTGTGTCTGTTACACTGAATAACCATGGAACATAATTTCACCCATATTTAATTTTAACAATGATTATTTAGAACATTAACTTAGACACTTTACTTTTATTTAATATGATATGACACCAAATCGGGATATATGATCTTTGATACATGTGCATAATAATAAATGGAAGCAAAAACAAAAGTAAAATCTGGAAAACAGCACATGATGAAGGTTGCATTAAAAACATTTGCAACCTCTAGTAATATGTAGGATGTTTAATACAAAGTTGAAAGTCAATTAAAAATAATTCTATCGACCAGTTTTAAAAAAAAAAAGTTAGTTATCATTGTTATGGTTGACATCATATATTACATGGTTTTGCAGTGAGGTCTTAGTTCTCAGTTTTCCACATTTGCGATCAGAAATTTTCCACGGATGACCTGGATATTTGAGACGAACGCCCAGGGCTCCACAGACCCTATTGAGAAATGGTGCTCTTTGAAACTCCAGCCATGCTTTTATTCTTTTAATAGCTGAATTGAAAATGTTTTAAGGCGTCCCACTGGTCAGACCCTGCATGTATCTTTATATAGAACGTCTGCTTGCATGTTATCCTTGTCATTCGCTCCTGTCTCCTCTACTTCACTGCCCGCAAATGTGTTTTTACACAGTCACTGGTTTCCATTTTTTAAACTTTGGTTGTCCATCTGTCGTTCTACCCCAGTTCTCAGTTTGATCTCTGCTTGTGTGTCTGTTCCCGTTTTCCTTTTTGTTAAACTGCTCCAACTTTTGTATTAACATAACAATACGGATAATGTGTCCCTGATGAATGGCTGTAACCTAAATGACTTTGCTTGGATTTTTCCATGAGCGATGTGGTCTGTAGTGAGAGTGTAGCGTATAGCTGCAGAACCTGTTTGGGTGGCTGTTTTTAGCTTTAGCTGCAGATGAGCTCATCCAGCCAGACTGCAGCCTGAGCCCGGCCACGATTAATCTTGTTTGTGTTAGATCCTTGCACTCCCCTCATTGCTGACTTAGCCCCCCAAGTGTTGAATTGCTGTGCTAAACAGATAGAGCATGAAGCCTGCTTTCCTCCCCTTTTTTAAACTGTCTGTCTATGTGGCTTCAACAAAAGACCTTTATAAGACATTCAGGCCTGAAAAAAACACACTGCATGCTCTTTGAGGCTTCAGTCTGTCAGTAAGGCATGCAGAGTGACCCCTGCAGTCTGGGATAGTGCCCTTGAAGGTTGTGTATGCTGTATTAATTACAGCACTGAAAGCTAATGTTGGAGCACATCCAACAGGCCTTGTCTGCTCATAGCTGGTGCATTGAAATATCTGCTGTCACATGCAAGAAAAATCTTAACTTTCACCTTCCAAACAAACACTTTC
Source organism: Danio tinwini (assembly GCA_903798205.1). Taxonomy (NCBI): domain Eukaryota; kingdom Metazoa; phylum Chordata; class Actinopteri; order Cypriniformes; family Danionidae; genus Danio; species Danio tinwini. The sequence continues at coordinate 15,532,612 of CAIGQZ010001108.1, forward strand.
ATCAACAGCACATATAATGCACAACACATATAATGCACATAAATACAGCTTATCTGTTACTTACATTGTTTAGATTAGAGATGCCCAAAATAGGGCCTGTGGGCCAAAGTTGGCCCACTGTAACCTTTGATTTGGCCCACCATCCCATCAGAGAGTAGAGTGAGAATGATGAAGATGGTTGGGACAATTGCCTTTAACACAGAAATCATCATTTTTAATTTGCCGTTACCTTTTTTGTTTGTTTTATTGCTGAGCTGCTATATAGCAAACTGAAATTAAATGGTTTAATTAAATGTAATAATAATTCCTTACATTTATATAGTGCTTTTCTAGACGCTCAAAGCGATTTACACATTTTTGGGTGGAATCTCCTCCTCTACCACCAGTGTGTAGCATCCACCTGGATGATGCGACGGCAGCCATATTGCACTAGACTGCACACCACTCCAGCTAATTGGTGGAGAGGAGACAGTGTGATGAAGCCAATAATGATATGAGGATGGTTAGGAGGCCATAATGGACAGAGGCAATTTTGGCCAGGATACCGGGGTTAAACCCCAACTCTTTTTCGAAGGACATCCTGGGATTTTTAATGACCAAAGAGAGTCAGGACCTTGGTTTAACGTCTCATCCAAAAGACGACACTCACTGAGCAGTATAGAGTCCCCATCAATATACTGACCCACACAGATCTGCTGGTCTCACTAACACCACTTCCGGCAGCAACCTAGCTTTTCCATGTGGCCTTCCATCCAGGTATTCACTGGGTGCAGACCTACTATGCAGAAGACATCAGAGAGCAAATCAGGGCAAAAACTAGTGTAATTATGTTATAAATTAGATTGTTTTGTTTTTACTGTAATAAGTTCATTCTAAAATGTAAAACAATCTTGTATTGGTTAATATAAAGCAATGTTTTCAAATCATTTTTAAATAATATTAAATAAATTACGCATGGCAACTATATTTAGCTCTGGCCCACTAGTCTCAATCATGTTTGGTTTTTGGCTCTTCATAAGAAAAAGTTTGGGCACCTCTGGTTTAGAGAAGTACATATTTTAAACCATAAAAACTGAGTGTGCCTTACATAGGTGAGTGGGCTTGACAAACCACTTGTAGAAAACGCACTGTTTCATCTCTCAGACACTTTAACCGACACTTGCAGCAGTTTTGCACATTTGCACCTTAAATTTTCTTACAAAAAAATGCATTTATGTAGTGTGCTTCACACAAGTGAGTGGGCTTAACAAACCACCTGTTGAAACACTCTTCTCTCTCTATAAAGTTTGAGTTTTATATATAGGCCCTTTAAGTAAAAACTTGTTCATAAAACCTAAAGCATTATAATTAATATAAATATAACAAACCTTCATAATACATTATACGAAATAGTTTTCTTATAGAGTGTTTTGAAAGCATTTATTTAATCAAATAACAGTTTACTGTTTAGACTAGTTTACCAAGTAATGAATGTGGAGGTCATATTGCTTTCTTTGTAACAAAATATCAAATGAGCACTTCTTCTTTCTGTCCATTAGTGGAACTTACATTTCATAGAGTCAGGTTCCCTAGAACGGTGAGGTCTTAGTTACCACTTCTGTATTTTTTGGTAGTTACTTTATGGAATGGGGACTTTCTTTTATTCATTTCTCTTCATAAAAATATATGTCTTATTTATTTATTTATTTATTAAGATTCCAGATCTTTTGTTTACAATGTTAGAATTGGTCATGATTCCATGAGCCTCCAGGCTGCTTGTCTGGATATTATGTAACACAGACTACACATAATACAGATTATACTCCTCCACTCACAATCACATGTACTATCCAGTAGTGAGATCGGCGAACTTGGCAGTAAGCACGTATTCTCTGACGTATAATGCTGTAGAAAGTGAGACTAGTTCAGGTCTGCCTCGTGTCATTTTTACTTTTCTTGTCCCCCATTATTCCTCTTTTTAATTTCACTATCAATAATATAAAAATTCTAATAATCCTGTTGTGTGTGTGTTTTAATAGTGAATGATGTCAAAGGGAAGCAGAAGATCTTAGGATCCAATCAGAAGCTGAAATTTAACCCTACTGAGCTAATTCTCTACTGCAAAGACTTCCGGATCATCCGATTCCGCTTTGATGAAGCTGGACCTGAGAGTGCTAAAAAGGTAAAACGTAAAAACCACACAGACATATATAAACTAACTAACCCAAACATACTCCCGCACATGCTCACACACCTCCATGTTCCAAGAGCTTTGGATTAGTCTGACAAAAGATTAAGAGCTAATGGGTTTGACTGCATCCCCTTGCTGAAGACTGGTGTGTGTGTTCTTTCTTTTTTTTGTCTTGAAATAAACAAGTATATGAAACTCCTGTGTTTTTGGGCCCAGTACTAGAATGAAGTGGAATTATGAATTGTATATTAATTTCAGTCAGTGCTCTGCATCTGTATGTGTATATCTGTAGTATGCAACCATTTAGACTTGTTCAGTGTCCTACTTAAGAAACTTTTCCTAGAAATAGGCCTGTGGTGTTTCAGGAAGTCTCTAGTCGTCTCCCCTTCCCTACTGAGTGGTTGTAGGATGAGTAGATTACAGTCGTCTGTTCACCTAGACAGCATTGCTTTCATCCACCTTATTTGTTTGGTGGACACTGATCCTACTGCAGACCTGTAATGACGAGGTGTAGTGAAGCCATGTTATAAATTCTCTTACCCATGAGACACTGAACAGTGCATATGGTAGAAATTTGCTATTATTAAAAATATTCAGATTAATTTTTGTTATTTCATTTTATTGGTTGGGTATAAATTAGGGGTGTAACAGATCACAAATCTCACGGTTCGGATCACATAATGTTTTTTTAGTTACGGATTGGACCTTTTTTCGGATCAGCCATAAAGGGGAGGAGACCAATGTAATTTGCTTATTGCAAAAACATCACTGCAAGACACTTTTGGTTTAACAAACAGAAGCCTGTATTTTTACTAAAAAAAAATGAAGAAATAATCAGCTGAATATAAATAAATTGTAAAATATTCAGTACTGTGAAAAATTCACAGTTACTACTACTGTTGCTGATGACGCTAAATGTATAAATCTAGTTTGTACAATCCTTAATTATTTTTAGTCTCATTTTCAATAAATGATTCAGTTATTCACTTATA
>CAIGQZ010001108.1:15536173-15566524 GCA_903798205.1 Danio tinwini
ACTTCATCCCAACCTTTTGTGGCATAGAAAATAATAAATAGAGAATTTAGTTTAAGCTTGCTGAAAATATCCAAAGGTGCGCAAAATTGGAATTTTGTAGTGCAATCAAAGTACTGTTTCCATCACATGTAGAATAGTTACTTCCTGGGGAACTGGTGCAAAGTATTAATATTAAAAATGAAAGTTGCTGCAATTGGGGAAGCCTGTTTTTTTTCTTAAATAATAAATGAGTTGGGTTTCAGAGAGCGTATATGACATTTGCAAAAACACTGCTGTTGTCTTGTGTTCAGAGGCAGATACCTGATGTTTGGGGATGCAATTGTGTGAGATTGTGGTGGGAGATAATTATACACAATCAATGATGAGGGATGACTGCTCATGTAGAATTATTAAAAGAACATGTGAGATTAGGTTGGTGCTTTGGTTAGTTTGTTCGGATCTAATCGCATTATCTTTTTATATCCATTTTTTTCTTTTCATTTCTTTTGCATTGTCTCAAAATTTGCTTTAAAAATAGGGGACTAGAATAATTGAGCTGATTGAATAAATTAGAACTGGTTTAGCCCCGCGTTTTTTGTTGATATGGGTTTGTGAAAGGATTAAATAAAAAAATAAGATTAATAAAATATTTTTTATAAAATTAATCTATAATTTATTGCCTGCATTTTTTAAATAAATGATATACAGTACATATATTTCTAGTCTACAAAGATTTGACTTATTTTTAAAGCATTTAAAGCACACTTTGAACAAAAAAATACTAATAAAAATAGAGAAAATTCATGGATTTTAATATACTTGTGATATAATCCTGAAGATTCAAATCATTGATTTGACTCAATTGAGTCAGATTGAATCAGATTAAAAGATTCACACTTTATCTACCATTTGTCCCGCAAATAGAAGACATCGTATTTTACCTATCTTGTTTATATTATTTCATTGTCCAATGATAATAACATAACACACTATTGGGTTAACTTTTAGCAAGGTAACAAAATCTACAGCTCGAGGCAATGACTTAGAAGCACATAAACAAAAACACAGTTCTTACAAAAGGAGAACAAAGATTTATTGAGCTACACTACGATACATGAAACTAACTACGTAATAAGCAAACAACAAACAAACGCACACGCACTCATACACACACACAGGCAGTTCAGAGGCTGCAAAATGTGTTGACAACCTTACCAAATTAATTCTAGTACTTCTTACTAGGTCTTAAAATCACACCAGAGAACCCACAAAAGCAGAGATTTGGCTTCTCTTTAACTGCTTAAGATCAAATGCACCAGATCAGCAAGAGACAACATTTGTTTGTGTTACTTGCAAATTTGTTGAAGTCTTCTTGACTTCAGTTCGCCTCGCCGGGCTGACCTCGGGAAGCATGACGCTCCTGATTGGGTGGTGACTCGCTTCTAGTGACGTTTTTGGCGTTGTCCTGGGTTGCCCGGGTAACGTAAGAGGTTTGCATGGAGAGTTCGTGGTGACCCAATCGCATGGCAGCGCGGTGTCCGGGCAGGCGAGAGGGGGCAGAGAGCAACAGCTAGCACAAGGCAGCTAATGCAAAAACCAACGTTTTCTGGCTGCAGTGAGTTTTTGTAGTGAGTAAGTGACCTGGTTTGATCCATCCCCATGGCACTGTCTTCCAATGAGCAGTTGTCATGAAGGGCAAGGCCACGCCCCCTACCATCATATGAAGGGTCAACCATTAACTAAATCTCGTCTAAGAAACTAAGAAACTAAAATCTCGTCTAAGATTGTAACTATCTTACATCATATGTTACAAGACGAATACTGTTTGTACTGCTAGTTTTTCATTAACACCAATGTATTGAAAATTTAACTAGCTTTTGTTTAGTACCAAACATCAAACATTTGTGACAAATACAGATCATTTTAATCTGCTATAAGGGTTTAGACAACACATTCATTAACCTGGTTGGTTGGAATAAACATAGCATATGAGAAAAACTATGGCATATTATTCAAAGATGTATCTGCCTTAGTTCTAACATTTTAAGAGATTGTCTTTCATTCATGTGCATTGATTTTTCCAGAGGTCTCTTTGTCTCTATGAAATTTGTAAATCTGGCTGCAAGCAGGATGTCCCGAGGGCGAGCACATGACCGAGAGTCATTCAAAAGTCTTGTGAGGAGATTCCCACCGAAACTTTGTAAAACCTCATTGTTTAGTTGATCAATCATTTACAAGTTTGGCTGAAGGGTCCCCAAACATCTGCGGCCAAAGTATTGGGGAAGAGAGTCAACTAAACTGGCCACTGTTATCGTGATGGCGTAAGCCCTCAAGGCAGATCTAAATGACTGAGGCAATTTGACGCCCCAAATTCCAAGCCTGATTCAAACTGGTTTTGATCAGTGAGTCCCTTCAGTGTTTTTCAGATGCTGGATTCGAACCGAGTTCATGATCAATCACATCAAATCATGATGCCATTCGCTTTACAAGCTATGCCAATCACACTGTTATTTGTTGCTCTCTTTAGTTATGTTGTCTCTATCACTCAAACGGTGATGGGCAGGAATCACTTTTAAAATGGCGGCCACGTGAAATAAGCATCTTGGTGGAATGGAGAGACCGTGATAGAGCCAATTCGGTGGCTGGGGATGATTAGGAGGTCACGATGGAGGGAATTTGGTCAGGACAACGGGGTTACACCCCTGCTCTTAACGAGAAGCATCATGAGATTTTTAATGAATACAGAGTGTCAGGACCTCAGTTTAATGTCTTATCCGAAAGACGGCGGACACTGACAGTATAGTGTCAGCTTTACTTTGCTGGGGCATTAGGACTCACGCAGACAACAGGATAAGCGCCCCCCTGCTGGCCTCACTTACACCAATTCCAACAACAACCCATTTTTCCCATGTGGTCTCCCATCCAGGTGCTGACCAGGCTCAGCCCTGCTTAGCTTCAGTGAGTAACCGGTTTTGGGCTGAACCTTATAAAAATTCAAAATAATCACATAAACCTTTCACCAGAAGCTTATTGCTGGCTGAAAAACATGTACTGTGCAATAAGTGTTAATCTGAGCACCAATTTATTAAGTCACTTTTATTTCTCTTGTGCTTTATGCAATGCAGACTAAGTCAAAGCAGCTTACTGGAATGAAAATGCAATAATAATAAAAAAAGTCTAGTACATAATTTCATCATTGTGAAACAACCAATACTGGTTCTAGTTTGTTCGTTGCTGATTCAGATCAGTGCAATATGAACGTCATTGTTAATAAATGTAATTGACAGTAGGGCAGCTCTACTGACCCCAAAGGAGCAAGTCAATGGTTCATCCAGGGCACAAAGAGCTCCTCTGTCTAAACCAGAGGTGCCTAAACTAGGGTCCGCGGGCCAAAGTTGGCCCATTCTAACTTTTGATTTGGCCCACTATTCCATTTGAGAAGAGAGGGAGAATGATGGATTGGTGGTCAGGGTGAATATCTTTGAAAAATATTGTCATTTCGAATGTAATGTAACCTTTTGTATGTTTGTATTGTAATTTCTTTAGTTTTGCATATTCATTAGATTTAAAAAAACATAAATACTGTCACTTGACGGATATCAGGCAGTGCACAAGACTACAGTGAGCAAATCAAGGCAAAGGCAGGTGCAGCTAGTGTATTCAGCATTGAACTCCATTGTATAAATGGGATTGTTTTTGTTTTTGCAGTAATAACTTCATTAAATCCTTATATGTTTATTTATATATTGTAGTACACAATGTTAAATAGAGCATCTTTTCTGTACATTTTGTATAGTCTCCTTTTTGTTGTTTACTTTTCCCCCAATCATAAATATAAAAGGCACTGCAAAACTTGCACTGCAGTGAGGCCTGCTGGATTGTTTAGCAGTTTCCATCAAAACCATCAGAGGCTTTCTGCCTCATAAAATAAAGCATGTTCTGCTAAGGAATGTCTCTCCCTCTTGTTATATATCTGCACCATAAAGCAGATAAAAAGAGCTCTTTATACAAGCCGATCTGATCATGCGTTGAACTCCAAGCTCTGTGACTCACACCGGCCTACAAACCCATCCTGTTGCTTCACAACAGCTGCTGTTGCCTGGTAACATGCAACTTTGTGTAAAACGAACATTCCACAATGTGCTCCTGACTCAAAGACTATCAGAAGCGGAGGACGGCCTCCTGTTTGTCATTCCTACAGCATAATGAGCCCTGATCACCCATTCCTGTGGCATGACTCAGAGAAATAAACGCTTTCCACAGCATCTTCGGAATGATTATAAGTCATCATTTATAAGTCACTAGAATCTCAAAGGCTGCACTGAGAGCTGTTGCTGTTTTTGACAGCAGAAAAGGGAATTTTCCTTTTTGTAATGGGAAAAAGCTTTTCACCTGTAGTAACCCAGCAAACACAGAGCCCAAACTCCAAGGGGAATAACTGGACGTATAGAAGTAGTGAAGTAAAAGGAGAAAAAGAAGAAAAAAGAGGTGCCAGAGTTCAGCTCTAAACAGTCTGCCAGCTCCTGAGAGTGTGTGAAGGAAGGGGGAGAAAGGGTGCAAGAAAAGCACCACAAAAAAGCAAGATGAACAAAAAGCCCATTCACTTTCTGAGCGCTTAGCAAACATGCGCATTTATCCTGAAGTTCCGTTCTAGAGCTTTTCTGACGTTTTTGTTCCTCATTGCCAGTGAACGCTGAACTATGGCGCTTGCGTGAAGGGCAAGTAGAGTGCGTTTCCTTGACAGCCGTTGCAACGTGCACCGCTTATTTATATTCTGTTGCTCATGAAGGAGCCTGAATCTAATGCTCTGGGTGTCCATTATCTTCAGATCTTATCTAAGAATGGATAAATAGTAAACAAAATAACATGTTGTGAAATATATTTGTATTGATTTTTATTGTATTTGTGTTGTGAAGGAGGAACTTTTATTTGTTTGTGCTTTTAGGTTCTAATGGGCCATTTTTATATTAGCTGGGTTACTAACTGAGCAGAACTAAAAACACTGTTTTTATGAGCAATGGAAAAAAGGTAATTTGTTCGAATTAATTTGGAAAGGAAACACTTCACATTAATCCAAAAATAAACAATAAGCGCTCAGGGGTAGCTCGAATATTTAGCCGGTGCTCTTTGGGTAAGGGATTCACTTCACATGTCTGTTGTGCCATTAGTCTCTATAAACATCACTGTTAATTTCCAACAAGTCTTCCTGCATTAATCTCCATAGCAAAATACTACTGGTAAATAAGCATCTTAAAGGGATAGTTCACCCCAAAATGAAACTAATCACTACTCCTCACACTCAAGTTGTTATAAATGTAATGAGTTCTTCTCTCCTGTTGAAATAAAAGAAGATATTTTGAAGAACGTTAGAAAGACAAATACCATGGAAGTCAATGGTTACAGGTTTCCAGCATTCTTCAAAATATCTTATTTTGTGTTCAACAGAAGAAAGAACCTCAAATAGGTTTGGAACAAGTGAAGAGTCAGTAAATTATGACAATTTTTTCATTTTGGTTAAACTGTCCCTTTAAAACTTGCAAAACTTGTTTTTTGACCAATAATAGCAATACAGGCTTTAAAACTTTAGTTTGAAAAGCTCATTCATTCATTCATTTTCTTGTCGGCTTAGTCCCTTTATTAATCCGGGGTCGCCACAGCGGAATGAACCGTCAACTTATTCAGCACGATTTTACACAGCAGATGCCCTTCCAGCCGCAACCCATCTCTGGGAAACATCCACACACTCATTCACACTACGGACAATTTAGCTTACCTAATTCACCTGTACCGCATGTCTTTGGACTGTGGGGGAAACCGGAGCACCCGGAGGAAACCCACACGAACGCAGGGAGAACATGCAAACTCCACACAGAAACGCCAACTGACCCAGCCCAGCTGAGGTTCAAACCTGCGACCCAGCGACGTTCTTGACAGCACTACCTACTGCGCCACTGCGTCGCCTTGAAAAGCTCATTTTGTGGTATTTAAAATTTCTTTGCAATTAAAAAGCAAAACACAGATCTTATAAATGAAAAGAAAAGCTTTTAAAGTTAGATTTTTATAACATGCTGTAACTTTTTAGCATTGGCTAATTAAACCAGTTGAAAAATTTGTGTAGTGGAATGCAAAAACATGTTTGTGTGAACAATGTATTTTAAACTTCTGAATTGGAGCTTGTTTTTAGTTTTAGTTTTACGGAAATTACCAAAAAGATGACAATCCTATATTTGAAGTAATATTGAATAGGGAAGTCTTTATCACAGCTAAAACAGGAACTCAGTGGAAAAAGGATATAATGGGAATTACAGTTTCACAACATTGTCTGTTCCATCCAATAAATAATAAAACAAGCCAATCAGATCCCATCTTTTACATTTTGTTATGTATTTTAAAGTGAGTGCACCTTGGGGAAATTGGGTGGACTTCCTCGCTTACTTTCAGACTGAATTATAATATTTTACAGCACATGAGGTGAATATGAGCGAATATGTATCCCCAAACTAAATATGTGTGTGTGTATATATATATATATATATATGTATATGTATAATTTTTTTTCTTGTTATCTGTTAAGCGTCATTCTTATGTCCTGTTATATTATCAGATAGCAGTATACACTTTACAAGTACATGTACAAAGAATGAACTTGCCTTTTTTTGGGCTATGTTTTAATTTTAGGCTTTATGTAAATGTTGATCTATAGATAATCTTTATATAGTTGAATTGCCTGCTGTTGTATTAAATGTATAGACTTCCTGAACTTGATTGTGTCAGGATGTTGGATACTTTTGCATTGTAGCTCAAACATCTTAAGAATGTAAGAGAAGCCACTAGCTTGCATGGTTTTGGGACTTGTGGGGCTGTGCATCAATGAATTTGATCTTCAGTGTTTGGACTTTCAGCAGTGAAAATTAAAATACACAGTGAACTGAACTTAACTGAACTTAAACTCTGAAAACTGGACTGACACTGTTACTAGAATTTCTATGTTAAGCTGCTTTAACACAATCTACATTGTAAAAGCACTATAGAAATAAAGTTGAATTGAATTGAATTGAATTGAATTGAAGAACAGTATGTAAGGCAGAGCTTTCCAAACTTAGTCCTGGAGGACCCGTGTCCTGCATAGTTTAGCTCCAACTTCCTTCAACACACCTGCCTGGAGGTTTCTAGCATACCTAGAATAAGCTTGATTAGCTGGTTCAGGTGTGTTTAATTGTGGTTGGAACTAAAATATGCAGGACACCGGCTCTCCAGGACCGAGTTTGGACAACCCTGATGGAAGGAAACAAATGAGGACTGAGAAATCTATAGAAAATGATGTTTGATTATCATCATGTTACTTTTTTATTATTAATTATGGATATTAATATAGCAAGGTTATCTGTCAAAAAATGTGAGATTTATGGATATTCAACCTGCAAAGATAAAACACAAATGCAAATTATTATGACGGATGACCTGAAGGGGAGGTGGATACACCTGTGTTTAACATGTTTTGAACGTGTGAAAGTTCAGCCAATGTAAATTGGATTTCTGATATGGTGGGTGGTAATAGTAATAGGATGATGAGATTTACCATGGGTGCATACTTGAATGAGATTGATTGACTAATTTTGCATTTACCACAAAATAGAAGGACACAACTGAAAGATCAGCACCTATCCACCAGGAACTTTATTCATTCATTTTCTTTTCGGCTTAGTGCCTTTATTAATTTGGGGTTGCCACAGCGGAATAAACCGCCAACTTATCCAGCATATGTTTTACACAGCGGATGCCCTTCCAGCTGCAACCTGTCACTGGGAAACATCCATACACACACACACACACAACACACACCACACACCACACACCACACACACTCATACACTACGGTCAATTTTAGCTTACCCAATTCACCTACATGTCTTTGGACTGTGGGGGAAACCGGAGCACCCGGAGTAAACCCACGCAAACACGGGGAGAATATGCAAACTCCACACAGAAATGCCAACTGACCTAGCCAAGGCTCAAACCAGCAACCTTCTTGCTGTGAGGCAAATGTGCTACCCACTGCGCCACCGCATCACCCCACTAGGATCTTATTACTTTTTATTCATTACAAATTTATTATGCATGATTTTTTCTTTCCCCTTTTAAGTACTCCCTCCCTCTTTTCAAAGCCACAAGACTGTTCAGTTTTAAAGCAGAAAACAAGATGTTTTAATAACCTGAGAGGTTTCTTTTAAAATTATATGGCTTTCGAACTTGAGGGTAAGGAAATGATGCCAAATTTTCATTTTTGGGTATTTCTATAAAATTTAGATTTATCATTACTATACAAAATATGATCATTTCTATATAATTCTATACATTTAAATGTAAGATTCATTTAAAAAGAGTATGTTTATTTACCCTTTTGTACTTTTACAGGCAAGATATACTTGCAATAAATGTAAGCTACTACAACAAGAAAAAGTATGTTTGTTTATTGTGTATTAAAGGTTAAAGTCCAGTCTAGATTGAGCTCTGAAAACAGTGCTTTGATTTTTCCATGCCTAGATCTAATGCTGTGCCAAGAAAAGCTCTTCTGAATGAATAAACAGGGGAACTGACCAACAGGTGTTGCAGGAAAGCAGATAAAAGAGGGGGAAAAAATCACAAACTGCACCATAGGGATATCGCCCAAGTGCAGACCTGTACTAGCAGTGGTAGTGCCTAGAATTTAAATCAAGTGGTGTTTTCCAGTGTCCTGTGGCAGAAATGTCAGTACTTTACAGATTATATGAGCACAGGCTAATTTCCCTTCCAAAGAAGAGAGACTGCATTTCTCATTTGTAATGGAAGATTTGGTATTTGCAAGGGTAAATTGGACCACAAGCAGTTTGTTAGTAAATGTCAAAATGGTTGTATTGTGAGAGGACAGAAGAAGGAATCATTTTTCACTGTCATTAAATTCCAGTTCTGTTTCTTAAAAGATTACAGTGAAGGTCATTTTTTTTGCTAGTCATGTGATTGTATGATGTTTTTTCACAGGTATGTCTGGCCATCGCTCATTACTCCCATCCTGCTGACCCACAGCTACTCTTTGGCTTTGAATACGTTGGAAAGCGATATCATGGATCAGCGGGTAAGAAAACAGAGTCAACTGTGACCGCAAAATGATTTGCTCTGTTTCCACAAGAGCTGCCAAATTGAGTTGAGCTGTCCATACATTCTGCCTCCCTGCAAGTCGAGACATGACGAGACTTAGTGGAGAATGCAAAGTGCTTGTGTTATGAATTGCAGGGCCTTTATTAAGATTGATATGGCTGGCATGATTGAACTGCACAGTAGCATGTAGTTTAAGAAATGACAATGTATTGAGCTGATTTAAAAATATGTATATACACATTATATTTTTATTCTTTTATATACACACTGCTGTAAGTCTGTGGTTCATGAGACGGCTTGCACATAGTAAAAAAGTATAATTGTGAAGTATTTAGTAATCATTTTTTGTTATGGCATTCTTGTTGTAAATTTGTTTTATCAATATTAATGTTGAAATTATTAGGGCTGCATAATATTTTTTTGTTTTTTTATGTGTGAAAAGTTCAAATAGAGATGAAAGTTTTTTATTTTTTTAAATTAGTCTTTTTTTTTAATTGATTTTATTAGTTTTTTTTTTATTTTAATAAACCCTTGTGTGCTGTTGGGGATGTTTTCATCCACTTTGGGGTGATTTTGGGGCTTTTATGTGGAGTATAGTGCGTGTGTGAGAGCGAGAAAGATATTTGCACACTTGCCTTGATATTCATTGACTCATTTTCTTTTTGGCTTAGTCCCTTTATTAATCTGGGGTCGCCACAACAGAATGAACCAGCAACTTATTCAGCAAATTTTACCCAGCGGATGCCCTCTCCAGCTGCAAGTTAATCATGCTCTAACTTAATTTTATAAGTTACGCAAGCTGTTTTATTCAGTTAAACATAATATAAGTTTAATGGACTCATAAGGTTAATTTGATTCAGCTTAAAAATTTAAGGCAACCTGGATTTTTTTTATAGTGTAGTAAATGTATTTATGCATGCACACTATAATTTGTTGTTTTACTCTATAGTACTTTATATAAAAGCCAGAAACTTTTTGCACAGGCCTATCTAAAGGGTTAATGGTGCCAAGTGTTGATCAACAGTAAAAATTACAAATTCTTCCCAATAGGGAAAATCACCAACAATCAAGAGTCATGGCAAAAAATGTCCTTATAATCAAAGTCAAAGGGGGGAAAACATCCACTAACATAACAAAAGTGTAGTAAATTCGAACAATACACAAGGGTTAAATGTTTATTATTATAAAATAAATGTGTATTTTTGAATTGAGATATTGTAATTTAATATTTTATTGTAATTTCGGGAAAAAAATAATAATAATAAATTAAACTAGGAATATCTCAGTAATCCACCTGCAGCTTTCTCAACTTTCCAGCCCTCATGAATTATCATCCCTTTGCTATGGGTTCAGTGTATACGTGTTTGGTTTGTTTAGGTGAGCGGGTAAATGGTGTTGACCCTGGCGGGGGCTTGCAGACTCCCCTGTTTGACTGTTCTTCAGATTGGGACAGAGAGATCAAGCGTACCGGTGCCTCAGAATGGAGGGTGTGTACCATCAATCAAGGCTATTTCATCTCACCCAGGTCAGTTTACATGTCAATTGTCATCTGTTTTGTAAACCACTTGTATTATAAGCATCTTAGGCTGAAAATCACTGCTGCGTGACTTGTATAATGAGTTAATGTGACAGAAAGCCAGTCATGAATATGTACAGTATTAATGGCTATTGTTAACGTGAACATGGAGTAGTCATCCTAATAAATCTCCTGATGAAATGAGGATAAATGATTAAATTAGACAGGTTTGTATTAATCTGCTCAGACAGACAGGAATGTTGTGCTCTCTGGAATAATCCTCTGGAATGAAATCACTGATCTCTCTGATCCACACGCAGTTCAGTATCAGGTCATTGTGTTTATAATACTTACACAAAGAAGCCTCACACATTTGATTGTGCTTTTTCTGCCCAGACTTAATGGAAAAATGTACCTCTACCAACATTTGCTTTACAAAAATGCACCTATACATACAGATTGTTGAAGTTCACAGTTGAAAGAAGCTCTACAGGCAGGAAAATTAAAACAAATTTTATTTCTGTTTAGACAAATTATTATAATTATATTATAATTATAGATATAATTATAATTACAGTGCAGAATAATGAAGACTTTCTTATTGAGACAACATTTGTACAGTATTACCATAGTGCATGGCTTTTAGATGTATATTTTTTTGTCTACATGACATTTTAATGTCCATCATATGCATCTTCAACATAAATTTAGTTTGATAATATGCACTTAGAGCCAATATGGTTTGACCAAAGTAAAAACATGGTAAAACTGCATGGTTGCTTCAGCCATTAGATTTAGAATATGTTATTTTTCAACACTTTACACTGTTAAACTTTTAATGCCACTAGCTTATCACATCTATAAATAAAACATTGGGAGATTCAGCAAAAACAAAACAAAATCAAACATGCAATATGTAACAATGTATTTTTGTAAAAAAGTTACCACAGGCCCATTTTTTTTTTATGAGCCAGGATTGGGAATTGAACTTCTGTTTTTTGTTGTTTGCAGTCTCCCAGAGTTCTTTGTGGTTCCGGTCTCTCTAGCGGATCAGGATCTGAAGCAATACGCCTGCTGCTTTTACTCGCAACGCATCCCAGTAAGCACCGTTTACTAGACTGCAATATTGGTTTATGGAGTGAGAGGGGAGGAAATCCACAAATCACTTTTACTCTCCCAGTCTTTTTACACTCACTCAGAGAGGAAGTCGTCAGTTAATGTCTTGATTTAGAACTTTGCAAAATAAGAATTAACGTCTTTACATAATCTGTCCATATTTTCCTGGTAGATGGATGTACTTTGAATAGATTTAAATCTACCGTTTGTAAACATAACAAGTAAACAGAAAATTATTTGTATGGTTTTGCAGTTGTGGTGC
Source organism: Danio tinwini (assembly GCA_903798205.1). Taxonomy (NCBI): domain Eukaryota; kingdom Metazoa; phylum Chordata; class Actinopteri; order Cypriniformes; family Danionidae; genus Danio; species Danio tinwini. Next base: position 15,548,182 of record CAIGQZ010001108.1, read on the forward strand.
TGGAATCACCCCAGTGGAAGTGCTCTGGTCCGCATGTCTAACATCAATGACCCGCAACAACAGAGAAAAGTGGAGCAGAGGTAGGAAAGAGAGAATGTGAGGGTGAGAATCAGAGGGTGATTAAGGCAAGCAGATTTGGTCAGACGTGTTTAAAAGAAAACTATACAAACAGTTCATGCATACAAACATACATGCAAACACATATATATTTGTTTGTTTGTTTGAAACATTTTACAAGTCTCCCTGAGTTAAACAGTTGAATTCTCCTTTTTAAATCTATTCAGCTGATTTCTGAGTCTGGTGAGAGCACATTTAGCTTAGCTTAGCATACATTATTGAATTGGATTAGACCATTAGCATCTCACTCAAAAATGACCAATGAGTTTAGATAATTTTCCCATTTAAAGCTTGACTCTTCTGTATTTACATTGGGATAGACTGACAGAAAATGAAAATCATCTATATTTTAATAGACCGATAAATATAGGAACTATACTCTCATTCTGGCATGATAATAAATTAATTTTGTGCAATGATATTATGCAGCACCTGAAAATAGTCCCCAGCGTGGTTATATTGATAGAAGTTAGCCCATTTTCAGGCACTGCATAATATCGTTCCGGCTGCTGCAGACTTTGCTGCAAAGTTCCTTGATTATTATGCCGCAATGAGTGTTTAGTTCCTAGCCTTAGCCTTAGTAGATTGCTTATCTTTCTTAGTACACAGTGTAACTACAGAAGAGTCAAGATTTAAGTGGAAAAGTGATTAAAACTCTTTGGTCTTTTTTGAGTGAGATGCTAATGGTCTAATGCGATTCGATGATTTATGCCAAGCTAAATGTGATCGACTCGGATTAAAAAATGGTAAAACAACTCTTTAACTGTAATGTTTTATTTGAGTGTTCCTTAAATGAAGCAGTAATAATTACTTTCTAAAAATATTTATATATTTGATTAAGGACTCTGGAGAGTTATTTTCCCAAATATTATTTCTTAGCTTTTGAAAATGTTACCATGTTGTGATTATCCTTGCTTGCTCATCTCAGATCTTTTGGCTTTTGGGCCTAGTAGGGATGACAGATCTGCTCAGACCCACAGATGCAGGATGTCAGTGTCTGTATTTTATTATTTAGTAAGCAGTAGTTTAAACTTTTCTATTTCTGCAGGATTTCCAGTGCCATCACTAAGAGCCACCCACTGCGCAGTGATGTCTTCAAGTCGGATTTGGACAAAAATCTTCCAAACATTCAGGATATTCAAGCTGCTCTTCTGAAACTGAGACAGATCTGCGTTATAGGTAATCAATATGCTTTTGGAGAAAGAAAGACTGCGGCACACACTCAACTAAATAAGACTTTAACTGTATTTTAAATCCTTTCTGGCTTAACACTGGGCTACAGTAAGAGCCAGGAATGTTTTTAGTTATTTCAGGAATCCCACATACTGCTTTCTGGTGCCATTGAAAACATGTTAGCTGGAAATACACTTTTGAAACATAGCTTAGGTCAATACAATGATCCAAATGAGCTAAGCTGTCTGATGGTGTGATGATATGTTTATTGCCTCCTGCCTCACTCTGGCTCTAATGTGCCTTTTTGCTTGCTTCTGTATTAATATACAGAGTCATTTGAGGAGTCTGATGAGAAATGGCTGTCATCCTTAGAGAGTTCAAGATGGATGGAGTATGTCAGGTATGATTGAGGAGTATTCAGTAGTCACCAGGCAGCATACTCAGCTTCTGCCAGTAATGGTTTCTGTTTTTGCATTCTCAGGTGTTTATTTAGGTCTCAACTGTTTTGACATTGTTGTGTTATGTTTTTTTTTTAACAGGACATTTTTGCGGCATGCAGTAGAGGTAGTCTATATGCTGGAGAGCAGACATGTGTCTGTCATACTTCTTGGTAAGAAGCAGTTTGTACAAACACATTTATGATGTACTGTTGAAGTCAGAATTATTAGCCTCCCTGAATTATTAGCCCCCGTTTATTTTTTTCCTTAATTTCTGTTTAACGGAGAGAATATTTTTTCAACACATTTCTAAACAATAGTTTTAATAACTCATTTCTAATCACTGATTTATTTTATCTTTGCCATGATGACAGTAAATTATATTTTACTAGATATTTTTCAAGACACTTCTATACAGCTTAAAGTGACATTTAAAGGCTTAACTAGGTTAATTAAGTTAACTAGGCAGGATATGGTAATTAGGCAAGTTATTGTATAACAGTGGTTTGTTCTGTAAAAAATATAGCTTAAATCATTTTGACTTAAAATATTTTTTTTTTATTAACCCTTGTGTGGTGTTCGTGTTTTTGTTACTCAGCCAGTGTTCATGGGTCTGGTGGACCCGCTAGAGTTTTGGCTTTCCAAATTAACACTATCAAACTATTTTATGTTAAATTACTCAACAAATGTTTACTTCATTCCAATTACAAGCCATATGAACAGCAAACATGGTTCATTTTCCCCCTTTACCTTTGTTAGATCACATTGATGAATTAATGTGCTTCTTGTTTTTTTTTTTATTATTAATGTTAAGTTATGAAAAAAATAAAATCAGTACAATCAAGTGGAGTGAGTGGAAAGACACAACACATTTACACATGAAGTAATTTGTTTCACAACTATTGATTTTTTTATGAATTTAAACTTCATTAGACATATAACTCATATAACAAATAACATTTTACATAGCACAAGTTGAACACATACAGTAAAAACATCATTCTCGACACATAAGCCCCACTGAATTCTTTGCCTGTTTACACCAGCCTATCCAAAACATGAGGGGCAGAGTTTTACTGTGTGTGTGTTGCATATGTATTACACTTGCTGCATGTGTATTGAGTTTTCCTGTCCAACTTGGGTCCACAGACTTCGCAGCACTTCTTTTTATTGCTGCTGGCCACAACCTTGAAACAATCAGAAATGCTACTAACACCTCTCTTACAAGGTATAAATGTCAGACATTTACTGCAACAGCATCACACATTTACTTCAGGCTTCACAGATGGTGGTTCTGTAGGTCAGGTGGATATGGCACCAACATTCTCCTCCTGAATTTGTCTCAAGATGGCTGCAGAAGCTGGTGTTCTTGGAACACATTGTCTTCTGAGGATTTTAGGTCTCAGTGCCTTTCCCAGTTCCTCAAGAATGAGGCGTCTCCTCTGGAGCTCCTCCCCCCTGTTCCACTCTTCATTCACTGCCATCCAGATGACAAAGGAGTTGTATGCTGAGATGTCCAACATGTTAAAGAATATCACCAGAGGCCAGTGTAGGGTCCTCCTTTTGCAGCTGTAGGTAGTCACCATGATGTCCATGTTGTCCACCCCTCTTTTTGTAGCATTGTAATCCATGATGATCTCAGGCTTTTGATGATCTTGATCACAGACTCTTCCATCTCTGTGCAGTGTACTCATGAGTACCACATTCAACAGCAGTACTAGAAAGGAAGAAGACAGAGTGTAGGAACACTGGACCTACACTTTCAACACTTTTATTAGACCTGGGTCCAGTGGACCCGAACACCTTGTATGTAATGTAAATGCGTGGGGGGAGGTGCAGTATGCGTTCATTGAAAATTTGTTCGGATTTATTTTCTTCACAGAAAATAAGCCAAAGACAATAAATTTTAGGTTGAAAATATAATTAATTTTTTTATTTTTCTTTTGAAAAAAAATGAAAACGGGTCTCACAGACCCGAACACCATACAAGGGTTAAAAACTGCTTTTATTCTAGCCGAAATAAAACAAATAAGACTTTCTCCAGAAGAAAAATTATTATCAGACATACTGTGAAAATTTCCTTGCTCTGTTAAACATCGTTTGGGAATATTTAAAAAAGAAAAAAGGGGGCTAATAATTCTAACTTCAACTGTATATGAAAAATATGTATATATGAAAGGAATATTTCACTCAAAAGTAAACCCTAATGTCATTCCAAACCCATTTCAGGTTGGTTATAAAACGCATATTAAGACTTTTTGAATGACTTACAAAACTTATTTAAAGGGAAAGTTCACCCAAAAATGAAAATTTACTCACCCTAAAGTGGCTCTTTGTGAGTTTCAGCATTCTATTGAACACAAAAGAAGATATTTTTAAGAAAGATGAAAACCTGTTATTAGCATGGTGGCCGAGCGAGCTTAACGTGCTGCAATTTAAGAAAACGCATTCAATTACAAAAAAACGCCAGCCAGTTGTTGAAAGATCTTCATCTGTTTAACAGCACACGTGCTGCAAATCCTCACAATGCATACACATTAACAAAACGTGCTGCATTTTCTCGCAATGCAAACAATTTACAAAAACGCGCTGCATTTTCTCACAACGCAAAAACATTGGGACACAACAGAAATGTTTCAAGTGCACCCAAAAACCTGACAGATGCCACTGTGCCATGACTATTGCTCAGTGAAGTTGTAGGTGATCTTTGAAGGGTAAGTTTTTTGTTTGTTTATTTTAATATCCCAAATCCTGTGTTTAGTATTTATTAGCCTAAATATCCATAACCTAAATAGCCGGGTCTATCCCGTTTTAGGGAAACATTTCCATTGTGTTGTGTAAAAATGCAGCGTGTTTTTTTAAAAATGTGTTTGCGTTCTCAATTTGCTGGCGTTTTATTAATTGCACTTGTTTTCTTCAATTGCAGCACGTTAAGCTCTCTCGGCCACCGTAAATTATTGACTTCCATAGAAAAACAAATTAGATGAAAGTCAATGGTTACAGGTTCCAACATTCTTCAGAATAACTTACTTTTTTGTTCAGCTGAAGAAAGAATGGTTTGAGACAAGTGAAGGATGTGTAAATGATGAAAGAATTTTTGGTTTTGGGCAAACTATCTTTTAAATTTAAATGAACAGTTCACTTAAAAATTATAATTACTGCAATAATGACTCACCCTTAAGCCATGCTCTGTGTGTAATTTTTTTCTTTCTTCAGATGAACAAAATTGAAGTAGTTTTAAATTGTATCCTGGCTCTTCCATGCTGTGTAATGGTGTTGAGTAGTGGTCCTTTTATTTGAAACTTCCAAAAGCACACAAGAAGTATCCATATTTTGAAATGTTTGCATTGCAGGAACTGGGAATTCTTTTAGTTCTGGGAAAGCCTTTTGGGGAACTAAATAATTTGATACTGTAGAAGACATTCACACAACTTGTATGTCTAAGTCTCCATTATCAGAGCTTTGACCACTGCATCCTTCATTCACCAGTTGTTGATTTTGTTGAATGGAGTTTAATGTCGCTGTCGGCTGGCTTATTGTCACTTCAGATTTCCTTAGTAAAGTTGTGAATGCAAAATGGTCCAAAGAGTGAAGTGGTTTTTGGGGAGATGGGACTGGTGGTGGATAGTTCCACAACTGAGTTCCTCAAACAATAAAAGCTTCTATTGGTTACCATGCCACGCACATACACCTCTGTCCCCTTTTATGTGTTTTTATGTGGGTAAAAAGCTACATTAAATCTGTCAAATAATATTTTTAATTAAGACACTTGATTAATTTGGCACATTTTTCTATATTGAAGTTACTTGTACTTGAAATTTAGGCATCGAAACCTCTCAGCGTTTATTAAAAATATCTTAGTTTTACTATGAAACAACATGCGGGAATGAGGACAGACATTTCATAACTGGGTGAACTTTCTTAAAGACAAATCTAATATGTCAAATGTAATATGTTTAAATCTTATTTTGTCTATATGTGTGTGTGTGTGCAGAGAAGGAGGACCGGGACCTGAGCTGTGTGATTTCCAGTCTGGTGCAGCTGATGTGTGATCCTCACTGCAGGAGTCTGCATGGCTTCCAGGCGCTGATTCAGAAAGAGTGGGTGATGGCTGGGCATCGCTTCCTGGACAGATGCAATCATCTGAAGAAGAGTGACAAAGAGGAGGTAGTGCAGCTTATATATATCAGATGCATTCCAGAATCATATTTGTTCATTTATAAAGGGGCTTTCAGATTTGTGAAGTCAAGATGTTTTATTTCTTTCTGCAGTCTCCTTTGTTTCTGCTGTTCCTGGACTGTGTGTGGCAGCTGTGGAATCAATATCCAGCAGCGTTCGAGTTCACTGAGGTCTACCTGACAGTGTTGGGGGACAGTATGTGGGTCCCTGTTTTCAGCACCTTCCTCTTCAACTGTCCGCGACAAAGAGCAGAGCACAGCAGGGTTAGATGCTATTTATTGAACATTTTTTTTAATAAAATTACATTTGGTATGAACAGCTTTATTCTATCATATAACATCCTTGTTTGCTGTTTAATTATTCATCTGAAAAATGCAATTGCTGTGCACATGCAGGTGTTTATATTCTTCTTGTATTTAAAAACACATCTACATGTAATTACATCTGTAACTAATTACAACATTGATCATACTCCGAACAGTTAACTCCTTTAAAACTTAACCATTTCAATAACCCGTCCGTGACCTTAAATGGCGGTTAAGGTGTTTTGTAATACAACATTAACATAATTCTACCAAACATTTACATCTGTTTACATATGTTAAAAGTAACTATAAATAGTAAATAATAGTAGCTATATTTTTTTTATTCAAAATAGTTTACTATTTGCAATAATCATCAACAATTTTCTCCTGTACGTAATCCCTCATAAGTCTCTCAGCTTTTATGAATTTCTTTCATAAGTTGAAAACAAAACAAGATATTCAGATGAATGTTGTAAACCAGCAGCCATTGACATCCATAGAAGGAACAAGAAATAGAGTAGGTAAGGAAAGTATTCAGACCCCTTAAATTTTCCACTCTTTGTTAGATTGCAGCCATTGGCTAAAATTATTTAAGGTGTTTTTTTTCCTCATTAATGTACACACCACACTCCATATTGACTGAAAAAACACAGAACTGTGGACATTTTTGCAGATGTTTAAAAATAGAAAAACTGAAATATCACTGGTCCTAAGTATTCAGACCCCATTGCTCAATTAGGTTTAAGTCAGGGCTTTGGCTGGGCCATTGAAGAACAGTCACATAGTTGTTGTGAAGCCACTCCTTCGTTATTTTAGCTGTGTGCTTAGGATCATTGTCTTGTTGAAAGATAAACCTTCGGCCCAGTCTGAGGTCCTGAGAACTCTGGAGAAGGATTTCCTTCAGGATATCCCTGTACTTGGCCACATTCATCTTTCCCTCAATTGCAACCAGTCATCCTGTCCCTGCAGCTGAAAAACACACCCACAGCATGATGCTGCCACCACTATGCTTCACTGTTGGGAATGCATTGGACAGGTGATGAGCAGTGCCTGGTTCTCTCCACACATACCACTTAGAATAAATGCCAAAAAGTTTTATCTTGGTCTTATCAGACCAGATAATGTTATTTCTCACCATCTTGAGCTTGTTTTTTTTAGCAAACTCTATGCAGTCTTTCATGTGTCAGGCCACTCTGCCATAAAGCCCCAACTGGTGAAGGACTGCAATGATGGTTGACTTTCTTTCATAACCCGACTGCATCTCTGGAACTCAGCAACAGTGATCTTTGGGTTCTTCTTTACCTCTCTCACCAAGGCTCTTCTCCCCCGATTGCTCAGTTTGGCCAGACGGCCAGCTCTAGAAAGGGTCTGGTCTTCCTTAATATCTTCCATTTAAGGATCATGAAGGCCACTTTGATCTTAGGAAACTTAAGTGCAGCAGAATTGTTTTTGTAACCTTGGCCAGATCTGTGCCTTACCACAATTGTGTCTCTGAGCTCTTCAGGCAGTTCCTTTGACCTCATAATTCTCATTTGCTCTGACATTGTGAGCTGTCTTAAATAGACAGGTGTGTGGCTTTCCTAATCAAGTTCAATCAGTATAATCAAACACAGCTGGACTCAAATGAAGGTTTAGAACCATCTCAAAGATGATCAGAAGAAATGGACAGAACCTGAGTTATATATGAGTGTCACAGCAAAGGGTTTGAATACTTAGGACCATGTGCTATTTCAGGTTTTCATTTTTAATAAGTCTGCAAAAATGTCAACAATTCTATGTTTTTCTGTCAACATGGGGTGCTGTGTGTAAATTAATGAGGAAAAAAATGAACTTGAATGATTTTAGCTAATGGCTACAATATAACAAAGAGTGAAAACTTTAAGGGAGTCTGAATACTTTCCGTACCTACTGTATATATTATGGAATACAGAAGGTTGCAAATTGACAGAATGACAGAACTACCCCTTTAAAGAGTTCAGTAGTAGACATAACCTGCGATTATGTACACTAATTTCCACATGTATTGTCTATGTTACATATTCTTGTAAGCATATATAATATTTGTGTTATTATTGGCTGTCTTAATATATACATTTAGACTGGTTTGAGCTGACTTTTGTTTGTCATCCACTTTCCCTCTGTAGGATTTTGCAAGTAGTAAAAGTATTCACCTGGGGCAGGACCAGGCTCTGCGTTTTCCTCCAGTGTGGGACTGGTCTCAACAGTTCAGCCCTAAAGACCAGACTCTTTTTAATAATCCCCTGTACGTGGGTAAGATCGCCACCTGTTTGCAGAACGGCACAGTGAAGACCTTCACACATAGGCGCAGCAAGGTGAGCTCCCTATAGCCACACCGCAGCATAATTCAGTTGTCAGTTTACATTTTTGTGCTTAATCCTTTTTTACCAAAGAGTTCAGTAGATTAGAGGAGTGACATCCACATTCAATGACTGACAACCACATTTAGAAGAGTTCTATGAAGTATGTAACTCAATTGACCAACTTGTTGTTAATGATGTATTTGAACATGGATCAGGGATTTGGCTGACTTTTGTATGTGAGGTGAATGAAAATGACACTTTGTTTACTATTTACTGGGTAATTTTTAAACCATCAAGCTAAGCCTAAGAGGAAAGAAAAAGAGGACTTTTAAAAAGTGGACATGGCAACACAGTGTGTTCTGCTAAAAAAAACTTACAACCACAAAACACTACAGTTCTGTCACTGCACTGGTGGTTTGCTTTAACATGATGAGTGTTTGGTTGCCAATATCAGTGTTATGCATAATAAACACACCAGATTGCAGATTGTTGCTGTGGTTACCACAGTGTCAGTCAAAGCTATTTTAGGAAGAAGTCATTTATTGTGTGCGCACACATACACACACACTTTTGTTTTTGTGAATTTTGGGGACATTCTATTGGCATAATTGTTTTTATACTGTACAAACTATAACCTAACCATCACCAAAAACATTCTGCAGTTTTACGGTCTCAATAAAACTCTCTAAATTCTGTATTATTTATTAGTCTTTTGAAAATCGGCAATGTGGCAATTTCCTCGAGGCATGTTCACGCGTCAGACCAATGTCATTATACATTTTTGTGTCCCCATATGTCACGAAAAAATGCACGCACACACACACACACACACACACACACACATGCACACACAGAAACATACACTAATTTAAGGTTTATTTGAGTTGTCATTCAGTTTTAGCATATTTGATTTCATAATTTTTTAAATGGTACAAGAAAAGCTTTAAAGTCATAAGAGGTCTTGAATTTGGTGATTGAAAAACATATTTACAAAATGCCATAATGTAAAAGTCTGTACTACTTATGACTTATGTCAGGGTTTACCTTATGATGGTTATATCTCCAGCAAACTCTGGGTAACAGTTAAATTTCTGCTGTTCTATAATTGTCATCTACTGATAGCTTTTTTGACCAATACACAAATTAGTATTGTAAGGATAATCATCAAATTTTAAACGCAATTATTTGTGAATTTGACTCACCACCATTTTGTTTTCTAAAACATTTTTCAGGTCTTAAAGTGAGAGTTCAATCAAAAATGAAAATTCTCCTCCACTCAAACCTTGTTTGAGTTTCTTTCTTTTGTTAAACACAATAGAAAGAAGAGCCTCTCTGTGTTCCTCCAGGAGTGTGCTAATGTCGGCTATAGTTATGCCAGATGTTGACGAAGGTTCCTTGCCTTTTTTTGCATGCTTTCCTTTGGCTTTTGACATGGCAGAGCGATCAAATTGACTGCAATAAGTTCTGAAAGCTGTCGTTAACCCTATAACTGCAAATAACAATGTCTAGTTAGACGATTATAAGTAAAACTGTAGAAACATGCAGAGCACTCGACTACACTGGACACCTCATAACCGAAAGTCCGGCTGCTTTTTTGACAACATTTTTCTGAATATTTTGTTTTGTGTTCAATAGAAGTAAGAAAGTTTAGAACCACTGGAGTGTGAGTAAATATTGATAAGATATTTCGCTTGAACTGCCCCTTTAAGAATCATTAAATCAGTTTTATACTCTATGTCCAGTAGTCAAAATGCAAATGATTTGGTTATATTATAAACAATGAGAACAGAATGCAAATTGAAACAAGGAATATAAACATTTGTTTTTGCTTTTCTCTCAGAAAAACTACAGTTCCACTGTGCGCGGTCTGCCTTTACTCATGCGCAATGGATCTCTTGGGCCAAACGACACTCTGACCCGCCGAAACTCTCTTGTGCTGCGTCTGCGTTCTGACTTGTCTCAGGTGCGGGAGCAGCAGGAGAGCCCGTCAGAGCGCTTTGTTAGGGACTTCTTCTCTCGAGCTGTCGACCTTCAGGGCCTGCTGCTCCCACAGCTCCTCCCGTCTCACCTCTCCGTCTGGAAACTGTACTTCCTACGCTGGGTCCCTGAGGCCCAGATCTCACACGGCGGGCCTGTCACTGCCTTCCACAAGCTCTCAGTGCTCACAGACGAGATCGAAATGCTCCAGAATCAGCTGAGGCAGTACAAAGGAGCCAGCGTGACCGCTAACACATCCCACGCGGAGCACAGCAAAATGTACTTTAAGGCCACTTCCACTCCTCAGCAGTGTCATGCTCCACCAGAATACCTCAGCTCCTCATTTCCCTTCTCTCCTGTGGGCAATCTGTGTCGCCCTGGCATCTTGGGGACTCCACTGAGCAAGTTCCTCAGTGGGGCCAAGATCTGGCTCTCTACAGAGACGCTGGCTAATGAGACCATCTGAGAGCGGATCAACATGATGATCTTGCTTGTTGTGAATGCGCAGGCTTGTGGTACGGACACGTTTTTATCCAGTCTGTTGAGAGCCGTCAGCTGGTGAGATTTTTTTTTATTTAATTTTATTTTTTAATTCTTGCACATGATTAAATATAAAGCTCCAATCGCACATCTTTCTGACTTGGGATTGTTTGGATCTGTTCTACCTGTGTTGTGGTGGATTTTTTTTTCTTGTAGAGTTTGTGGCATTAGATGGAAAGGAAGTTAAACCGGTAATGCTTTGCATATTTATGGTTCAGTTTGTTTACATTAGATAAAGCATTTGCTATCATGAACAGACAATAAATGGTTTATATAACACAAACTAGTATGTATGTTTCACATTTCGAAAGTGTGAAATGTTTTACAACTTCAAATAACTTTTGATGTATTTAAAATTGTATTATTCCATTTATCCCTGTGATGTCAACTTCAGCGTCACTGGATCCTTTAGAAATCATTTTTAAATGCACATTTGGTTTATTATGGTATGATTATCAATGTTGTAAATCAAGGGTGTCCAAACTCGGTCCTGGAGGGCCAGTGTCCTGCATATTTTAGTTCCAACCCCAATTAAACACACTCAAACCAGCTAGGCATGGGACGATAACCGTTTTCAAGTTATACTACAGTTTGGAAAAGTCAAGGTTTTAACACCGCCAAAATTTTCTGTAATACCATTACTAAGGTATCTGTAAGATTTTTTTATTTACATTTTTTGTTTGTTTTTTAGGACAACAGTATCTCCAGCAGAAAAACTATCCAAAGATGCCATTTTAAATTGTAAAGAAACCTGTGTTTTTGAAACAAATGAAGACAGCAGGTCAATGATTCATTTAAATAATTTAGCCTCACGTTTACTGCTCCAAAATATCATTAATTTTTCAAAAAATAGAATATATTGTTTTCAAAGGGGAAAAAGTTTTAGTTTTTTACCCAGACATTTAAAAAGAATATAATTTAGAGCAATGAGCACAATACTGTGATACTGTGAAAACGTGATATTTTTATCCAGGGTTAGGGTTATACTGGCCCATGCCTAGAACTAGCTAATCAAGCTCTTTCTAGGTATACTAGAAACTTCCAGGCAGGTCTGTTGAAGGAAGTTGGAGCTAAACTATGCAGAACACCGGCCCTCCAGGACCGAGTTTGGACACCTCTGTTGTAAATGGTTAACCTGCTTAATATTGGTTAAAAACTATGCATTTCTTGCTGGATTTTTTTGGCAAATATAAAGTTCAGAAGGACCACACAAATGGCAATGCAAATCTTTTGTGAATTTGTGAAAACATTCATTTTAAATCAGTAAGGATGCTTTAAATTAGGATTTAAATGGTCATTTATTTCCTTAAAAAATGCCTTGCTGATGCCAAATTGTTAATTTAAACAAATAGTTTTTTGCATTATCTGCAAAATACTCAATAATGTCAATACAACTTAAAACTAGAATGGGCTATATGCACAGTTAGTGTTTTTCAGCCAGTGATGAAAGCTTTCCGGTGAAAGCTTTATGTAACTATTTTCAATTTCATAAGCTTCTTTTTTTACAGCATCGATGTAGTGATTAAAATACAATCGGTTAAATAGACTGAAGCATTTATTTCGTTGTTCAAGCATAAAACAAGATGAAAGACTGTTTAAACGCAGGCGCTGTCATTAGCAGACTAGTGCAAAAATTCCATTGGAAATACTTGGCTAAAATGAATTGCCATATTGTAAAGACATGGCACAGAAAAATATTATTTAATGCAGTGCTTCTTGTTTGGTCTGATACCAACTTTATATCATATCTCAGCCAGACAGTGAAGATCACAGCTTTTTTTAAAGAAATCATCTTAAATGTGCTGATTTTGTATGGGATGACAATTCACTGGAAGCCCTGGGGCTGGATGACTGAAATTAAAAGTCTGTGTGCATATACCCCATTAACTACAATTATAGAATGACCATTAAATGCATGTTCTTGATACCTAATGCATTAATTATGGAACAAACTGATCCTCGTTATAAGGCATTATCACAGAACTGTAAATGAAATCTGTAAAATGTACATACTTTTGATCTTTTCATAGATTTAAGATTTCTTGAAGCCTTCTGGCAAGGTCTAACTGTAGCTAGCTTTATTAAAATCAGTAACCAAAATTGTGAAACTTGATATAGGAGCGGACAGGGTTCATCAGTGTAAACACCACAGCGGGCAATAACCGTGCACATATGGACGTCTCTCAGGCGGGCTGGAACCGCTCTCTCTCTCTCTCTCTCTCTCTCTCTTTGAAGCACAGCATTGGTTGTTTAGAAATGACTGACAGCTGCTCGAGCCAATCAGCGGGTTGATTTGACAAAGCGATGCAGTCGGCATCTCAGACAGCATCTGAGTGTCAGATTAAGACATTTTCAGTTGAGGAAATCGTGCTGATGCACCTGTGAACTTTTGCTTACATTATTTGGAGTTGTTTTAGTAGTGCAACAGTGATGTTGTTGGTTTAATATGTAGCCTTTACATATTATAGATTCTCTTTTAGTTGTGGTTGGGGATTGCATTTTTGTTTGTAAAAAATGATAGTTTGTTTGTTTTCTCCTTGAACTGGTACTCACCCATTTTCCTCGATACCCTAGTCTGAAGTAATGCACAGTAAGTGTGTAGTTTACCACGAATGCTGTCATGAGTATGACAACTGTGTTTGTTTGTAACAGCACGGTTTGATTTGTCAAACAGCACTGATATTTATTCAGTTATGCAAAGAAACTGAAACAGGGATATTGTACAAATCCTCTGTGCCTTGTTTTGGCCTCTGAACTGCAGTGAACCTGTTGTTTTGTTTTTTATATTAAAAAAAGAAGAAGCTTCAAAGTTCATCATGGGAGTTTTCCATTGGTGTGTAAGTGAACAATGCTGACTAATTCCAAAGCTTTGTGTGGAAATGAATCGGATATCAGTGGTTGGACTGTTGTGTTTCAATAAAGGTTACTTCGGTTTGTTTGTGAGCTAGCGATATGTAAAATTTGGCTCTTTAGATTTTCATGCAAATAAAAACAATTGCCCTATTTGACTGGAAACCTTTGTGTTTTATTCTTCAGGGCGTTAACTTTGGCCTAAGAGTTTTACAGTTGTTATCAGAATTATTCAACCCCCTGATTTATTAGCCCCCCGTTTATTTTTTTCCCCAATTTCTGTTTAACGGAGAGAAGATTTTTTCAACACATTTCTAAACATAATAGTTTTAATAACTCATCTCTAATAACTGATTTATTTTATCTTTGACATGATGACAGTAAATAATATTTTACTAGATATTTTTCAAGACACTTCTATACAGCTTAAAGTGACATTTAAAGGCTTAACTAGGGTAATTAGGTTAACTAGGCAGGCTAGGGTAATTAGGCAAGTTATTGTATAATGACGGTTTGTTCTGTAGACTATCGAAAAAATATATAGCTTAAAGGGGTTAATAATTTTGACCTTAAAATGGGTTTTAAAAATTAAAAACTGCTTTAATTCTAGCAAAAATAAAACAAATAAGACTTTCTCCAGAAGAAAAAAATATTATCAGACATACTGTGAAAATTTCCTTGTTCTGTTAAACATCATTTGGGAAATATTTAAAATAAAAAAAAATTCAAAGGGGGTTCAATAATTCTGATTGCAACTGTAGAAATCAGCATTCTTCAAATCTTACTAGTACACTTTTTTAATCATTTAGGTGTAACAACCTACTGTATGTGTACAAGAAAAACATTTTAAATCAGTACGCTCAATAATAATGCCCTCTTCTGACCACTTAGTGCTATGACTTACTGAATGTATATTTGGGTCATCATGAGTGTATTGCATCACTGTAGTAAAGGTGTAATAGAGCTTTTTCATACATTACAATGCGTCCTGGTATTTATTTTTTTTCTGAGGAAAACATATTGAGTATCATTGATCAATGTGTTTACAGAAGATGTCATTCTGTGACAACAGTTTATATAACAAAAAGCAAACGGACATATTTAGACCATAGAGAAGCATCATTTGAAGACTGCTTAAAGGGATAGCTCAGCCAAATATGAACATTTCAGGACCATTTACTCGTACTCTGTGGTTCTAAATCTGTTGAACACGAATAAAGATATACTGATGAATGTTAAGGGGAAAAAAACAGCATTTGACTTCCATACAGTTTGTTTCCCCCAAAAAATCTTCAGAATATATATCTTTAAATTGAATTTGTTTATTCTTAAAGGGATAGTTCACCTAAAAAAACCTAATTCTTTTAGCATACACCCAGCCTTCATTTGTTACAAACATGTTTGGGGTTTTCTTTTGTTTAATAACTTGTTTAAAAGTTATTTTGAAAAAAACGCTGAAAACCAGTAACCATTGACTAACAGAGTATTTGTTTTTCCTACTGTGGAAGCCAATAGTGACAAGTTTCAAAAAATTTTGTATATATTCAACAGAAAAAGGAAACATAAAGGTTTTTTGGCTGAGCTATTCCTTTAAGGACCAGCCAATACTAACTAATTGTAGTTTAAGCTTTAACCCAACATTTTGTACATTATTATTATTATAAAATGTGGTATGATCATATATTTTATTATTGTAATGTCTGAATAAGTATGTGGTTTCCCATTTACACAAATATATCTGTTGTGGGGAAATGATGGGAAACTTGATGCAGACACCAATATGGCATGACCTATTGACCTATTGCAAGCATTTTACATTCATTTATCTTTAAAGTGATAGTTTAGCCAAAAGAGAAAACTCTGTCATCATTTACTCACGTGCCACAAACTTGTTTGAGTTTCCATTGAGTTTGACTATGAAAGTCAATGATTACTGTCTTCTAACATCTAATATCTTTGGTGTTAAACATAAGGAAACTCGACAGTTTGAAGGGTGAGTTAACTTTTAGGTGAACTATCCCTTTAAATCAAAATCATCATTATCATTTTTAGGCTTTATTATAAACATTCTTGAAAACTGAACGCAACTGAAATCTGTCTTAAACATGTGTCACACTTTAAAAAGCAATTTGTTAATGTGATTAACTAGACTGACGATTACTTTATGAAGGCTTATGTTAACTGATTGAGAACTAACTTTATATATCCATAAAAAGGCTAGTTTGAGTTGAGTTGTGAGAAGCTCTAGCAACATTTATTTCCAGCTGCCTCTTGTATTGATATTTTGTATCCAACGCAATGCACATGGCCTTTTAACTGTAAATGTACTGTTCAGCTACTTTGTGTTACCTTTGAATATGCTTTCAATGCAAGGTTTGGGAACATTTTTTTTCTTTACCACTCACAGTTCCTGGTGAGCACATAAAAAGGCATTTACAAACATTGATGCAAGTACTTTTAAATACAGTCCAAAACTCAAACATACCAGAAAAAGAAGTGTGTATTTGAATAAAAACAACAAGTCATAACATTAGATTTCTCATTAAACTGTACATATTGCTTTTGATTCAGGTTTATAACATTACAGCTTCAGCTTGTTTACAGAAATCTCTTTTTGTTTCTTCTTCTTTTTCCCCGTCTGGTCCTTTGAGCCCTTGACTTGACTTCGGACTTGGTCCTGTAGTTGAGAAAAGAAGGCCTGAGAGGAACGCAAGGCCTTATCCATCCCATCGTTCTGTAGAAAAGCAAAGAAAAACAGTTTAAAAACAGAGGGGGGAAAAAAACAAACCGCATTCTACTTGGGCGCTCGTCACTGACCGTCAGCACTTTGGCTTTTCCTCCTTTAGTCAGTTTCTTGATAGTCTGTTCAACTTCAGCTTTACTCTTCTTTTTCCCGCTGTCATCTACTCCTCCTCTCATGGCCTCTTTGAGTTTCTGTCTCTTCTCTCGCTCCTGAATCTTCAGACGCTTCAGTTTCTTCTTCTTCCGTCTCTCTCGTTTCTTATCTGTATTGGTTTTCTCTGTGTCCCCGAGAATGTCTCCTGCCTTATTCTTCTCCTGAGATAAGAAATAAAACGCATTGACGTCTCATGGAGATCCGTTTGTAAAAGTTTAACACAATTGCCACAAAGCAGCTTTTTCCTGAAAATGATTTCTTTTTTTCTTCTTCACACAAACCTTTATCTCCTCTGGAGCCAGCAGAGTGGCATCACTGACACTGACTGGAGCCACTTCCTCCATAGTAATAGTTGGCAAGTTGGAAACCACTTTGACCTCAGGAACATGCTAAACAGAGGAAAAAATATGAGATGTTTAGGGACTTATTTAAACATGAGAGATTAACTTTGCTAATGATTACACAAATACCACTCAGTACTACTACTAATACTGCCGACAGCAACATTTTGGCTATTATGTTTCATTAATTAGCTAAATTCAAATCTTTTTAATTTTTGAACATCTACACATTGCTTAAAAATTGTTTATTCCCCTTCAATTGTACTTACTGGTTTTGGAGTAAAGTGGAAGTTTGATAGCGCATCCAGTTTAAGGAAAAGCGAGTCCATAAGTTTCTGGATTTCCACATGCGCTGGGTTCTCCTCCTCTTCCTTCTTTTCCTGAAGCGCATGTAAAAATGTAATGAATACATGTTAATTTTGTTCAAGACAAAAGCTCTGTTTGTAATAATTTGTTAACTGACAGTAAAGCCAAAAAAGTGACAAATAGTTTGCTGAAATTTCCACTTTAAAATTAAAATAATAATAATAATAATAGAAAAAAGCATTAGTTTACACAAAACAATAAGAATGAACGTTGTATGTACAACTGAATATATGTACATGCTTCAAAGACAATATGCCTATTTCTGTGTCCAAATTAAACAATTTCAAGTGATTTCATATACATATAATGCACAATAAACAGTCTACTTTTACATTTGCATTTTCCTTCAACATGACATATTTTAAAGAAACAATGCTTGTTCTGACCTACACTATTTACATTAAAGAAATTGATCATGCTATTTTTTTCTGTTTTTAAATAAACAAATTATTTTCTGTTTTTAAACAACAAATGGCTCAAAATTTTGAAAATGTGAAGGATAATTGCAAAATGACAATCAGTATTTTAGGGCTGCACTGATACTTAAATTGGGTTTTATTTAACATGTCATCAAATTATTCTTGTTCTAAACATGCCTGACAAGATTTTTTGGTATATATACACTACTGTACTACAAATCATGGAAAAAATTGAGAATAGTCATGTTTTTTTGCTAAGACAAAATCCAATGATACAGTATTACACTTTTATCATTTTAGTGCATGAAATCCCCTTTTCATTCCACTCCTATAACCATATTTAAAGGAATTGTTCCCCCAAAAATGAAAATTTACTCACACTAAAGTGGTTCTGAGTTTATTTCTTTGGTTAAACACAAAAG
>CAIGQZ010001108.1:15584869-15618030 GCA_903798205.1 Danio tinwini
TATCTATCTATCTATCTATCTATCTATCTATCTATCTATCTATCTATCTATCTATCTATCTATCTATCTATCTATCTATCTATCTTGCTTACAGCGTACATTGGCTCATTTTCAAAGAAATAAATTCATTGAAAATATTTATAATTACTGATTGAATTGTTGTATTACATTATATTGGCATGCATAATAATGCAGCATTAAATAGTTAATAGAATAGTTGAATAGTTAATAGAGAAATGTATCACTTTAAGAGTTACAAACGTATGTAAATCGTAACCTAAAATCTTAAAGTTCTGTAGTTTGCATCAGCTCAAATGGGTAGCTGAGGGATATCATTGTCATTCAGACTTTGTTTTGTTTACAATTACAAACAGATGTGCTTGGCCAGTAGCCAGTGAAGTCTGATTAATAAATCTGTTTGTACGGGGAATTTAGCTTTTTCATCCAGGTATAAATACTCTAGCAACTGACACGTCCAATCACGATTAGAGGGAACGATTTTAATTGTAGAACATAAACAATGTTCTGTCCTTTGGTTTTTCTGGCTGATTTGCAGAGCTTATTGTGATCATAGTGAATCAAACATCAAATCCAAAAAATGAAGCATCATGCTGCTGCTCACACTGCCGTAAAAAATGTGAACTCCTTTTTTTTGTCCAGAGAACAATAGCCAGTCCACTCCCCTGAACAGATCAATAAAACCATTAGAACTAAAAATAGTGCATATATTTTAAAAAAAAAATGACGCTTTGGCATGATCAAGTATAAAATAGTATACAGCGTATAATAGAAGCTAATTATTACGCAATACATACTTAATTCAAAGGAGTTGGGACTTTTGGGACTCTGAAAACACACGCATGCGAAAGACAGTTTTGGAGAGAGGGAGGCAGAATGAGCGAGAGTGATCATGAAGGTGCATAATTCCTGAGTGTGTGATCTCAGCTGGTGGTTCCGTCTCCACAACAGTCTCCTGCCGCTCTCTTGTCCAGGCAACCTGCTCACTCTCACACACACATGCACACGCACACACACACACATACGCACACACTCTGCCCCACCCCTCATTCTCAGATCCCTTATAGTCACGGATCTGTGTTGAAGGACAAACAGTGTTTGCGGGAGGATGCTGAGATTTATTAATGCATCAGCAGGACATTTATAAATTTGTCACTTGCAGGAACTGGATAGAGACATAGATGGAAAGAAAATCATTAGACAATTTTAGCAAAGCAATATTTACTTTGTTTAGCACATTTGTACATTTGATGTTTATGTTTAATATTTGAATAATTTTTTTATGAATTATTTTTATCTTTCTCTTTTGTTTTTCTGTTGTTTTTGTCAAGCACCAATGCATCACAGCATGTATACCCACAACAATACCTGCCAATAGATTTGATTCTGACCAGACAAACAGTTATGCTAATGATAAAATATATCATGAAACGTCAATAAATTTTTTCAGGTAATTTTGCATAAGTCTTTTTGAATGGAATATTTCGCTGTCGCTTGTTGGTGTGGGTGTGGGCAGGCCTTTTTTTAGGGTGTTACTAATGTGGGCGTAAGCGGTTTTGGCCCAAAGCTGCTGTCAGGTTTAACACTTGCTTTGATATATGTGATCCAGTTGCCTTTTTTGAGTGTGTGTGTGTGTGTGTGTGTGTGTGTGTGTGTGTTTATGTGATTACCTCTGGCAGTGTGCCCGGAAAGAGGAGGACAGGGGTCAGAGAGACATGTTTTCGCTCAGCTCATTTTAAAATCCACTGCTTATACATATATACATGGGATTATATGCAGACACACAGGCACATTCACTGAAAAAGTGCACAAAGAATACATTTATTTGAGTTAATATACTGTACATACACCAGCATTCACGTGTTTTGGGGTCAAACTTATATTATATGAATTATATTAATTTCATTTTAAAAGAAGTCTCTTTATAGCCAAGGCAGTTTTTATATGATAAAAGTAAATACAATAACAGTTATTGTGTGAAATACTGTTATAGTTTATAAGAAATGTTTAAGAACTGAGTTCTCTTTAAATACACATACAAAACTGTAATTTATTCCTGTTATGTGAAGTTAAATTGGCGGCATGCTGGCGCAGTGGGTAGCGATGTCTCCTCACAGCAAGAAGGTTGCTGGTTTGAGCTCCGCCTTGGTCAGTTTTCATTTCTGTGTGGAGTTTGCATGTTCTTCTCGTGTTCGTGTGGGTTTCCTCTGGGTGCTCCGATTCCCCCCCACAGTCCAAAGACATGTGCTATAGGTGATATAGGTAAGCTAAATTCGCCTTAGTGTATGTTCTGGTCCTCCAGGTTGGGGGTTGAGCGTTGTGCTAACGACCCACCTCATAAAAATGTGATGTTATGAAAGACCAACATGGTGTGGCTAAATATCAACTTTGATATAAAACAGCCCTGGGAGTATGTAAAGTTGAATTACCAGAAGTCGTTACTCCAGTTTTCAGTTAGATGATCCTTTAAATATCAATCATGCTTACTAGGTTCTGCTCAATAAATTTTTCATATAATTATTATTGTTGAAAACAGTGAAAACATGACAAAAAAAAAGGTATTCTTGGATGAACAAGTTTCGAAGGAACAGTAATTAATTAATGTAGCATTTTTTGTTACAGTTAAAGTGGTTCAAATCAATTTCTTTAAAATTTTGAGTTGTCCATATTCAAATATACAGATTAAAAAACAAAAGTAAAAAAAAAATCAAAAATCTAAATACTGTTATATTATATT
Organism: Danio tinwini; assembly: GCA_903798205.1. Classification (NCBI taxonomy): domain Eukaryota; kingdom Metazoa; phylum Chordata; class Actinopteri; order Cypriniformes; family Danionidae; genus Danio; species Danio tinwini. Next base: position 15,587,625 of record CAIGQZ010001108.1, read on the forward strand.
ATTGCGGCTTAAATGGATAGGTCACCCAAAAATGAAAGTTACCTTACTATTTACTCTCCCTCATTTGTTTTTAAACCTCATGAGGTTCTATCTTCTGTACAAAGTAAGATATTTAGAAAAATGCTATGCAATGGATCCCATCAACCAGCATTCATTCATTTTCCTTCAGCTTAGGCCGTACTCAAACTATGTACAGTTGCCTTGAACCGGGCCAAAGCACGCTTGCCCCCTCTCCCGTCTCCCCCAACGGCCCGTACTCACATTACATTCGGGCCTGGGCGCGCTTACGTCATCGATGATGTACTCCTCAGTAAGCGCTCTCACTCAGCACAGTGGAGATTTCTTCAGTTATATCGTTTAAGTCGTTGGATATGCGGTGACGCGCAGTCAAACATTTCACCGAACATATCCGCCACATTTAACGCTCATAAACAATCATAAAGTCCTCGTGCTGCAGGAATTAGGTTTGCTGAAGGCGCAGCTAACGTGCAGTGAAGGATTTGCGTCTTTAATAATCTATGATAGTTTGTATTCATTGAACAGTACGAATGATTAGTCAATCCATATGAAACAGTCCCTTAAAAGTCATGTCTCGCTTTCAGTTTTGGGCTTAGGCACGCTTGCACTCACACTGTACGCGTACCGCGCCTGAGCCCAAGTGAACCGTGCCTGAGCTCGATTCAGAGAGCTCACACTTCTCAAACGATCCGGGAAAGGGGCCTGGGTACGGTTCGGATAGCATAGTGTGAGTAAGCCCTTAGTCCCTTTATTTATTGGGGGTTGCCACAGCGAATGGAACCGCCAACTCATCCAGCATATGTTTTACACAGCAGATGCCGTTCCAGCTGCAACCCAGTACTGGGAAACACCCATACACTCTCACATTCACACACATACACTACGACCAATTTAGCTTATTCAATTTATCTGTACTGCATATCTTTGGCCTGTGGGGGAAACCAGAGCACTCAGAGGAAACCCACGCAAACATGTGGAGAACATGCAAACTTCACACAGAAACGGCAACTGACCCAGCCGGGACTTGACCTTCTTGCTGTGAGGTGACAGTGCTAACAACTGAGCCACCGTGTCACCTCCATCAACCAGCATTCTTCAAAATAACTTTGTGTTCATCAGAAGAAAGAAGCTCAAATAATACTTAATTATTAATGGCCACTGTTGAAAATGTGTCTTTTATTGAGCTTTAAAACATGCTTTCTAGGACTTACAGAATAATATTAAAATCCTTCCCAATGCTATAGTGCCCTTAGCCTAGTGCACAAATTTGGAGCACACTGATGACATCCCTAGAGAAGCATATATTAAGGATGCGTAATGGGGGTGTGCCGCTGGCTCTGACTTCAGAATGATGTAAATACCATGTAGAAGGACATGATTTCATCTGAAGCTTCACCAACACAGTTACACTGGTGCTAATGATCTTGGACTGGCCAGGATATGTTATATTACTAGCAGAATATTTGTGTTTGTTAGCATTTATTTATTTTTTCTTTCACATATCAGAAGCTGCTTTTTTAAGCAATTTCATCTTAGGGTTTTGCCAGATTTTGAGTTGTTGGGCTCTGTTTAATAGGGCTGTGCAATATATCTTAAAATGATTGTTATCACAGTAATAGCATTTACAATATTCATATTGCAAAGAGGTGTAATTAATTAAATTCATTTTTGTGCCAACCATTTGTGTTGCATACATGGGCTGTTTATCTAAATCTGATCAAACAAATAGGGCCTTACTATGTTTATACCTGCAGTCCATCACTGGGAAACACCCATACAGTTCCATTCACAGTTTTAGCTTACTCAGTTCACCTATAGCGCATGTCTTGTGACATTACGTCACAAGAAATATTATAGACGCTTTTCACATTTCCGGGTTTCTCAGTAGCGGTAGGTGTAGTTGAGTAAACTTAGAGCACAGCAAATCAGAGAGTACAACACTTTTTTTTTTACTATCCTATTTGCTGAAATAATACAAGAAAATGCCACGATGGTACCAAGACATTCAGAGAAAGAAAAAAAATTGTGTGAGACTGATGATGACAGCAGAGGAGAGAATAATGTCAAATTTACTCTCTAATACTCTCGCATTAGAAACATCTTGCAGAAGCTGTAATTCGTTTTTGGTAATTTGACGCAAAAATGATATAATACATTCATAAATGCATATAAATCTTTATAGGTTTTTTTGGAAATCAAAATAATAGAAACCTTCAAGAATTTAAGATTATGATGACTGTTAAACGTGTCTTGTGAAAATGGTATATTATCGCAATACTCAACAACAATATTACATATTGCATATTTTCTGAATATCATGCAGCTCTACTTTGAATAAATATGAAAGTAACCTGACATACATGACATTCTGAAATAAGCCATGTTTTCCAAGAGTCTCTTTCTGTGAAGTGCCTTTTACCATTTGTGGTATTAAATGTTTTATGTTTACTTTTCATATACTCGAGCATGAATAAATTCACACTAAAGATAGGTTTGGGGGTTTTAACTTCAGAAATGACGTCTCCTATCAGCTTTTAAACTGCACAGTGCAGTGAAATGAAACAGAGGTGCCTTATTGGACACAAGCCCTGTAATCATTATGTGTCTTTTGGTCAAACCGGGGGAAGATTAATATTGATGTTTATAAAAAGCTCAGCGGCTCTGACTATATGAATGAACGCTCTGCTCTTTTGATGTTGTTTACTTGTGAAATATGTGAAGTAATCCAAGAGCCGAGCATGCATGTCAGATATTTAAAAAGTGTGTTGAAGCCATGTGAAAATGGCATGTTTAGTGTGCTATAAGCCCAGTATGTAGAGAGAGGGCTTTTGTTTTACCTTTTTTATCATCTTTCCTCCTCATACATAAATTAACATTTGCGTTCTTTTTGGGAGGCTCAGTCCACCTTGACATTACATTACTCACTGAAGGCTCTTTTATCCATTTTTTGCTTTCATCCACTTTTTTATTGTATAAAAACAGAATATTGTGCACTCGTGTGATGCGAGAAAGGTCTTTGTCATTGTTTTTCTCACTCGCTGGCTGAAGTTCATCTGACTCAAGATTATGAAACAATGTTGCTCTTCATCTTTTTCATTCATTAAGGAGTCTATGCGTTCTTTGAAAAGCTAATTATTTTTTGCCTCGGGGTATATGAGCATCTTGCCTCCAATATCTGATGTAATATCTGCTATACTGCTCTAAGTCTAGCACTGGCAACTATACATTTTCTAGCCTGTTTGAAGTTTTTTTTTAAATAGTGACTCACTAGTGAATCATTTGCTGGGTATACTGGCTGTGTTCTCATACCTTTCCTCTTTCTCTGCGTTTCTATATTTGGTAGCAAGGTCGTTTCTTATGAATTAAGATTCTGTCAAGTCAGTTTCAGTTGAATAGTGCTGGCTGGGGTTTTCAGTCTTTTCATGCCAAAGGCCTCTAAGTGGAGAGGCAAACTTTAAGTTGGTGTACAACAATCATTGTCTGAATTGTTTGTCTTAAACTAATCATCAATGAAAATTCTTCGATTTTAGTTATTTTAATATGAACTCTTTATGAGCAACACGGTGGCTCAGCGGTTGGCACTGTTGCCTCACAGCCAAAAGGTCACTGGTTCGAGTCATGGCTGTGTCAGTTGGCATTTTTCTGTGTAGTTTGCATGTTCTCCATGTGTTTGCATGTTTCCTACGGGTGCTCCGGTTTCCCTCACAGTCCAAAGACTTGCACTATAGGTGAATTGTCCATAGTGTATGAGTGTGTGTGTGTGTGTGTTAATGAGTGTGTTTGGCTGTTTCCCCGTATTGGGTTGCGGCTGGAAGGGTATCCGCTGAGTAAAACAAATGATGGAATAGTTGGCGGTTTATTTCGCTGGGACGACCTCTGAAATAGAGCCTAAGCCGAAGCATATAAACTCGTTATTTATATATGTAACAGTGAAGCACTAATTAGTCTGTTACAGTCTGAACAGATCCATTCTACCTAGTGAACACTGCTCCAGACCTGCCTAACTAAAGTCCAGATGTTACTTTTGCAAACATCTGTCACTATATTATATATTAAATATTATTCAAATAATCAATCTGCATGATCCTCCACAGTCAAAATTTGACTGGAACTCACATAAAAAAATCATTATTAACTCTTGTTATATTACATTAGAAGCCTTGGAAGCTTAAACTTCAGATTATGGTCATGGGCATGACACTTCAAACACATGATTGATGTATTTGGCCAATCAGAAGCCACTGGGTCAGCTGGCCAATCAGAGCACTTTGAGCTTTTTGGAATCCGGAATTCAGTCAGAGCTGGAACTGAAAATAGAGTTGCTGCAGTAATGTACAGATTGGGGGATTTTCTGGTAAACAGAATAAACAAAATAATGGCTAAAATAGCAAACATGTACATTATTATTTCAATGATCTATTTCACATCACATTACAAAAGAAAAGGTTTGTTGCTACTTCTGTTTCATCATGTTACTATGGTGGCATAGTAAATTTGTCACTGTAATCATTTTTTTAATATACCAATGTCTATTGTAGAACTTAAAATTTTACATGTAGTTTTAATAGATGTGGGGTGGCCAGATTTCTCATAGTGCAATCAGAAGGGACAACATCATCACTGGACACAGATAATTGTTTATATATATATTAAAATATCAATTTGTAACAGTGGTTATTATTAAAAACATGATTATGTATTTAAATTGTAGTCAAGCACAATTCAACATGAGAGATAATACATTTCAATAGGTTGTGCTGTTTTTTCACCATACCTCATTATGTTCATTAGTGATTTAATCTTACTACAGCTATAATAAATCCCTTTCACAAATAAACTGATCTCCTCTGCATTGCTTATTCAGTGAAATACATCAAACAAAGCATAAAATCTGGATCCTAAGGCTACGTTTACATAACAAGATGTATTTGAAATAATTTTAATATTGTTTGTGTTTTAAAAAAGTTTCACATTTATGTGAAAACAATGACAATATTTTCAAAAAGATATTACTACCACATCTGCAAAAATGGCCAAAAACCCTGTATTACTTATGCTTGGCTAGTATTTGTTGCTGTCAGCTTCATGGTAAACAGCACCTGTAGGGAAGTGACAACATTGTGCCTCAGTGGTATACAGAATTTGCCATGTGTGTAAGATGCGTCTGCACTGCAGATTGTAATGGGAAGTAAATACACACTTTGCTAATGAAGCGTTAGCAAACACATGAGCAACAACAACACTAGTACTGTATGTACTCCGCTATTGTTGTTTCTGTTTTCACTTGCCTTTAATCTACACCTCCCTAAACTTGTACCATGCACAGACATGGCGTCAGCGTTTTTAAAGACTCTTGTTAACAAAGATACGACAACAGCAGCATTTTCTTTGCCCCTAAAAACTAAATTATGAAATTGTTCTGGGAAAAATAGGACATCTGGTCACCTGGTAGGTAGATATTAACTTAACATTGTACTTTTATGCTCCTCAAACTTATTTAGATAAAACAAATATTGGTAGACCTCCCCAAGACCACTTGCATAATGAATTCACGATACTAATTATCTTTCAAAACAACTTTTAAAAAAAGCACTACAGAAATGATCTACGCTCAAAAATGTTCAAACTACTTATTTGAAATGAGTTGAAATAACACAATTCTTGAGATTTTTTAATTGTTTTATGTTCAATCTACTTAAACCCAAGGCCCAATTCCAATTTCTATTTTTGTACCCCTACCCCTTCCCCTTTCTCTTGGTCCTTACAACCGGGGGGTTAAGAGGAAGGGCTTCAAAACTTACCCCTAAGAATTGGGACAGCACTTCAACACCTGCACACGTCATCATTTCTCATCGTGATCTCTTGCCTCATATTAGATCAGACGATCGTGACTGCTGTGGTTATTCCAGTTGTGTTATTTTTTGGTGTTTATCTTCAGGAAATCACTGAAGGGATATATTATGTTATCATAACAATCTAATGTGGCAATAAGGTCGTAACTGTACTGTGTATTTACTCAGTGGCCATATTCATCATATTCGTGTAAACACACGAAAACAAGATTAACATTATCCCAGACACTGTAAAAAGCTCATTTTCAGCCACTTGACTGCTCTGACAGGGTATTCGAGTGTCAGAATGTTGTGGGACTGCTGTACAGGAGTTATTATTAGGAAATTTAGAGATTTTTTTATTTTTTTGCGTTTTTTTTAAAGCATGACTGTGAAACACGAACGCGGTTATGACTATATTAAAACAAATGTTTTTTAGTCGTAAAAATTCGTAATAATGACAAAAAATACAAATTTGTGGATCTCCTTACTTCCGGGTTCAGCACTACTGCCGTTGTGGCAGGTGTATTCTGGGAAATTTTCTTTACCCCTCCGTTTTGAGTGTGGTCCCGAAAAATCTTCGTTCGAAGGGGTGTATACCCCTTGCCCTTAGGCCTATGCTTTCAAGCTAAAGAGAATTGGGATACCACTACCCCTTGACGTGAATGCGCAAAATGAGGGGTAGGGGTAAGGGGAAGGGCTAAGGGGTAGAATTGGGATTGGGCCTAAGTGAACTTAATCAATTAATGTTGGAACCCTGCATTTTTTACAGTGTACAGTAGCAGTACTTCTCTTGCCAATGTATATTAATTTAAATCTCCAAAGTACTAGCTGTTTGATATATTTAATAATATGCATAACTTATTTAATGAGATAAATCTGTTCACAGGACACGCACACATGCTTTCCAGTACTATTGATTGACCCCCTCTTGCATGTAATTTGCTACAAACACATTCAGTCACCTGTATCTCTCCGGGGGAAAAGAGATGCGAGGGAAAATGCCTTTTGTGTTTCATGCAGCGTCCGTGTTGAAAATGCAGCCCACTGAATTTAGTCTCAGAATGACTCATGTAGCACCAGCAGAAAAGCTCCATCTGCCTTCCTGCTGCCTTTTGTGTATCTGTCAATAAACGTCTACACTTGAAAAAAAAAACGAATACACAAATCATTCTTTTTGAGGCAGAAGGAGAGCGCGTATTTTCGCAGCGCTGGTTTTTTTCTCTGCTGATGTGGAAAGGCTGCACTGACCTGTTCTCTGTTGAGAGATGATGCTCTGTTGATATTTGTGATGGGTCATTTGGGCTTGTGCTTTAGCTGCTGGTGTTTACTGCAGTCTGAAGGTCACCAGGCTTGTCCCTGCTGGGACAACGGCACCTTAAATCTCCGCAGTGTCTGTTTTCAGCTATTCATATACACTGAGCTGACTCATTGACAGAACAAATGCGTGTAGCTATCGAAGATTTATCTTTATGTAACCCTAACTTCTCTCTTGCATTTAGAGTAGCACTACTGGATCATCCTCAGGGTGCTTTTCAGTTTGAGGAGTGCTGAAGTCTTGCCTGTAACACACAACAGGAAAAAGTAATGCATCCAGACCAGGTTCAGCTCTGTGAAAGGGCGATACATCTTTTTTAGTAGTTTTTTTTCCCTTTAGCTGCCTCACAGTTAGCCTCGCGCCATTTCAGATCCATGTACATTAGCATTTAAATGAGCTAACTTGATTTTACCCAGTTCAGGCTCCATTGTCTCCGTTTGAATGAGTCCACACTCAGCGGACTGAATGGAATGAGATCAGACGATCCATTTACTCCTGCTCTCAGTCTTTAATAACGTGGAGGATTCACTAACTAATGGGACCACAGGTGAAGAGCGGACAAATCTCCCTGTCCTAATATCTGTTTTCATTCTGTTTACATCTGGAAAGACTGCAATCATGTGCCATTGTCAATTCTATAATTTTGTTTCTGAAAGAAACTGAGACCACAGTTTTGTAGATTACTGTTTGTTTGTAATTACCAGTGGCACATTGTGTATATAATATAAAGTACAGCTTTAAATTACAATTAATTATCATTAATAGACATTCATTCTCTTTTCGGCTTAGTCCCTTTATTAATCTGGGGTCGCCACAGCGGAATGAACCGCCAACTTATCCATGTTTTACGCCACGGATGCCCTTCCAGCTGCAACCCATCACTGGGAAACATCCATACACACTCATTTACACACATACACTATGGACAATTTAGCTTACCCAATTCACCTATAGCTCATGTCTTTGGACTTGTAAGGGAAACCGGAGCACCCAGAGGAAACCCACACAAACACGGGGAGAACATGCAAACTCCACACAGAAACGGCAACTGACCCACCGGGTCTCGAACCAGCGACCTTCTTGCTGTGAGGCGATTGTGCTACCCACTGTGCCACTGTGCTGCCATTAATAAACAATTGTATATTAATTATAACTGTATTATAGAAACTGTAACAGGGATATAATTAAAATTTGTTTAGCTAGAATGTATATAGCACAATATTTGCAGAAGCTGAGTGATCAATCAAAGTCTGTTGAAAACCAGTGAAAGAATCAATGAGTATGTTTACTAGGACACTAATAATCCAATTTTATTATGATTAAGACAATACTCTAACTAAGAGTCTACCATGTAAACAGCAATTTATGATTACCTTAATCTGACTAAAGTTATAAGCGAACTAAACAGAAATCGGGTTAAGACATGTACTGTAGAGTATGCTGATTTTTGTCGCATTATTAAAGTGCAGTACAGGCATGTAAACACCTTAATCAAACTATTGCCATCATGTAGGACTTTTTTCCACACTTTGCAACAGGATATTCTAAACACACACAGCTGTTTGACACTATTCTTTGCACCTACCGAGTCAGTAAAGGAGCACACACACCTGCATTGCGAAATGCAGATGGTTTTTTTCCATTCAGTGTGCGGTATCAAATTCCATTAAAACACTGGTCATAACCTATGATAGAAAGCATAAATTACCAACTAAATGCACATCAATTGCTTTTAATTTTTTCATGCATTGGCATTAAAACAGCTCCCCTCATTGGCGGCTTGCGAAAATAAATATTGCAGCATTTTGTCATTTTTGGCCTTGTTATCAGGAACATTCCAGGAAGGCCATGAACACACTATTGATCACTGGGAGAGCAGCGGGTGGCAGGTTTTGATCGTTCGTGTTCAGTTATTTAGCTTTGTGTTGATTGCTGGATTGTAAATACAAACAACCAAATCCCCCAGTAAGGAATAAGGGTAAACCAATATCGACAACTACTGTCAGGCAGATGTTTTGTCAGAAGATTGTGCATGCGTGTGGGCTTGAAAGTCAAGGTCTCTGATGGTCTGCAGTTGTTGTGTTTTCTGTCTGTTGTTTTTCCCTCACTATGCTTCAGTTATATCATTATTAGCACTTAAGCTTTCGGTGTATTCAATAGGCCCGATCATTAGCTAGCCTGTTTCTTTGAGAGATCGCATTCTATTAGCATTTAGATGAGCCAGTGATTTCTGCCTGAACATGAACATACTATTGAGCCTATGTGGCTGCTGCCAGCACTTATAGACTTTTAAGAGCTGGCATAATGGCTGTACAACTGTGATGTGGACTTCATATATTTTGATTATGGTGGTAGATTTTTAGGTCATACTACTATAAATAGCATTAAATCTTCATCACATTTTCTATTCATGTCATTCATGCATTAATCATTGTGAAATACTTTTAAAGAAGTCATGGGTCGAAAAAAAAAAAAACTTAAAGGGCACCTATGGTGAAAAATCTACTTTTCAAGCTGTTTGGACAGACATATGTGTAGGTATAGTGTATAGACTGTCATATTGGGGTGATATAAACACACTCAGTGCTTTTTTTTCAATTTAACAACATAAAAACGGTGGATCAATTGGAGCGGTTTTGAGATCGACCGCAACTTGACGTAGGAGTGCGGTCCCCCCGCCCACCAATATTGATTGACAGGTGGCCATTACCATCTCCTCAGTATGTTGTTTCACGTCCACCATTTTCAGCGTGTGAGTCAAAGCGACGTCACCAAAGAAACACCCTTGCTCTATTTTTAGATGTAAGGCTCATTGGGCTCAACATTCACCACGTTATTGCTCTCCTTGCCACCAGTGTTTGTAAGTTTTGGTGTGTTTGCATACATGTGTACTTTTCATTGTGTCTTCCTTAAACTTCAGCGGTTTGCATTTCTCGCGGTCACAGAAGCTCCCTGTCATCTTAACTAGGTGCAGCTGGAAAGTGCGAGCGCGCTGCCTCACGTGCTCGTCCCTCCATTGGAAATAACGAAATAACGACGCGCAGCGCCATGCATTTCGCGTTGTCGCGGATGAAAGTGAGGACTGGGGGGTTCGCTCACTATTCTGCCGCTTAGGTCGCCTCTATGGACGCGCTGGCCCTGCTCAGGACACTGTTCATATTTCTGCCGCGCCACAGAGCGTTATCTGAATAGTTTCATTTTAAATAACATGCGAATGTGCGCGCCTGGTGTGCCGCGTCATGGCTGTGAGCGGCGTGTCCGGTGTATGACGCCCTTTAGTTATAGCCTCAAGCAGGTCAACCAGAAACGCCGCTTGGCAACACGCAGCGTCGCGCCACACAGCGGCATGCTTTTTTGAATTCTAAACTAAAGTTTTTAACAGGTGACACACCGACGCTGCAAGTGTGCGATACTTTCAACTGTCATGTGCGCGCCGTGTCGCGGTGCATCCGGTGTGTGATGCCCTTCAGTCAAAGTTAATTCAGTGTGCTTGGTTATTAGTCTCGGTGTGGTCTACAAGCTCGAAGTTTTAAACTAGCACACAGTTGGCTGTAAAACTATACAAAGACACAAATGATTTGTACTCTCTGCTTGGTCTGTGTCTGAGTCGTACATGTACAGCTGGTTGGTACTCTTACTCATGTTGCTTCTCTCTTGTCTGCCTGTCTATTACACAAAGCAGGGGAGCTCTTGGCTCCGCCCTCTTGTTAAGTTGGGCGGGAGGTCGAAACAAATTTTCATGTGAAGCAACACGCCCCTAAAACAGCAAACTGTACACGCCCCCAAAATGGCACTTTTTAACACATCATAATAAAAAAATCTGAATTATGTTTTGAACTGAACCTAAACTGGCACACTCCGAAGAACCATAATATTAATATTACATCTTAAAAAAGGGGTAAAATAGGTGCCCTTTAAGACATTTATGATTGATGTTACTATTATAGACTCTTGCGTTGCATATAGTTTGCCACTGTGCGTACATTACTTCTATTTTCTGTTACAGTTCAGTCAAAACTGAAAATCCTGTCACCATTTACTTTTTTATGTCAGTCCAAACCTGTATTACCTTCTCTATTTTTTTGAACATAGGATCACACAGTTAAAGAAGTCAATGGCCAGCAAAATTGTTTCTTCAAAGTTTATTCTTTTGTGTACATAAAAAGAAGGAAAGTCATGCATAATTGGAAGGATAAAAGGGTGAGTAAATGGCAAAATTAGATTTTTTTGGTTGAACTATCCTCACATACACTGTAAATAATAGTGTTCCACACAATTTATTCATGTTGTCCCAATGCAAATAAATTAAGTTAATTTAGAAAAATAAATTGGATTGAACATAAAACAATTATGTTGTCCCAAAAAACTCAAGAATTGTGTTGTTTCACCTCCTTTTAAATAAGTAGTTTAAGGGTGCTTTCACACCTAGACTTTTGTTCCGGAACCTGGCGCTTTTGCCCAGTTAGCGCGGTTCTTTGGCATATGTAAACAGGCTAATCGCGCTCGAATCCGTGCCAAAGCAATCGCTCCGAGACCGCCTGAATGAGATTTTACCACATTCTCAACCTGTTATTTACTTGGTTATTTAATTTATTTTTTTGTTTTACTTGCTTTCTGGAATCGTTTTTTAATGGACTCGAACCTTGTCATCACGGTCAGCTCCACTCTGCGTCTCAAATCCTCAGACATGGGAAAGCCGTCCATACGGCCGTAAGCAAGAAAAGGAACAGTGTCATACCACCCCATAGCATTTGTTTTAAAGACGAAATGCAGCCAGAGGTACCTCTAGCTAAAATTCTCTAGCTAATTCGCAATCTCCAGAAATGAATATAGGTCTACGTTTTCAGAATGAGCCTATGTTGAAACTACAGTTAAAACTACAGTTAAAACTACTATGTTAAAACTACAGTTTCAAACCACAATTACACAAGGTATGAAGTGTAAAAAAATTGAGAAAGCCAGAATTAGAGGAAAAAAAGGGTGAAAATAGTGTAAAACCCAATGTTGCCTTTGGGTGTTACAGCTCACCTGTAGCATCTGGTTTAAGTGAGTTAAAGGCTTATTAATTAGTTTTTTTGAAAGAATGCGTGTTCATCAGATGCATTTTGGGGATCAGTCAACAGTCCCTAAAAATAATAAACAAAACAAACAAAAATAAATAAAAAAATAAACAAACAAAAAAAGCATCTACTGGTGTAATTGAGTGTAGCCAGGTTGACAGAGTCTTATTATTATTACATTTTCTGGTGCCACAAATCTGCACAGTTCAGTGTAAAATAGCCTGTTTTAGCTCCTGTCACAGAGCCTGAGACATATTTTCTGAGCAAATCTGCTATGAAATTATGCTGTCCATCCATAAACACTGACATCCATTGATTTTGCTATTTATTTTAGAGTCTGCTATGCCATTTTCCACTAACACGGGGAAATACTGTTTAGATAAGCCTGTAGAAATATATGTGATATTTCAAATAAGTCTGAGACTTTTTGTTGTTTTTGTCATCTCATGACATTTAGAAAGCATTTTGTTGTCACCCAGTACTCCAGTCTAGGTGCTGAAGATACTTAGCTTTGTATGACAGCAGGCATTCTGTGTGTCTCTTGCAAACTTTTCTGATAGATTTGGTCGTTCTAACTCTCAGTGCCGGAGGATAACTGTGAGCTGTTTGGGGCTCACATCATTACAGAGAGACGAAGTGGAGATGCTAACACCCAGATTCAGGAGATTTCTGAGAGTTAGTCATCTGTGGAAAGCTAAATCCTTTTTATATTCTGACATTAGCTCAAAATGAGACACACAGACACACACGCTCTCAGCTTGACAGATCAGGGAAGATCTTTACTGTGGAGACGAAGATGCTATTTTTCAAGAAAAGTATGTGGATCTGAGAGGTTGCTCTGACTAATGGTGCCCAAAACTGAATTATTGTAGTTGCACCAAATTATCCAGGGTTAAAGAACCCAACACATCCTTAACAGGATAAACGGTGCACATATCCATAGGAGGACAGCAGGTGTTCGTTATTCTATTTCATCTCATCAATAAGCCTTACAAACACATGGCAGCTTTACACTGCGGCCTGTCCTTGAACAGACAACATGCATCATTAATATGTGGCATATATTTGATGCTCTGAAACCTTTGGGATTAAATGAATAGCAATTGCAGTCCTTGCTGACAGGTCTGTGTCTACTGTGAAGATGTAATTGCTTTAACAACTGCATGCAGTGCTTTGCAGAAATGCTTCGGGCCTCCATCCCTACTTTTCAGCTCTTACTTGAAAGCTTCAGAATGAAGCGCATGTTAACAGATGAACTAAAGAGGTTTAATGCCAAGTCTTGGTCTCATCTTGGGTTTGGCAACTTTGCCAGTTGGAGTATAGGACATTAAAAGAAGCCATTTAAAAGTTGAGAGATAATGACTTTTTAATCATTACCAAACTTCTTGTGTCAGCACTTGCAAAAGACTTCATGGCTTATTAGTCACCCTTGGTTTAGCGCTAATCAAATTCAGACTTTATTAGACAGTTTCTATCCTCTCTTTGGGATGTGACCAACATACCATCCAAACAAATTAGGAATTAATTTTAAGACAAAAATCATGTTTTGTTTTATAAAGAGAGATAGATATAGTTGTATATCAATTTTCATTTATATACATTTAATTTGTAATTATATAATAAATATCATAATATTTTGACAGTGAAGTGATAGTGAATGGATGTATGACAGATTTTTCTAAAACTTGCTATAGGAAATCTTGGAAATTGCTGACGCTAACCTGATAGCACTAAAAGCCTACATTCCTCCCTGCAAATTGCCATCCAAAGCCATGTATGCTATGCATGAACATGCACTAGACAACATCACTACAATACATCATGTGCAACATAGGTTCATTCTGAAAACGTACCTTTGTATACATTTTTGGTGATCGCGAATTATGGAGCCAGAAGTACGTATTGCTGTATTTCATCTTTAAAACAAACACTATCGGGCGGTATGATGCCGTTCCTTTTCACACTTACCACCTGACCCCTTTCCCTATGTATGGACAGCTTTTCAGCTATTACTAGTTTGTCCAGATAGCTCGCCATGTACATTGACGAACTTAAGATGCAAAGGGGAGTTGACCATGACAACAGGATTCAAGCCTGGTGAAGAACGGTAACAGAAAGCAGGTAGGACAAAAACAGAAGGCAAAAATAAAATAAACAGTAACAGGGTGAGAATGTGGTTAAATCTGAAAACATGGTAAGAATTAGGTGAGGTCTTTTCTTCAAGTCAGTAATTTTGTCAGTCAGCCAGTCAGCAGCAGCCTCTGGTGGATTTATGTGAAAAATTTGAGATCTCAAAAGGCGTACACAGCGGCCTCTGGTGGATTTGCGAAAACAAAAACTGCAAAAAAACGTACCTCTTGGGACATATTTGATACTCTCCAGAAATGTATATATCGGTACATTTTCAGAATGAGCCTGGGTTGATCGTGTAACATTCACCAAAGTGAATACTTTACAGTACAGTTAATAATAACAATACCAAACTTAAAAAGAAGTTAGGTTGTTGACGTTTTGCTTGTAATTATCTTTCTGAAAAATGTCTGTGAATCCTTTCTGTGCAAAAACATAAATATTGTGACAGGCAGATCATATTGTTTGGGCCGAATGTTTTGATTGGACAGATTTTTCTTGGTCCTGCACCGATACGTGTAAATATATTTTGACCACTTAATTTAATGATTGCTATCAGGATGTGAAGAGACTTTGAACCAACAAAAGTTTCAGAAGAGAATCACCTATTGCATCTTCAGTAATTTTTGTTATTTTTCCAAATATTATATATTATGTAAATATATTAATACTGCGACAGCAAGTTTGCGTCAATTATTTCAGCTCAGATTATCTTGACTCATGTTTATGATCTCCTTTGTATCTAAGACAGTGTTTCTCAACCACATTCTTGGAAGACCACCAGTTTTGCGCATTTCCCATGTCTCCTTAACCAAACACACCTGTTTCAGATCATCAGCTAATTAGCAGAGACTGAAACACCTGTAATGGGTGTGATAGACAAAGGAGACATCCAAAACATGCAATGTTGGTGGTCCTCCAGGAATGTGGTTGAGAAACACTGATCTAAGATGTGTAGTGTCTTGCTGGTTGACTAAGCCATGCATTTGTGCAGCATTTCTCAGCTCTACTACAAAGCAAACAAGGGCGCAGCGGAACAGCGTGCAGCCTGTAACCTTATATAGGGCTTGATAGGGTGTAAATGACAGGGGAAAGGGGCTTATGCAAGCCTTTAAAATAAAAAGTGTGTTGTAAAGGAAGCCTATACGTGAGGAAGGAGATCGATGAGAATAGATTTTCTTCCCACCAGTAGAAGCTCCTGGTCTGTGGCTGCTGAGATGTCAGCAGGTCTGGTGCATTACTGACAGCTAGTAGACTATAGCCAGATCTCATACTTCACAACAAAGAGAGAGAAATTGCCATTTGAATAACATAGAAACTGAAGCAGAGAGAGTCAGTCTGCTTTAGAGAGAAAGTCAGAGAGAGAGAGTTTGCACAAAAGGGACAATGAGATAGAGAGCTAGAGAGAGATGAAAGAGCAACGGAAACGACCTGGATTAACATCTTTTATTCAGGTCATTCCCTTTAGCCTGAGGTCTGATTAGACACCACTACTGCAGACATCATATTCATTTTATGAAGCTGAAATTAATAACCACTGAAGATGCTTTATCCTCAAAGGAATAGTTGGTGAAAGAATGAATAAACGTTCTGTCATTTACTCACCCCCTTGTGCCATTTCCAAACTTTTATATTGTTTTTTTTTACAAAAGGACAATTAAAAAAATCTTCACATAGCAATTTTTACTACGCCAGTGGTATGTAATGAGCAAGCGATAGTTTAAAAAAGTTTAATTAAAGTAGTTTGTTTCAATAGTTTTCAGTGTTTTTAAGGTCGAGTGAAATAAAAATGTACAATGTTTATTTTGCTAGCGCATTTTGTTATTTTTTAGGTACACATTTATTATGTGCAAGCTAATCCACTGAAAAAAATGTTGTTTTAGTAATCTTTAATTGAATTTGCTTCCAAGTTTGGAGTGCCGGTCCTTGTTGATGTCAGTTTGACGACTTCAGCCTCAATATTCATAACCACACCCCTTTTACCGTTAGTTTTCTAGGAGGAAATAACCTATTTGATTTAAATATTCCATTTCAGTTGGAAGTACATCAACATACTGAAATAAAAGTCTCAACAAATTCCAGTTCATGTGGACTTTAAGTTTTTTTTCCTCTGACACAGAATGAAAGCATTTTGTATGCTAATACAATAATGATCCATTAGGGTTAATGTTTTCAAGTCTGAATGACATGTCATTTTGTGGTAGCTTTGACTGTACCACACCAAGTACTATCTACTTAAGTGATTAAATGCTAAAATCATAAAACATGCAGTCATTTAAATACCCGTTTTTCCAAGTTCACTTTATATTAAGTGGCCTTAACTAATATGTACTTACACTAAAATTAATAATTTGTTACAATGTACTTATCATGTAAATAAGTTTTTACATTGTACTTATGATTGAATAAATGCCTGCATGTAATTACATATGTAACTATTTTCTGTAACTACATTTATAATTACACTGACCATCCTTTTCACCTTAACCAACCCTTAAACCTAACCACATCATAAAAACTGTCCCTAATTCTACCCGTTTTCCACCTCAAGAGCACCAGACATCTTCTGCAATACATTATGAATATAGTACGTACATTGTATTTATTTTGATGCAACTACATATAAGTTAAGGCCATTTAATATAAAGTAGGACCCAGCTACAAATTTCATTGAACAGCAGCAGATCTGGACTGCATTTCTCAAAATCATTGTAAGCTTAAGTAAATCAATGGTCTCAGTGATCCACTTGAGAACTGCAGCCCTGAAATGTCCCATAAAACTATTCTTTCCTGGGCTCAAACAGCATTACTTTGTATTAATACTTATTATTTCGAAGCCATATTTCCTATTGACATTATATTTTACTATTGCATTCATGAGTGCAACTTCTAAAGTCTTTTTGTTAAACTTGAGATACAAATTACCAAATGACTGATTCTCTGACACGACAGAAAAGATAATTCTAAAGATAATGATGAAGACAAAAATCACTAAAATCACTTGTAATATAAAAGGAAACAGAGCTCACACCGTGACTATAATGATAACAGCATCGAGGAGCAATATTCTTGCAATCATTTTCAGAATAAATTTTTCCAGCAGCGGCACAACAAAAACATCAATAGCCAATGTGAATACATCTCAAGCATTTCAAATGGCAGACAGCAAAACTGCAGCATAGAAAGAAGAATATATTGTGCTGATGTGGAACTACACTAAATTTACTATAGTTGTTTTATTTTATAG
Source organism: Danio tinwini (assembly GCA_903798205.1). Lineage (NCBI taxonomy): Eukaryota > Metazoa > Chordata > Actinopteri > Cypriniformes > Danionidae > Danio > Danio tinwini. Next base: position 15,605,229 of record CAIGQZ010001108.1, read on the forward strand.
TAATCTAGTCATTGTTCTTGATATGAGTTCTCATATCAGAATTAACAATTTCAGGATTCAGTACATTTAACTTGATTTGACTTTATTTTGGGTTTGTTCCTCAAAATTGCTATCTGTTTTGTTTCACAGAAGAAAAAAACATCCTTTGTTTTTTTAAAAAACATGGTGGTAAGGGAAGGTCAAAATTTCTTTAAATCAGCTGTCAGCATTTTTAGCATTTTGCTGACACCCATCATCTTTGGTGTCAACAAGCTCAATTTCTGTGCACAAAAAATGTTTTAGGACAGAACACTTCTTTTAAATGTTCTTTTTTACTATTTGCTGTAACAAATGTCAGCATATATGCTCCAGTATATGTGTAGTGCATAACGTGTTAATAATCAGAGCTACAGTAGAATCTCCAGTGTGAAAATCTCCATCGAGTTCTGTACATGTGATCTGAATTTTTCAGCACCACAGACAGCAGCAAATCCTCACGCTGGGTTTCAGAGGCAGCGTTAGCAAACTATCACTGTCCGTGCCATTCCTGAATAATAATTATATTAATCCCAATAATGTTTAACAGGTTTTCTAATTTCAGCAGAAGTCACCTGCAGCTTTAGAGAGATTATTGATGACACTGAAAACTATTCATTTTTCCTAATATGCCGCTTTTCATTTAATTAGTTGTAAAAAAACAGAGTCAGCTTTACAACTGGCTTTAAAGAGATAGTTCAGCCAAAGTGTTCTTTGTTGAACATAAAAGAAGATATTGTAACTTAACTTTTTCAAACATCTCTGCAAAATATGTGCAAATGAATTTTTTTTTTTTATAAAATAAATCCACTTTAAAATTGTGGAAAAATTATATATATATATATATACAGTATAACATTTCTAACTTTATTTTTATTATTGTAATACTTTTACTTAATTTTATATTTGTTTACTTTTGGAGGACGTCAGCCAATTTAAGGTCTTTCTGCAGGTTTAGAATTTGATTGTGTTGGTAAAAAAGGCTTAAGCGGGATGACAAAATTTGGGTTTTGGGTTTGGGATCAGTTTGGATGTTTTGAAACATTCAAATATATCTGGCAACACTGACTGCCATTTTCTTATTGTAATGCTGTGGTGTGTGTTTGTTTGAGGTTCTACTCAGATACCTGACATCAAAACATTTTTAGATTTCAACAGATATTTTTAGTATTTAATAAACTATGGTCAATAAAATGAACATAGTCCACGGTGGCTCAGTGGTTAGCACTGTTGCCTCACTGCAAGAAGGTCATTGGTTTAAGTCCCGACTGGACCAGTTGGCATTTCTGTGTGGAGTTTGCATGTTCACTTGGGTTTCCTCCAGGTGCTCCAGTTTCCCCCAAAGACATGTGGAATAAGTGAATGGAATAAACAAAATTGATGTGTGAATAAGAATGTCAACTTCAATATTTAGGTTTACTGAACAAAAACCATGTCCATTACACTACCATCAACTTCATTCTTTATTACAACAACTTATTTTTTAAGTTAACTAAACTTAACAAAATGACGTCAAGTAAACCTGTATTGTCAAGTCCTGTCAACTTTAAACTGAGTTAAGACAACTTCACTATTTAAGTGAAGTAAACTTAAAATTTTAGGGCAGCATGGACACCTATTTTTTAAGTTGAAAATTTTTGTTTTTACAGTGTGCTCTTCATTTATAACTAGGCTTAGGGGCAAGGAAGGGGCAAGGAAAATAGGCCAGGTATAGTTTATTTTTCCCCTCTCTTCTTAAATTTTATCAAATCCTTTATTATTATTATTATTATTATTATTATTATTATTATTATTGTTATTATTATTATTATTATTAACTCATTTTCCTTCGGCTTAGTCCCTTTATTCATCAGGGGTTGCCACAGCAGAATGAACCACCAACTTATCCAGCGTATGTTTTACACAGCAGATGCCCTTTTTGCTGCAACCCAACACTGGGAAACACTCATACACACTCATTCACACAAACACTCATACACTACGGCCAATTTAGTTTATTCAATTCACCTATAGTGCATGTCTTTAGACTGTGGGGGAAACCGGAGCACCCAGGGGAAACCCTACATGAACATGGCGAGAAGATGCAAACTCTACACAGAAATACCAACTGACCCAGCCGGGACGCGAATCAGCGACCTACTTATTGTAAGGCGACAATGCTAACCACTGAGCCACCATGTCACCCTTATTATTATTATTATTATTATTAATCATATACTATTTTAAGTCAATGGTTACAGGTTTCCATCATTCTTCAGAATATCTTCATCTGTGTTTAACAGAGAAAAAAAAACTCAAACTGGTTTGGAACAAGTCAAGGGTAAGTAGATAAGGACAGATTTAAATTTTTTTTTGGCTGAACTATGCATTTAAGGTTTCCCAGAGATGGGTTGCGGCTGGAAGGGGATCCGCTGCGTAAAATCTTGCTGGATAAGTTGGCGGTTTATTCCGCTGTGGCGACCCCAGATTAATAATGGGACTAAGCCGACAAGAAAATAAATGAATGAATGAATAATTGCATTTAAGGTACAATATTAAAAATACCTCAATATTACCTAGCAAGAATCTTTTTTTAAAGGAAACAGTAACAGCAGGTTTTGAAATAAACAGGTAGGCAAACAAGAAGAACAAAGATCTGTAGAGTTTGTCACTAAGAAAACATGTTTTCCACAAGGCAAAATATGACACTTGGGTTTGATGTGCAGATGACAAAGAACTTGTAATAAAACTGCTTGAACATGAATTCATGCTACAACTCTATTGCAGCAGCCTTTCTGAGATTTTAGACACAGTTCGTTTCTGAAGGCTGCACATGCAGTATAACATAAACCTGCTATAGAATAGTTCGATAAAAGTGTGTCTATTGTCTGATTTCAAGCCAAGGAGCAGAGCTTGTTTTTCTCTTCTCCTTGAAAAGCTATCTCTTCCCAGGAGAGTCAGACTCAGACAGTAGTCACTCTTCAGTTGAAGCGCTGCACTCTTTTGAAGACATAAATAGGCTGTGTGTTTATCTCCAACTGCAGCACTGACTTGATGAACAGTGATTTTTGGTGCTAGTTGTTAAAGTTCAATTAGCTTCAGAGATATGACAGATTTTGATCTGTTCAAATACCTTAGAACTGCACTGGCAAATGTCTTGACATGCAATTGTTTTCCTTAAGGGTCCATTTCTACTTGAGTTGGTTATTTAAAAATGGGTTTGTGTAATGTATTCAGGTTAATTTGGTCATAGCGAATATGCTTTGTCTTCTGATTTGTCGTTTTAAATGTTTATTAATGAGACTGTTAACCTGACAAGTAAATCTCTCATTGAAGATTTCCTGAAATAAATCCTGAAAAAAAATCATATTATTGTTAAAAAGCAAGACTATTGACTTCACAACTAGTAAAAAGATATGTTTCTTGAGAATCATATCAGAATATTAGAATGATTCTTGAAGGATCGTTTGGCACTGAAAACAGAAAAGTGATGATGAAAGTTGAGCTTTGACATTTTCAACTATATTACAACAGATAATGGTTGTTTTAATATTTCACAAAGATTCCTGCATTTTTAATAAAATAAATGTAGCCTACTGTCAAAACATCCCCAAATATAATAAACATAGCCCATAAAACTTAAATATTCATTATTCTATGTCTTCTGCAACCACACTGTAAAAAGCGATTAGTTTGCTTTGCTTTAAAAAACACATTGCTTTTAAAGTGATTATTCGACTTTATTAAAAAAGTGAGTAAACCCATTGCCTTCAGTGTTGCCAGATATAGTGGACTTTTTCCAGCAGACTTTTTTTACTTTCAAAATGTGGTGTAAATTCAAAAACCTTTTTGGTGTTTTACATTCTTTTAAACATAATTAGGTGCTGCTTGTCAATAGGACAACACTTCTATGTTTGTTCATGCTGTCAGTTTGCGAAAAAAATGATCGATAAGTGTAAACCGCTGTAAGTTAAACTGCAGATGCTGCGTGATATGTGTGCACGCGAAGGGAAGTCAGATTTGTTCGGGGAGTCAGATTTTGATACAATTTTCCTTCATTTACTCACTTTTTAAAGTAAAGTCAACTTGTTGCTTTTAAGGCAACTGGTTTACAGTTTTTTTAAGCAAATTAACTTTTCATGTTTTATACAGTGCATTGATTCCTTAATGTGCAGCTGAATCTTTAATGAATCAAGTTCTGATCCAAATATCAACTCACTGATTCAATGAATCATTTATACACTGTAAAAAAAGGTTTGGTTCCACAAAATCGATTTGTGATGGGACAACATGAAGGAATTAATTGGCTTATTAGTTTTTACAAATTTAAATGGATTGAACATAAAACAATTAAGTTGTCCCTAAAAACCTGTTAGAATTGTGTTGTTTTAGCTTATTTTAAATAAGTAGTTTGAACAAACATCAAATGTATTTTTTGAGTGTATAATCATCCACTGAAGCAGGGCATTTAACGTGGAATAACAGTTCATCTGTATGCCATTCAAAGCTCTTATATGATTCCAGGAGAATAAAGTGCAGCAGTCATGTGGACAACATTTTAATAGTCCTCTTTGAATCTCGATGACCCCAGGCCTCATTCATAATCATTATGCAGTCAGAATGCTCTTTAAAATTTCACCTTTTGTGTTGCATTAAAGTCATCATAGATTGGAACAACATCAGGGTGATTACTGTAAATTATAACAAAAGTGACATGTTTAGTTGAACAAACCCTTTACCATCAAAACAGCCACCGGCAGCAATGGAGTAGCAACGAAAGGCATTTGATTGCTGCCAGCCTTCGCTATTTACAGTAGCAGTACAGCTGGGCTATTAAAGCTTTTTGGACAGGGCCAGGCATGTCATGGTGTTCTGACAAGCAACCATTTCTCCCCCCTGTAATCAGGCGCCAGTGATGGACGGATGGTGAGAGATCTCTCAGCTCACCTCTCCTGTCCACCTCCTCGTCCTTTTCCTCCTCCCGGTGGTCTTTCTCCTCGATGGAGCCATTATGCTGACACCAGTGCCTTCATTCTGTCCTTCTGGGCTCATAATGGAGGAGAAGGGCGAGCGAGCAGCAGGTCTGCAGGGGTGAAGAGGGGATTTGAGCCACACTGCTCTGTCGGCATGCAGCGCGGGCACTGGCATTTGACAGGATTTGGCTGGAAAATTAGACCCTACTTCCGCCCCAGATGGCAGCTTTTATCAAAATGGCTTTGTGAGGGAGAGACAGAAAATGATAGTGACGGAAGTCTATGAATAAGTGTCTGCAAGTGTTAAAGGGATAGTTCACTCAAAAATATATATCCATCTAAATCTGTACAATATAATTTTATTTTGTATTTTTTTATTAACAGCAAGCATTTGTTATTTAGCAAGCATGCATTAAAATGATCAAAAGTGTTGCTATACATTTTTGAATGCTCAATACTTCACATCATATATATATATATATATATATATATTAATAATTAATTAATAAAGGGGCTAAGCTGAAAATAACATGAATGAATGAATGAATATTTGGTTGTATATTAAAATACATGCAGTACATTATGTTATGAAGAGTTCCAATGCAAAAACCCCTAAGTGCCATTTGAAATGTTCTTTCAAAGTGAATTTTTTTCTTAACTTCAAAAGTTATTTTACTTTAAAGCCAATGAAAAGAACCTATTCATCGCCATAAAAATGAAATCACAGGAGTGCTAATTTTTGCAGAAAATTTCAGATGACACTTAGAGCCTTTTGCATCTTAACTCTACATATGGTTCACTGAAAAATATTATTAATTGGATTTACTATTAATAAAATATAATATTATATTAGAAATATAAATATTATATAATATAATAATAAAATATTATACACTGGATATTACATTTTTAGAGTAAGTGATTGCAGACAACTTATATGTGCTGAATTTAAACAAACAAATGAAATTTTGTAATGTTCAACTTAATTTGTTTGTTTAAATTCAGTCCATATAAATTGTTTGCAACCACTTACCTTTAAACATTTTTGTATATCCAATGAATCGCTTTATTTTGTGTATATTATACAATAAAATATAAAAAACTATTGCTATATTTCTTCTTGTTTTAATTTCTTTTGTTCTTTTGTAGGAAAAACATGTTTTAAAAAACATGAGGGCTATTAAGTGATGTTCTTTCATTTTCGGATGAAGTATTTCTTCAAAGCAGAACAAGTGTGTACATATTTCCTCTCTTCCTCTCAGCCTTTTCTCTTTCCATCTGTCCGAGCTCAATCCTCTTACTCTGCTTATCACAGTGGATTTGCTGAATAGCTGTTGAACTGCGTTTGAAAGAGCAGCATCTGCCAGCAAGATATCAAAAAAGATGTGCAAGTGTGTAAACAACTCCTTGTCATTCACATTTTCATTTTCCCTAAACGTCTGATGCCATATTAATCATTAGTCATATGCCTTGAAGACTCTATTTCAGTGGGAGCTCTCAAACAAAGATGTTCTTGTCTTTCTCAGTCGATTACAGCTAATGAGAATTTTTCTCCCCATTGTGTTTGGGGCAGGTGCAGAAAATAGGGTGTGACTGTGTCACTTCACATCAGATCTGATTGTTGTTTGTCTCGGTCAGTCTAGAAGACGCATATCCCTTAGGAAATAGACAAATTTATAGGACACTTTCACAATTAGCTGTACAAATTACTGCCAAAGTCACCCAAGTCTGTGGGGGACATGTGCAGTGTCATTATCGGTCTTATCTAATGAAAAACATCTGCTTGTGTGTAGAAGCACCCCCACAGGACAAGAAGTGACACTGTCAGGAAGAGAGCAGAGATGGAGAGTCTGCTCTGCATCATTTGTCTCGAACGGGACGCCCCTATTCCTCCTCCGCAGAGCGTGCCAAAGCAGTGGCACTGCTGATTGAATCAGCCTCTTTGTGAGCTGGTGCTCAGTAATCATGGCACGCAAATCAACTCTCTGCTCCAAACTGAGTAAAAAGAGTTGAGGCATGTCGGTGGAAACTAGCTTCCTGTTTTTCTTTAAACCTTAGTTGTCACAGACATATGTCAATCAAATGCGCAGCTCATATATTGACTGTACTTTTAGACACAGTTGCTTCAGCTTTTTTAAAGTACCCCGCTTTGCTTTTTTCATATTACCTATCAACTCAGCAAGCATTTTTTGTCATTAAAAGATGTCTAATAGATGTCTAAACATGGTCGTCTTGGCTAAAACAAGGCTAAATTTGGGCTGTCAGTGAAAATCTAAAAAAAAATAAATAAATTTACTTTTGTTTCGGAACCTGGCTCTTTCCCCAGTTAGTGCGGTTCGTTTGGCATATGTGAATCCAGCAATTGCGCTCGGATCCATGCCAATCAATCGGTCCGAGATTGCCTGAATGAGGTGGTCTCGGCTCGATTCAAACAAACTCTGGAGCGGATCGCTTATAGTGAGAAAGCAATACGATCCAAGCCAGGCTATATCAGTGTTTTATGGATATGTAATAGGCATATATGGCAATATGAAGAGAAAATTATGAGTAGGGAGAGATGTCATTGCTACCGATAAATGTGCATTTCATGTCAAATGCGAAAGTGAAAGCTTGCTGAAATATTAAAGAGAGGCGTTTATCCGTTGGGAAAATTGACCGAACAGGTCTTGGTTTATCTGTTATTTCTCTCTATAATGTAAAGCCTATAATGCATAAGTCAACTGCTATGTATGAGAAAGTCTTAACTCTGATTTATATTTGGTCACAACGTCTGTGAGTGTCACCATTTAAAATTAAAGTGCAGCTTTTCGCTTATAATGTCTTATTGCTCATCGTCATAAATTAAAATAAGGACGCATGACAGCTGAGCGGGACTCTGACCAATGTGAGGCGAGTTTACTCACACGTGACTTGTTTTAGCTCTTTTGGTCCGTTTAGAAACTTTGCCGTGTGAAAGCGAACCGCACTAAGAACAAAGAGCAACATTGTAACAATTTTAATCCCTGTTTTGGAACAAGAGAATCAATCCACAGGTGTGAAAGCACCCTAAGAATAGGCCACAACTAGACTAATCGTCAAATAAACAGAAATGAATATCTACACATATAAGTCTGTCTAATCTGTCTATTTGATGACTAGTCTAGTTTTGGGCTATTCTTAGATGTCTATTCGATTTTCACTGACAGCCCAAGTTTAGCCTTGTTTTAGCCAAGCTGTCTACGTTTAGTTGTCTATTAGACGTCTATTACGAAATTGTTTGCCAGAAAGTTTAAACACTGTGAGAAGAGATCTGACACTGCGTTTTTTTGATATATGTTTGAAATATGTTATCCTGTCGTATTAGGCTTCCATATTAAATAAAAAAACCTAACTCATATAACATCATGATACTCACACAGGTGAGTGGGCTTGACAAACCACCTGCAGAAAACAAACTTTTTCATGTCTCTGTCATTTTAGCCGAACGATGAAAAAGTTATCAGTATGATGGTGAAAAACTGTACATTTCTAGTCAAACTATCTTTTTGCAATCTTATACCAAAAACGTAAATAAGGGCAGCATTAATAGCTAAAAATGTGGGTGAGTGTTGCTATTATGTGATTGTATTGTATTGCAATATGAAGCAATTACATGTTTATAATCAAAAGTAATTCACAACTACTTGAAAATGAAATGATTTAATGACCATAATTCTTTATGGTTACAACTTAATTAGTTACAAATGAACTGTATAAAATGCTGAAACATGAAATGATAAAAACATGATATTGATTGTACTATGCTTAAATGTAAAATAAAGTTACATGAGAGAGAGAAAAAGAACAGAGAGTAGGCCCCAAGTAGAGCCTTATAGCAGTATAGTCAGAGACGATAGACTCTAGAGCAGAAGAGGAGCAGAGCAGGAAAAGCGCAGATCAGGAAAAGAGGCAGAGCAAATTTTACCACCTTTTTTGTATCTTTCTTGACCATGTGACCAAAGCCCAAATACTGAGACATACAAACTGACCAGTCAACATGTGACCACATCGTAAAACCCCAAAGTCTACACACATTATAACCCTCCCTGGTCTTATCAGTATCTGTCTTTGGAATCTGTATGGACCTTTTTGGTGAAAAAGACATGTTTTGCAATATAAACAAATGCATATGATAATTTGCATTCCTACAACACCAGACACTTTCTTACAATCACTTCATGCATGGGTGAGTGAGCTTGACAACCACCCGTAGACACACTCTTCTCTCTAAACTCCCCTCCTAACTCTAACACTTAATTCTCTGTGCTCAAACAGTTCCTGTGTATAATTAGCACTTCTTGTGTGTGTTGTCTCTTCTTGTTGAATTGCTGAATGCCTCCTAGATTGTTAGTTGCTTTGGACAATGACTAAATGTAAATGTAAATCTGAGTGTCTCACATTAAACACTATATTAATTAATCAGCAAAATGCTTACTGTTCTTTAGCAAGAAAGGACAAATATGAGCGTTCTCTGTGTGCAGTCGTGATGTTCTCATTTGTTTCTCTTTGTTTTTCTCTCCTAGTTTTGTGCCTGAGAGAGACTCTTCACCCTGCAACAATCGGTAAGTGTCTCTTAGTGAGAATGCTCTCTGCGCAAACAGCAATCATAACAGATGGATGTCTTTCTTGTTTTGAGCATCTTATTCAAGCCTAGAGGTTTATTATAGAGCTTTCCTGCACTGAATTTGAAGGAATGGATTTTTTAGCATCATGAAATGTCATGGTAGACAAAGGTTGTGAATGTCTGTGAAAACGACAGGAAGTGGAACTAACTGATTCGAGAGAAATTCAACAGTTAATGGCATTCTTGGAAATGAAGTAGTCTATTTTGTATTTCCATAGATTTAAAGGTCACGAAGTTGCACTTAATTTATACAAAGTACTGGTAAAAAAACATTAGAATCATTTTAAATTTGAATGCTTTTGAAAGATGGCTTCAGTCACTCTTCAACACAATACATACTGCACACTGTGTGTGCCCACTGCCCAGCATAAATAAGTACACCCTGACAGATTTAGCAGAAAAAGCATTCATCACATGTTAAAATCAATACTTTATGAAATCCTGTACTTTGACTTTTTGTGCAAATCTGGATTATTGAAGGAGAAATAAAATACAATTCTAATTTAACAGGAAAAATCAAGAAAAGTACAACATCTCAGAATGAGTTGAATTTGTTTTAGAGGGATCTTGCTCATTTTTCCCAATCCTCTATTATTCTTGAGCACCTATAGGGCAGTAATGATTTCATATGTTATCTGTAAAGTCTTTGGTGTTTTAATACTTATAAGAAAATGATACAGCGTTGTGATTCTCTCCAGAAAATGCTGAGTTGACATTTTGACTTTTGTGACCTGAGATAATGGCAACGGAGTTGAGGATCCACGTGCAGCTTTATTTAACAGAGAATGGTCAGGCAGGCACGGTCAACAGGTACAAACAGTAGCATGAATGCAATCCAGAAGCATAGTCAGGTCACAAGCAAACAGGTCAGTACAGGCGGCAATAACATAAACTAATAACCGTGCTTTAATTCGCCATGGTTAATTAATCGTAAAGGCTTCTCAACACCGCATTTCTGCATGGAACAAAACTGCTACAATTAAACTAATACCCCCGCACCCTCGATTAACTATGGATGAGACTATTAACTAAGGGCCGTTCATGTATTGCGTATTGTACATGTGCAAGATCGTTATTTTTCAATAGAGGCGCTCAACTTGCACCTATATTGAGAGTGGTGAGCAGATCACAAGTCAAGAGACAAGAACTGGACCAATCAGCATCATACTTTCTATGGAATATACATATTTCTACTGTGGTCCAAAAATGAAAATACCAAACATTTTTGTAATATAGTTGATCATCAGACAGAGGTTCAGCAGCCTTTGACTATATTTGTTCCCTTTAAAAGGGAAATACTTACATTTACATGATTAATACTAACAATACATTAACATTAGACAAGTACTTTTTTTATTTATTCTTATTTTTATTTAATAATTGTTCTGTCATTTATTTTCAATGTAAAATTATTACTAATGTTTAAATGTCACAAACATTTTTTTCACTCATTTTTAAGTACAAAGAGAAATGTACTGATGTTTGTTTTTTATTATTATTTTGTGATTTATTAATTGGTCACTGAGCAGCAATAAATAGCACTTTAAAATATAAGGAGTTTTCATGTGATTTTGTGACTAAATTAGGAGTGTTTTGAAATTAATGAATGCATAATAATCATGATAACCGTGAAACCATGAATTCCTTAGACTATAATCGTACCAAAAATCTATAATCGCTGCATCCTTAGCTCCACATCCATCACAAAACATTTTTTTTTAATTCTGAGGTAGACTCATACTGAGCACTTACATAATGTGCTGTAATAATATGATAAAATGTTCAAGGTAAAGTTTTTACAGGATAATGATTAACACAACATAGACTCATTCTGAAAATGTAGCCCCATATACCTTTCTGGAGATGGTAAGAGTTATAAAATATTAAAAATTGAAGGCATTATTCAAAGGTTGGCTTTATTTTCAATCCACTTTATTACATTTATAAAATTCTCTCTTCGATTTAATCAATTTTGCAGTTTTCATTTATCCCTCTTTTTATTGATTTTACTAGAACATGAAAAGCTAGTTCTAATTTAACCTCCAATTATGTGTATTTGTGGAAGACACATCTGTTGCCTGTATTTAATGGCGTTCAGTATTTTTGACAAAAGTATTGAATGGCTTTCCATTTAAACATGACATGCCTGGCCTTGTGCCATATATAATAAGGTGCGTGGATGCGCTGAGAGAGGTGTGGGGGAAGGGCAAGCACATGCTAATCTTTGCTCAGTGGACCTGCGCTGGCAATAGATGTGGTTGGTGGAGGCTTGCAGCATCATGGGAAACGTCTTTGAAGATGTGATGAGTTGAAAGAGGGATCACAGTGCAGTATGTCTGCCCAAACACCTCACTCCTCATCATGCATTCATTGTCTTTACCTGCAGTAATATTGCATGAGGATGTGTGCAGGAACAATGCATTCTTTTAGCACTGTGGCTTTTTGAAGGACAGTATTGTTGGAGGGTGATAGAGGTTTGTGGTGGTTTATGTGAGGCAGGGTAGGGTGGAGTCTGACTGAGGAGGCTCTTTGTTAAGCCTGATCAGAGTCTTCTGTTATGCTGTCTATCAGTGGCGGTGTCAAATGACTTAATCTTAGAGGCTCTATCGGTGATTTCTAAGCAAAGAAAAATCAGTCTTGTTTGGATAGAAGGGGGAAGGGGATCACAGACATGCTTTTTTCAAGAAAGAAACGGGGCATGAATTTTAATTTAGAAACAATTATGCCTAAACCTTGTTTTAGTCAAAGGAATTTTGAAGCATTTAGCTTATATGAACTATGTTGATGTTTTTAAAATGGGTTTGATGTGTTTAATTTGAAAAAGAGTTTTAGTAAATTAATTTTTTAAAATTAGATTAAAACAAGTGACTATGACAAGTTAAATAAACTAGTATTTATGATTTACTATTAGGGGTGTTTAAATTGTTTATTAGGGGTGTTATTTTATACTGTGTCACAGTGTATCACTATACAATAATGCAATAATATGCATCATAGATAGTGACAATGTGTTATAAGAGTTCATTTAGCCTCAGATTTGCCAGTGGTGTTTCAGATATGACAAACAGAATGTCACATATTTGAGCTTTACCTTTAAATAATTAGAATAAAATAATACTAAAATATTTTTATAAGTAAACACACAGACACACACACACACACACACACACACACACACACACACACACACACA
>CAIGQZ010001108.1:15618040-15633890 GCA_903798205.1 Danio tinwini
ACACACACACACACACACACACACACACACACACACACACACACACAGTCTTGTTTTCCATTACAATATCAAAACATTGTTTAATCAATTTATGTTTTACTCGAGAAGAAATTGTAGTTTTTTGTTCACTGAAAAGGGAATAAAAATGAATTTTATGCTTCAGTTTGATTTTATACTTGACAATATCTGTCAGTGAGGTTTAATGTTGCAAGGATTAATATTGTAAGTCATTTTCATCTCAAGTTATCTCAAGGAAATGTTTATTTACGAATTTTTAAGATATTTACATATTTAATAAAAATCTGTTTAACATCTTACCGTTTATTTAATTTCACAGCAATCTAAGAGTGAATTTAGCATAACTGAAATATTACACACTTTAAAAATGCTAGATTCCACAAATTCCTTCATGTTGTCCCAACACAAATTAAGTTAAATTTAAGGGAACCTATTTTTTTTTTTTAGATAAGATTAGATTAGATTCAACTTTATTGTCATTACACATGTACAAGTACAAGGAAACGAAATGCAGTTTAGGTCTAACCAGGAGTGCAATAGCAGCAAGTGCAGGATATAGGCATAAGTTATAAAGTGCAGTTATAGAAAAACTATGGTGATATTTACAAATGGATGTACTATGAACATTTTATACAGGTTGTATTAGCTATGAACAGAGATTTACAATAGATGGATATATGTACAGGTTGCTATTAATAATCAGAAGTGTGCAGATAGATCAACATAATTACAAGTGTATATGTACAATGGGTGTGTACATAATTACAACTGTACATCTGCAGTAGGTATGCACAGTTCAAATAAGTGAATGAATCAGTGCAATGAAGTGCAATAAATATGTGCAATTTTTGAATGTGCAAATGTTAAATAGTGCAGTGATTATGAGGAGTATAAGGTATGAGTAGAGTGGAGGTGTATCAGGGGGGCAAAAGAGTCAGTGGGGGGCAGAGTTCAAAAGGGAGACAGCTCTGGGAGAAAAGCTGTTCTTTAGTCTGCTGGTTTTTTGTCCAGGGGAGCCTGAAGCGCCTGCCAGAAGGCAGGAGAGAAAACAGTCTGTGAGCAGGGTGAGAGGAATCCTTAAGAATACTGTGTGCTCGACGCAGACTGTGTTTCTTCTGGATGTCCTCTATGGCTGGCAGTGTGGTCCCTGTGATGCATTGGGCAGTTTTCACCACCCGCTGCAGTGCCTTACGCTCCGCAACAGAGCAGCTTCCATACCAGACTGGGAACCAGTTGGTCAGGATGCTTTCTAGTGTGCAGCGGTAGAAGTTCACCAAGATGGCTGATGACAGCTGGTTCTTCTCAAGTTGCCTTAAGAAAAATAGGTGCAGGTGAGCCTTTTTGACCAGGCTGGAGGTGTTGGTGGTCCAGGAAAGGTCCTTGGAGATGTGGGTCCCCAGGAACTTGAAGGATGAGACGGGCTCTACGGCCATCCCGTTGATGTGGATGGGATCATGTGAGCCTGTTCGTCCCTTCCTGAAGTCCACAATGAGCTCCTTGGTCTTGTCGGTAATAAGGAGCAGATTATTGTCGGTGCACCAAGTCGCCAGATGCTGTATCTCCTCCCTGTAGGCAGTCTCATCATTGTTGCTGATTAGACCAATCACTGTGGTGTCATCTGCAAATTTGATGATGATGTTGGATCTGTTCACAGGCCTACAGTCAATGGTGAAAAGGGAGTAGAGAAAGGGGCTCAGCACACAGCCCTGTGGTACACCAGTGTTGAGTGTGACGGTGGTGGAGCAGATGTGGCCTGATCTAACATTCTGAGGTCTGTTAGTCAGAAAGTCCATAACCCAGTTACAGAGAGACGTGTTGATATCCAGGTCTCTAAGTTTGATCATTAACTTAGAGGGTATGACAGTGTTGAATGCTGAGCTGAAGTCAACAAACAGCATTCGTGCATAAGTGTTTTTATTGTCCAGGTGTGTGAGTACAGAGTGCAGTGCTATGGAGACTGCATCTTCTGTGCTCCTGTTGCCACGGTAGGCAAACTGATGTGGGTCCAGTGTGGATGGCAGAGAGTCTTTCAGATGTGCCAGGACCAACCGCTCGAAGCACTTCATGATGATGGGTGTGAGTGCTACAGGGCGGTAGTCATTCAGGCATGTTGGGCTGGAGTGTTTTGGCACTGACACAATAGAGGTGGTTTTAAAGCATATTGGTACAGCTGCTAGGTTAAGGGACAGGTTGAAAATGTCTGTGAATACCCCAGCGAGCTGTTCTGCACATGCTTTGAGGACGCACCCAGGAATACAGTCTGGTCCAGCAGCCTTACGCACATTGATCCGACGGTGTAGACTTCTGAGGAGGTGAGTGTAATGGGTGAGTGGTCAGTTGAGGAAGTAGTCCTGATGTAGGGTTCATTATTGTCTCTTTCAAAGTGGGCATAAAAGTCAATTAGCTCGTTCAAAAAAGGAGACATTTGTGGCTGTGGGTGTGGACTGGCTGGGTTTGTAGTTGCTGATGGCCTGTATGCCCTGCCACATGCGCAGAGGATCAGAGTTGAAAAAGTGTTCCTCTAGCTTTAGCTTGTAACAGTGCTTGGCCTTTTTGATGCCCCTCTTCAGATTAGACCTGGAAGTGCTGTAGGCCTGTGCATCCCCTGATCTGAAGGCAGTGTTGCGTGCTTTCAGCAGGAGGCGCACCTTCTTGTTCATCCATGGCTTTTGATTTGGGTATGTGGTGATTTCTGGGTTGAAACACTGTCCATGGTGGTGTTGATGTATTCCAGAACAGAGGAAGTGTAGCCTGGGAAGCAAACATACTGCATTTTACCCCTTTTTAAAGATTTAAGATGAGTCTTTTGCATCTCCAGAATGTGTCTGTAAAGTTTCAGCTCAAACACCCATCAGATTATTTGTTATATCTTTCAGAATATTGGGATATTCTGCTCTAAACACAATGTAGCTGTTTTTGTTCCCTGTGTCTTTAATGCTAGTTCTCCCCACCCACCGTTTACACGTGCCTGTCAGAGTGTGCCTCAATCTTTGGCTGCGTCAGATAAACAGCACAGTGACAGACATGAAGGAAGCAGATCTCACATAATGTTTGTGAGAAATACTACAGTAAGAACTTTCCCAATGATTATTTGATGTATTTGTTGTGAAGTTGCAATGATGAGTCACACACAATGTCATTACAAAGTTTATGCACACACGTACACACACACACACAGCAGACACACACTTAACATTTAACTTTGCACTGTTTTTGCACGGCAAATGTGACAGGATACACGTGAATATCCCCTGCTGGATGGATATCCATTATGTTGATGTACAAAAGAAACCTGATTTAACGTCCACAAACCGGCATTGAATCGTCTTGTTATAATTGTACTGACATGTGGTGATAAAGTAAAGCTGAAGTAAAACGCTGTGATTAATTTCAAACATGCACTGTTTTAAAAACGTTTTAAACTTGTAAAACTCATTCTTGATCACATTTGATGATGACTGATTTAATTGAATCATTTTTACAATTTTAAGTGGACCAAACATAAAACAATTAACTTCTCCCATTTTATCCCAAAAGTGATTTCAGAGTGCTGATAGTCAGCTTTGAATTCAATAATGATTCAGTAGCAGTTGTGGTTGAATGTTTCCTCATCTGATTTAAATCATTTACTCAGGAATGCTTTGTGAATCTTTTTGACTGACTGATCAAAATGGGTAATAGCAAGTGTCGTTCGGACTGGACATAGCAGAGAAACATGGTGTTTGCTTGGATAATAGGATGATATTTTTTTGTTCAGGTTTGTAGTATTTGAATTATTGGACTTTTTTTTTTCATTTGGAGTAGTAAAATATGCCTGCCAGCACTTCTCATTAGTCTCTCATTTGGTCTCTTTATGACACTATATGTTACTTGAAATGCGACCGGTTCTAGTTGATTGTGAATTAGTGTTATTGTTTTGCCGAACACTGATTCTGTTGCTCTCCGCTGTGTTTTTCTGCCCTTGTACATATTCAGAGCACAGCATCAGTAGGTGGGGAAATGTTGCATTTGATGAAATGTGTTACTGCCCTTGCTCTTACAAATCAAGCAATAATGGAAGCATTTGCATACAGATGGAGACAAAAATGCAAAACGTGCTGGTGTTTCCTGCTGTGCTGCCTCGTGTCCTTTCTAGCATATTTTCTGATGGATGGAAATTGGAAATAGAGGCATGCAGACTGCCCTCCTCCATAGACTTCCACTGGAAACTGATAACACTGTAGGAGTTCGGCTGAAGATTAAGATTTTAGCCATTAAACTGGGGACGGAAACTGTCTGATGGAATGGTGCTGTGTATTAAAATCCTGCTTTTCTTTTCTCATCTTGCCTAGTTGTTGTTTTCAGGTGTGTCTTGTTCAGTAATGTGCTGCATTCAGGTTCTCCTGGAAAGTTAAGAGTTTGGAAATCATTATAATGATGACAGTGTGCATTCAAGAGATTTTCATATTTTTCTCTCACCTTTTCACTTCTAGGCAAACACATGAAACTTTTCTAGCAGTAATACTAGATAATGAAGAGCAAACATGTGCATTATATATTTTATAATTCCTAAGCTGTCACACTGAATTGAGAAAATTAGAAAGGATGACATTTAGTTTGGAGTAGTATTTTCTGCCATTATTGCTTGTCTTCACTTTTACGGTTTACTTAGACAAGCTTCAAGAAACATTCCATCGACTGAAATGATTTCTAGCTTTCTGTAAGTTGTGTGATGTTCTTGTAAAATGTGTTGATGAAGAGCTAAATATGATTTAATACTGTCACGTTTGTACTGAAGAAATCTAAACAAACACTGATGGTGTCTTTAAATCACTTAACTCAACAACAATATTTTGTTTTTTTACCAGTTTTCATAAAATTGCTTTCAAAGGTGACCAGAGACAGTTGAAGAATCTAACTAAGGATCTGAGAATTCTTGTGGCAAACTTATGTCTGTGTTGCAAGAAAGCAACCATTCATTTGCGTTGTGTTTGTTTTTATTAATGTATTCTTCATTTAATTACTTTTTAACTTTAAAAAAATGTAATCATAGGATCATTAGTTGCTTATATAATTATTATTATATCATTTTATTGATAATTAGTTAATGATTTGATTATTATTATTGATTATTAGTTGTCATTTTTTTGTTTTGATATTTTATTATTACTATTTTCATATAATTACTGTTTCATTATTATTTCATTTTTCCATATTGTCATAATCTTATGACTGTGTGGATTTAAGCAACACTTGTTTTCATGAGTAAGAGATAAGAGAATGTTTCCATTTCAAGGTCTTTATTATCTCTGGACAATGTTGTGAAGCAGTAATTTTTTATTGCTGTTGCTTGTGGTATAATAACACTTGTTGGATTTATCCTGGTCAGACGAAGTCTGAGTATTAAATCATATACAACTAAGATTATTCAATAAACTCTGTTCGTTCTTTATCGTCATTACTTCGTCTCCTGCTTCTGCTCCTCTATATCTTTCTCAGTTAACTTCTATATTGATAGGACTGTTAAATCAGTTGAATACGGGTTAACAGGTTTTGGTATTGGGCAGCCCCGCTGGCTTGTTGTCTGGATATCCAGAGAAACAGACATTTTATTCTGGCCTCCAGAGCTAGATCTTATTTATCTGGTGTGAAGAGTGTGATCTAACAGAGTTTATTCAGCTTTTCTCATGTCTGAGTAGATGGTGGATGTTTTTTTTAAAATAGTTTTTAAGGTACACCATCTCAATTACCCATAAATTATGTATATTAGTAACTTATAGGTGTATTTGTATATTAGTACACTATAAAAATAGTTGTAAAATTTACAGCATTACTGCCAATTTTGGTTGCCTGTAATACTGTGAAATTTAGTGTGCTTGTTAATTTTGCCAGTAGTACTGTAAAATCGCTAGTGATACTGTAAAATTAACACGGTACATTAATAATTACAATTGTCCTGTAAAACTACAAAATTGACAGTAATATCATAAATTTTACAACAATTATCTGTAACCACATTATCTATATGGTTTATATTAGAACATTTTTAAAAGATAGCACCCTAAAGCTTCTGTGCCTTATTTCTAATATTGTAGGTTTGATCAGTCTTGATTAATGATTGATTTCCCCACTATTAATTGTGACTTTAGGTGATGTACTTTCAACTCCTAAAAAACTATTCTTCCAGTATGACTCAATGCACCAGTTGCCTCCCCATTTATTCTCTCTCAGTCATTGCTTCTTGTCTTTTTATCTTTCTCCTTCACATTTCATATTTAGGCTGCATGTTGGGTTAATTTATACTAACCTTTTTTAAATAATACAACTGCATTTTGATCTTGTAACTCCTGCTAGTGTGAGTAAACATTACATCCAAATGTGCTGCTGTTCTTATTAGATTACATTTTATTAACCTGATAAATGAAATGAAAACATCTTCCTATCCTTCTGAAACATCTGTTCAACACGGCCTATTAAAACCGGTACAAACTGGTTGTGACTGAAACATCCTCAAGGGGGATTTTGGTTGGACAGACGCATTTCTCCTCTCTCTTTTCAGTTTCTTTGCAGTGTGTTCTGTGATTGGGTTTGGCCAAGCTCATGATTGATCAAGTGCAAAAGAGGATTAGCGGATGCAGAGAGAAGGGATTCAATTCAGACTGTGCTCGCTTCGCTTATGGCAGTTAGCCGTCCTGCCGAATGCAGTGGAAGAGCGAGATTCGCCCTCAGATCTTAACCAAGGCTCATAATCGTCTTCAGATCGCTTCAATCCATCAGCATCAAACTGACAGAGCACACAGGAGGACAGCATCCATGTTGGACCCTATCACACACCAGCCCGGTGCTTAAAACGCTGGCTTTGACAGTTTTTAGACCAGTGACAGTGTGAGTTCTCATACAATATCTTTAAAGGCATGTGGAAAAAGCAGAAATAGCCAAATCTGGCTATTTAATGAACAGGAGCCATGAAAGCCTCAGTGTAAACTGATGATATGCTCCCTGCAGAGATGATAGGCCCTTAATCCGTTGCATTTGGTGCAGAGCCGTCAGACTGAATGAGGAAAGAACGGGAAGTTTTTTTTGATGCTCTTCTGTCACACATTTTAAATGCATACAGAATCAATTCACAGGCTATACAGGATGGCTTATTACTGATGCCTTAAAAAGAAACATACATTACCCTTATCTGATCTGCCTGCTTGATTTGTTATACTTAAAGATGAAAACAGAATCCTAGATGTTGAATGTTTCGGTGTTACTGTTTGAGCTATTCCTTAATTTATTTTGCAATGTCATCAACTGCAGTTTGTTCGAGGGTGAATGTTTACAAATATACACAGTTTTTGCTCTGGCAGACTATCAAATTCATTTTGTTATGATTTAGTTTACCATTTAGCCAATTTCCAGCATTTTGTTTCATTCAAAACACAAATGCTCTTCCAAATTATCTGTCCTTTGGTGCTACATGAGCAAACAGAACAATAATTGGATATTTTGGCCAAGAAATGTAATCTTTCTCCACTAAAAGTAGATGATCGCCTTGTGAGGGACCCCATTCATAAAGTGTAAAGATAGTTATGCATTTTCATGTAATGTTGTTTCAAAATTCTGCCTTGGTTAAGTTAATGGAATATGTTTTTCTATATTTTCAAAGATAATTTTAAAGGTCCCGTGAAGTGCTTTGAAATGTGTTTTTTACTTCGATGTTTGACGTAATGAACCATGAAAAGAGGCTGGGACAATGTGTAGCTCCTCCCCTTTAAAAAACAGCCAATATCATTTTGTTTTATCACAGCTCTGCCAGTGAAAGTAATTGAACTTAAGCTTATCAAATGAAAAGCAAATGAGAAGAATCCTGAAAGGGGCGGGAAATGTCAGATACTAGAGAGCATTTGATTTGATGAGAAACTGTAGTATGAGGTGACGTGAATAAAACTGTTAATCCATTTAGGCGGAAGTGACAAACTACAGGCTTTGCATGTTATCTGTTTTATATCTTCTAAATGCATTTTTTTGTCACTGTTTTAGAGCACACTAGCCTATAGATATCTTAAAAACTAGCAATACTGATACTAACATCTACAAAACTTTATTAAGACTTCATGGGACCTTTAAACATTCATTCATTTATTTTATTTTCAGCTTAGTCCCTTTATTAATCTGGAGTCGCCACAGCAGAATGAACCGCCAACTTATCCAGCATATGTTTTACGCAGCGGATGCCCTTCCAGCTGGAACCCATCTCTGGGAAACATCCATACACACTTATTTACATACACTACAGACAATTTAGCCTACCCAATTCACCTATACCACATGTTTTTGGACTGTGGGGGAAACCGGAGCACCTAGAGAAAACCCACGCGAACACAGGAAAAACATGCAAACTCCACACAGAAATGCCAACTGACCCAGCCGAGGCTCGAACCAGCGACCTTCTTGCTGTGAGGCGAACGTCCTACCCACTGCACCACCGTGCAGCCTATAAACATTAACAATTAACATGTTGCGTTTGGCGTAAAATCTCAAGTCAGCTATTTGCACTATTCAACTACTCAATTTTGAATACACTACAGCACATTATGCATGTCATTTATTCAAGTACACACTCACTGTATTTACGTACTCACTCACTCATACAATTCATATATTCTTTCATTCATTCCTTTCAACCCAAACCTATAGTTGGGCGTACACTGTTTAATATTTGCTCTGACATGATTTTTTTTCTCATAGGGAGAGGTCGCATGGAAATCGTTATAGCTTTTATGGTCTAGACATGGGCTGGTGTAAGATTCTAATGGTATGATAACCTTAGATGGTATGATAACCTTAGAAACCTTACAGTTTCACGGTATTGTGATTGCTGCTCTAAAATATAATCTTTTAAAATGTCTGGGTAAAAAACATTCACTTTTTTTCCCGCTTTGAACACAATGGCTGCGTCCAAAATTGCATACTCTACAGTAAGCTAAAAACAGTATGTGAGCTGAGTAGCATGTCCATATTCATAGAAGTAAAAAAAAAAAGTAGGTACCTACTACTTTTGGCGAGATTCTGAAGCGCGCATCCGATGGATACTACGCTATCCCATAATGCACTGTGAGATAATTCATGAATGGGAGTAAAGCGGGTGTGTCACATGATCATGATAAAATAGCGCATGTAGTACGTCCGAGCTCCATTTTTACTACTGACATTCATACTGTATAGAACGTACTTTTCTATCGGTTAAGTAGTAAATTCAAATTCAAATGCAGTACCTACTGAGGAGTAGTTGATTTTGGACGCAATATATTTTATTTTGAGAGACATTTAAAATATTTAGGAACAGTAAACATGTCAGGCTAAATCATTGACTTCTGCTGTCTTCATTAGTTTCAAAAAACACTGATTTCTTTACAATTTAAAACGGCATATTTAGATATCTTCTCTGCTAGAGATACTGTTGTCCTAAAAAACAAAATAAACTTTTTTACATATACTGTACGAACGGTATAACACAAAATTTTGCGCTTTTAAAACCTTGACTTTTGTAAACCGCGATATACCTTGAAAACGGTTATCTTCCCATGCCTAGTACTGTGTGAGAGGAACTTTTTTAAGCCAAGATGAGCCCAGCTTATAGGCTCCCGATCATTTTTAAACATGTCAAAAATGTTTAGGAGCTGTTGGCTTAAATTTGTGACGTGTGTACAGATAAACGAGCTGATCTGTCACTCTATCCAAAGTTTACCAATCAGGCAGACAAGCTTACTGAACAGCAAGTGCTGTATGATGTGTTTCATGCATGACAGAGTCGTCAGAGATAATAGTTTACAGCAGGCAAGGTTATAATTCACTTTTTAATTTTGTCCACAAGGGGTGACTGGTCTCCCAATGCAGAAAAAGAACCTGTATGTTTTGTGAAAATTCATGGCTCTCATCAGTAGCTGTTATGAGACAGTAAGAGAAAAAAAGAGATGCAGTTCTATGTTTCCCTCTGTTCATGTCTTCAAAATGTTCTGCCTTTATGCTTTGTTTTCTTTGTTTGCTAGTTACTACACCGGTACACAGCGCTAAAGTGCAGCTGAATGACTTTTGTCTAGGGAGCAATGTACAAATGTGGCGTCGGTATTGATGCATGCTCAGGGTCCGTATGCGATATCTAGTGTATATACAGGCACATTGTATCTGGAAAGTATTCATACCGCTTCACTTTTTCCCCATGATTTTATGTTACAGCTTTTAAAGATTTTTTGAAATTGTTGCAAATTTATTAAAAATAAAAAATGTGAAAAATCACATGTACATAAGTATTTGACAGTCTTTGCCGTGAAGCTTTAAATTGAGCTCAGGTACATTCTGTTTCCACTGATCATTCTTGAGATGTTTCAGCAGCTTAATTGGAGTTCACCTGTGGTCAATTTAGTTGATTGAACATGATTTAAAAAGGCAAACACCTGTCTATATAAGGGCCCAGGGTTGACAGTGCATGTCAAAGCACAAACCAAGCATGAAGAGGAATTGTCTGTAGTAGGCATGGGCCGGTATAGGATTCTGAAGGTATGATAACCTTGGATAAAAATATCACGGTTTTGCTGTATTGTGATTTACTGCTCTAAAATATGTTAATTTTAAATGTCTGTGTGGCGAGGGGGCGTGGCCGAGAGCCGTGGGAGCGAAACAAGCCCGCCACAGATGAGATACACCTGTGGCGCGCACCTGCCTTCAATCCCACGGAAGGAGCTCTGGACTATAAGAGGAGGATCGATGGCAGAGGACAGAGAGAGAGGACCGGGCCCGGACGTATTGTTTTACTTTTGCTTTCAGTTTGACGGCAGTCTCCGTGAGGAGCTGCCGTCCCTTTTATTAATAAATATTTATTTAAAACAGCGTCGGTTCTCCACCTCCTTCTTCCCGGCGGCCAGGTGGCCGTAAACTTCATTACAGTCTGCATAAAAAACTTAAATTTTTCCCTTTTGAGCACAATATATTTGATTTTGAGAAACATTTAAAATGTTTTGGAGCAGTAAACATGTCAAGCAAACTTCTGCTGTCTTCATTAGTTTCTAAAACAGATTTCTTTACAATTTAAAATGGCATGTTTGGATATTTTTTCTGCTGGAGATACTGTTGTCCTAAAAAACTACACAAAAAAGCATAAAAAAAATCGTACACATACCTTAGGAACGGTATTGCAGAAAATTTTTATGGTTTTAAAACCTTGACTTTTTCAAACCGCGGTATACCTTGAAAACAGTTATCATCCCATGCCTAGTCTATAGACCTCCAAAACAAGATTGTCTCAAGGCACAAGGCTGGGGAAGGTTACAGAAAAATTTTTGCGGCTCTGAACGTTCTAATGAGTACAGTGGCCTCCATCATTCGTAAGTGAAAGATGTTTGAAACCACCAGGACTCTTCCAAGAGCTGGCCGGCCATCTAAGCTGAGTGATCGGGGAAGAAGGGCCTTAGTCAGGGAGGTGATCAATAACTCGATGGTCACTCTGTCTGAGCTTCAGTGTTCTTCTGTGGAGAGAGGAGAAACTTACAGAAAGACAACTATCTGTGCAGCAATTCACCAATCAGGCCTGTATGGTAGAGTGGCCAGACGGAAGCCACTCCCCGCCTGGAATTTGCCAAAAGGCATCTGAAGGACTCTCAGACCGTAAGAAACAAAATTCTCTCGTCTGATGAGACTAAAATTTAACTCTTTCGAGTGAATGCCAGGCATTACGTTTGGAGAAAACCAGGCACCGCTCATCACCAGGCTAATACCATCCCTACAGTGAAGCATGGTGGTGGCAGCATCATGTTGTGGGGATGTTTTTTCAGCAGCAGGAACTGGAAGACTAGTCAGGATAGAGGGAAAGATGAATGCAGCAATGTACAGAGACCTCAGACTGGGGCGATGGTTCATCTTCCAGCAGGACAATGACCCAAAGCACACTGCCAAAATATCAATGGAGTGGCTTCAAAACAACTCTGTGAATGTCCTTGAGTGGCCCAGCCAGATCCCAGACCTAAATTCTATCTAACATCTCTGGAGAGATCTGAAAATGGCTGTACACCGTTGCTTCCCATCCAACCAGATGAAGCCTGAGAGGTACTGCAAAGAGCAATGTGCAAAAATTTCCAAAGTCAGGCGTGCCAAGCTTGTGGCATCCTATTCAAAAAGACTTGAGGCTGTAATTGCTGCCAAAGTGCATCAACAAATTATTGAGCAAAGGCTGTGAATACTTATGTACATGTGATTTTTTCAGGTTTTTTTTATTTTAATAAATTCACAAAAAAATTCACATTGCCATTATGGGGTATTGTGTGTCAAATTTTGAGGAAATAAATTAATTTAATCAATTATGGACTAAGGCTGTAACATAAAAAAATGTGGAAAAAGTGAAGCGCCACGAATAATCTCCGGATGCACTGTATCTATGTTCTGGAATCACTGTCCTGTAGAAATGAGTTCCTAATTGAACACACCTGAGCCTGCTAATTAATGTCTACAAAGTCACTTGAAAATCACATACAGGTGTGTGGAGAAGAAGATGTGGAGCCCCTCTGTTTTAACTGACTGCACTTAATATCCTATTACAGCTTTAGTCTCAAAACGCAGACCGAAAGCTGCTGAGGCACTTTGTGATGTCAGCCTGTCATGGTAATCCAAAACCTAAAGCAAGATGTGAAAAACAACCTGCTGAAAAAGAGCACAGCTTCTTCTGTGGAAACCAGTTTAGACCAGTCAATGTAGATCACACTGCATGTCTGAAAGCACATTGTTGGATTTTGTGTCTTTTTTTAAAGCAGTGACTGTTTAGATGACTGAAGATGACATGAATTCATGGCTTTCAGTCATGGTCACTTTATTTGTCTCTGACCTGCTTTCCCCAAAGACGTATGTGACTCAGCACTGATCAGCTTTCCCAGCCTGAGGCATGTTGTTGTGCTTTAAAATAATAAATAGTCATGAGAGGAAGTGCACTCTGAAAAGTGTGCTCTTTTCCTTTTGATCCAGCCAGAGTTCAGACTGAAAAGCCAGCAGAAACAGTCTGACACAGCATACAGCATTTTACACTCATGCTACACATAATGATAAAGCTTCAAATGAATGTATTTAAAATTTTGCATTAAGCAGACACCTTTAATAAAAAATGAGTAGAGTAAAAGTAATTTGTCAAAGAGCCAACAATTATATTTTTATACAAGTCAGGTTTAAAATTCTGAAATGTATAAATGGGTCAAAAAGCACTATTTTTTAAATAGTTTTTTAAAATTTATTTGACATGTTCTATACAGTTTTGAGGAATTTTTAGCACACTCAAAAGCGACATATCCTTTTTTGACCTACATATGTGGTTTAGAGGTAATAATTCTAGTCGCACAAGAGCTTAAAATGTAATTCAATTCACTTTTAAGCCAAACTACTGTACTCTGAATTCTGTTATCCATACAGATGATGTGGGCAGAAAGTAGCATGCCATGCAGAATGTGCTGAAAACATCATCTTAAAATAACTCTGAATCATGCATTATTCGTACCGCATGCTCAAGGCCTGTCAAACTGTGTATTGCATGTTTATATGTACTCTCACACTCTCAGCTATTCAACAGACCTCTGGTTTCTGAACTCATTTCCTAGCTATAGTGTTTATTTTTGAATTGACTTATGCTACTGCCGAATCCCAGTGGTGAGAAATATGAGGAGGAACACTGTGTTCTGCTGTGCTGTGGGACTTACTGTACCGCTAGGCGTTAGATATGAGAGTGCGCCTTTGCTTGTGTTTTGATGCACAAGGTGATTTTGGACCTCTTGACTGCATCTTTTCACTCTTTTTGTGTCCTGTGGGATCCCTTGGGGGCTGGTCAGACCTCCATATCCTCTGTGAACAGAGCAGAGATTTAACCTCCCTCTTGAACAGCTGCGTAGCACATTACCAAATTGTAAAAACTGATATAATTCAGGTTATACGTGTATGCTATGTAGGGGCAGGAATCTTTGGGCACCAAAGACTTTATTTTGATTTTGATTATGACTCAGAGGGCTGCAATGCGATTATATAAATTATTATCAATTCATCTTTTGTTTTAATACAGTTTTCTTTCTCACTATCTGACTATTAAAGCAAAGTAACTGTAATGACCTATAATGATTTTACTTTAAAGATCTTTTAAGTCACTTTTCAAGTCAACAAGGTTACAGAGATAAAAGTAAATTAAAGGTACCGGCTGCAGCATACTTGGAGACTTCCATCATCATCATCTCATTATCAATTAACATTCCTAAATATAATTTTTTATTTGACATTTTTGGATTGATTCAGAATCATCCAAGTCACAATTTCCTTGATGTAGGGTGTTGTGGGGAGTCGTAAACGACAAATGGGCATCGTGACACAAGATTCAATCATTTCTTCTCGTGTAATTTGGCTTAATTCATGACAACCAATACCATGTCTGTGACGCCTCACGACACTATCACAGAATGTTTAGCATGTTTAATTTTTCCCCCGATCTTCATGACGAGTTCCATCACGTGGGTGGCACTGGACAATAGGAGCACATAATTTGTCAGTTATATCCGTAGGTGTTGCCTTTAATCTGTGGGTCAGGTAGTCAAAAAAATAGACTACATATTTTACTTTAACTACATTCTCTAAAATATTAAAGTGTTTTAAGCAATTTTATTTGACAGACTGGCACAAATATGCAGACATCTCCATTCTCACAACAAGTTTCTATGTTCTTACATGGCCGGTTCTCTCATCCTTTCAACCGAGTTTGTTCTCTCAAGGTAATCTGGAAACACGTTCAGTGCTATGAATACATTGTAAAAGCCTGTCTTGCTTATTCAAATTACTTGATTAAACTAACTAAATTGAAAATGACCAGTGCAATGAATGATTTTGTCATTAAAAATGAAAACAGTTTAATATAAGTTTCTTTGAAACGGTTAATATTTCACTTTAATTTTATTTAGGCTAGATTTTATTTTGTTTAACAAACCAGTTTGTGCTTTGGTGCTGAGGCATATAGTGGACTGGTTTTGAAGCACTTTACCTCAGATGTTATACGTTATATGTTATCTAGTAGATAATAGACCAACATAAAACACCTTAGAATTAAAGAGTCCTTATTATACATTAAATAGGGTCATATTTTGGTTGTAAAGGTCTCCAACAACAGTCTAATATGCATGCAAGGTCAAAAAACACTTTCATGGTCTGATAATATGCATTTATTTTTACCTAATTTTCCCAGCGACTCCCATATGAATCGTTCAGTGATTCATTTGTTACCAAACCCCTCCTTAGCGCTAAGCTAATATGCGCTGATTTGATCGATGACAGCCTGTTGCGATTGGTCGACACTGACAGCCTTCAGCGCGAGACAGAGTGAAATGGCCAGCACATTATCAACAATATAGTAGTCAGAGTGCATACACGCTTCATATTAGTGTAAGGCGTGGATTTCGGCAGTGGGTGAATGTAAATACAGACGATGGACTTGAAAGCAAAAACTCCAAGAACTGGGAAGGAGATCGACACGTGTCTCCTAGCCCGTCCCACTCTACCTCGGTGTTGCCAGATGTAGGTGACTGATTCCAGCCCAAAAACTATCCAAAACCCGCCAAAATGCAAAAAAAAAAACCTGCACACTCGTAAGGAAAACACGGTTGTGACAGTCGCGAAAAACACGATAAGTGTTTATACCCTCACTATCCGGTTTATAAACAGTCCAATCGAGAGGGAAACCGCCCAATCTGGCAACAATGCTCTACCTGCTCTTTTTTGACACAGACACACATACACGCACGCACGCACGCACCCACACACACACACACACACACACACACACACACACACACACACACAC
>CAIGQZ010001108.1:15633900-15669701 GCA_903798205.1 Danio tinwini
CACACACACACACACACACACACACACACACACACACACACACACACACAAATATTACCCTCTTCCTCAGAGGACACAACACAAAAATAAAAGTCCTTAACAGAAACATTCAAAAACAAAATACAAAGAATATATATATTAAAGAAACAACTTCACATTAGTTACTAACATCATAGAACACAGTACCCGGTTCTCACCAATGTTATCAGGGCCGGCGCGTCCATAGTGAGGCCGGCGTCCGCGAACAACCTTTCCCCCGGTCGCAAATATTTACAAACGATATGGATTATTAGATTAGATTGATTATTATCAGACATATTTTGCATGAGTGAATCCCTCTGTGGGTGACTGATACGCACTGTGATAGTGGTACTAAATGCTGCTTTGTTTGCTCTTTTTCATGTGTGTGATGGTACTTCAATTTTCATTGCAGTTGTTTGGCGTCGGCTTGGTGTATCCCGGCCTTTAGGTCGTCCAATTTGTATGTGTTTTTTTTCTACACAATCAAACATTAAAGATCATCCTTAGCTAAAACTGTTGTAAGTATTTTTCAGTTTCTTGCACAGACCTTAAGTTCCACCTAAAGTATCATCAGGAGCTATGGGTATCTGTATGTGTTTTTAAAATATCAAAGTGTTAATAGACTCTG
This sequence comes from Danio tinwini, assembly GCA_903798205.1. NCBI lineage: Eukaryota > Metazoa > Chordata > Actinopteri > Cypriniformes > Danionidae > Danio > Danio tinwini. Next base: position 15,634,550 of record CAIGQZ010001108.1, read on the forward strand.
AATAGCGTTTTATGAATCTTTAATAATCTACCAATGATAAAAGCAAAGTGAACAACAAAAGTATGTTTTTGTAAAAGTATGTTTTTATTTATTCATAGTGCAGTAAATGCACCACGACACAGAATGAGTCTTTTTATCTGTACTTAATGCTCATGTGTGCTGCTCTCTTAGTATTAACCCAGCACACGTGCAAAAAATCTGCCTACACACACTGCTCCCAACGCGTCCGAGTAGATGAGCATAGTGTGTTTGTGTCATTTGCAGCCTCATGAATAATTAATGAGCCGAGACTGTCAATGGGTGGGGCCTTTCTACACTTCTCTGCCTCAGTGCTGCATTATCTGAACATAACCTTCCCAGTATTGACCATTTTGTCCTCAGCCTTCATTTATCAACCACCTCATCACCTCGAGCACTGACCGATTCCCAAATGAAAAGTTCATTTGGCAAATGAAAAGTTCATTTGTTGTTATTGGAAAAAAACAGGCAAACCTCTACAAATCTATCATGAATGTGTTCTATCTGAAGGCGGTTCTAAGAAAGACAATTTGCTTGATATTCTTTTAGTTTTTCAAGTTACTTTATAATGAAGAACTATTGCTCATTATTAGCTCACAAATACCCTGTGCTGTCATATCTGCTGGCCAGTAAGAAAAAAATGGACTGCTTGTATTATAAAACACATACTATGGCCAATTTGTTATGGATATTATTGCTTAGTAAGTATGAATGTGATCTGCAATATTCATCAAAGCATCATTCTTTACTGCTGATGTATTAGAGATGCTGCCATAATGAGGGTGCTCTGTAATGTAACCCTGCTTTAGAAATCTGTATTCAGCAGCAGGCACAGGTGCCATAATGGCTCATACATCACATGTCTAGCAAAGGTCATGGCCATCATTTATATGAGGGCATGTGGAGCACACCATAGGAATTTTATTGATTGATTCTCAGAAGCAAAGCAGCCCAACTTAACTTGTAATAGCAGGTGTAACGGGATGGTTTCACTCGACAATTGCTGCTTCTCATTGAGAAAATGTACATGCACACCAATATTCTGATAACTCACAAAAATCCATTCTTTGACTTAACCTGTGGTCGGGGTTTACACACAGAGCAATAACCTCACAATGCAAGTAAACCGCATTTACCAATCCAGGCTCAATCTGATTATGTACACCTATATACATTTCTGAAGAGACCAACAAGTCCCAGGAGCTGCATTTTTTGCATTTTTTGTTTTCGCGAATCCGCCAGAAGCTGCTGTGTGCGCTTTTTCAGATCTCAAATTTCTCTCACAAGGGCTATTTATGCCTGCTTTTCCTATGTAAGTCCACTAGAGGCTGCTGTCCACTGCTTGACTGACCAACTCAACAAGCCCCCACCCCCCTTCCCTAAATCCAACCGATAGTGTTTTAAAAAACACAGATTGACCCGCTCAACCCCTTCCATAAACTCAACTGCAGTGTTTTAAAAAGCAATCCAGAAAAAGAAAAGCCCCCTAATTTTTGCCATGTTTTCAGATTTGACCACATTCTCGCCCTGTTATTTACTTGTTTATTTTATTTTTTGCCTTCTGTTTTTGTCTTACCCGCTTTCTAGAACCATTCTACATAGGACTCGAATCCCATTGTTGCGGTTAACATGCTCTATGTCTCAAGTCCACTGATGTACATGTCAAGCTACCAGGCAAACTACATTCTCAATCTCCAGAAATGTATATAGGGGTACATTTTCAGAATGAGTCTATGTTGCCATTTACAGTTTATCTCCCAGTTGTGATGTCAAAACTTAATTTGCACAACTAATGCCATGTGTTTAATTTATGTTAGTCATGTTCAGGGCCAGACAGAATCTACAAACATTTTTTGCTATTTCTGTGCAGAATGTTGTGAAAAATATAAAAATCTGATATGATTTGAGAGTATAGTATCTAAAAACCTAACTTTCACTCTTTTATTTAAGGAATACAATGCACATCTCTCATACAAGTCTCTTTATAATAAACTATAAGACAGAAAATATTACATTACAAACTGTATTATGCAAAAATGATAAACACTCACTCACTTTTCTGCTGCTTATATACTACATGTCTTTAGACTGTGGCGGAAACCGAAGCACCCAGAGGAAAACCATGCTGACACAGGGAGAACATGCAAACTATACACAGAAATGCTCCCTGGCCTAGACATATTATTCAATAATATTACTGAAACTAAAAAAACGTATATCTACACACATTTGCATACGTAAATAAGTAGACCCAATGATGGGCTAAATAATCTGGTTCTGTGTGAGTCTCAAACAGTATTGCTACCTGTCAGCAAAAAACTTATGTATTATGTGATTATATATGATCCTCTCAAGATGCTGCATATTGACTGTAGCATTTCTACTTATGCATGAGGTGGGAACACTTTCTAATAATTGTTTAGGTTAAGAAATATATCTCCCTCTCTTACTGTTATATGACAAAAAAAGTTGTTAAAATGAAAACATTCTTCAAAATATCTTCTTTTACATTTTGCAGAAGAAAGAAACTCAAGCAGGAACAAGCAGAAGGTGAGCAAATGATGACAGAATTAGGAAGCATATGCGGGTTAAGAACGTGCATGTAAACTTGCTCATTATATGAGTGCATCTCATTCGCTCTCATGTCTAGTTTTATTGCGTTCTTATTGTGTTCGGCATCTCAGTGCTGTGCTAATGCTAAAACTAATGTTACAAAGAAGATTCATAAAGTCTAAATATAGATTGTTGCATTCAAAATAGGCTTCATGTCAAAGTGTTGCTGCTAATGGAGATATATGCGTAATTTTGTGCCTTAGCGTGTGTTTTGATTGCATAAGCGCAGCGAATTAGGAATATTAGGGAAGAGCAAATAAGATGGATCCGAGTGCCTGTGGCTGTTTGAAAGTTAAACTCAGAGGTCTTGATTTGCTGCTTCACACACAAGCTCCAGGTTTCCATCTCTGGCTGTTTCCAGTTCTCTGTCTTCTTGTTGTCAAGCCGTCTCTTTCTCTCTGGAGGCAGTGAAGGGTCTGCTCTGCTCCCACAGCTGCCACTGCCCAGATGGCTGGCAGCAGGCAAACACTTTACTGCAATGACGGCTTTGTCCTGTATGTTGGTTTAAATGTATTTGGGAGAAGAAGAACATTGTAAATGCAAACTAATAGCTAGGAATGGAGCAGTATGGATTTTTCATGGACTTTTGGTAAATTGCACAGTATTTTTCTTTTAATGTGTATATAATATATATAATTTTACATTTTCTTTTTGTCTTACATTTTTAAATATTCACAAAATATTTAAATGTTAATATGTATTAATATATAGTAAAGTTATTTTAGTAATAATATTAATATTATATTATTTTATTCTATAAAAAGATTTAGCTTATCTTTATTCTCTACAATTAATTCAGCAAGGAGTTATATACACACACACACACATGCATATATATTATACACTCACCGGCCAATTTACTAGGTATACTCATAGTACCGGGTTGGACCCACTTTTGCCTTAATCCTTCGTGGCATAGATTCAACAAAGTACTGGAAATATTTCTCAGAGATTTTAGTCCATATTGGCATGATAGCATCATGCAGTTGCTGCAGATTTGTTGGCTGCACATTCATGATGCGAATCTCCCGTTTCACCACATCCTAAAGATCTGGTGAATGTGGAGGCCATTTGAGTACAGTGAACTCATTGTCATGTTAAAGAAACCAGTCTGAGATGATTCACATTTTATGACATGGCGTGTTATCCTTTTATTAGTGATCTGAAGTTGGGTACACTGTGGTCATAAAGGGATAGACATTGTCAGCAACAACCACCAGCCTGAACCATTGATACAAGACAGGATGGATCCATGCTTTTATGTTTTTGATGCCAACTTCTGACTCTACCAAGTAAATGTCGCAGCAGAAATTGAGACTCATCAGACCGGGCTACGTTTTTCCAATCTTCTCTTGTCTAATTTTGGTGAGCCTGTGTGAATTGTAGCCTCAGTTTCCAGTTCTTAGCTGACAGGAGTGGCACCTGGTGTGGTCTTCTGCTGCTGTAGCCCATTTTTCTCAAGGTTGGATGTGTTGTGCATTCAGAGATGCTCTTCTGCATACCTCGGTTGTAATGAGTAGTTATTTAAGTTGCCTTTCTATCAGCTCGAACCAGTCTGGCCATTCTCCTCTGACCTCTGGCATCAACAAGGTATATGTGCCCACATAACTGCCTCTCACTGGTTAGTTTCTCATTTTCTGACCATTCTTTGTAAACCCTAAAGATGGTTGTGCATGAAAAATCACTTAAATCACTTTTTAGCTTGATGTTGAAATCAAAATACATACTATTTACTGCTCATATTCCTATTCTTGGGGTGAATAATTAATCTGTACACAAAATAAGTAAATCCACACACACACACACAAAAAAAATCCTTGGCCATTTTTAAACAAAATCTGAACATTTGTTCTCACTCTGAACTACCATTACTTTTCTAATGACGTCAGTTTGATGACTTGGACCTGTATTCAATATTCTGCTTCAGCTGGAAATACCTCACAATATTGACGTAAAGTCAGCAGGATTCTTCCGGTTCACTCAGACTTTCATGAAAATAACCCCCAGTCCCTGTTCACTGATGAGAGAACAGAGAGAAAACACAGATGCTCCGACTTTCAAATAACATCATGCTCGTCGCTCCAAGCAGAAACTCTTATACTGCGTAAGACTGTGAACACAGGCAAGCAAAGTGACACAAACAGTGAAGCGTCCCAGTTCACTCACTCACTCACTGACTCACTCACATATCTGAGTCAACTCAAGCATCTTCAACATTTTCTGCCAAGATGTCTTTCCACTCTTTTCCTCGTTGCTTCTGTATTCGTGTCATATCTGAGGCCATCTGTGGATCCTCCCGCGCTGTGTGCTCACAGGCATGGCACTGAAGGTATTGTGGACAATGCTGGTATTTTTGCCGCTGGTCAGTTTTGCTGATCCGGATACTCAGCAGGTGTTCAAAGAGAGAAACTTGATGTCCAACATTTTCTATGCCATGTGCTGCTGGTCTGTGTGTTGGGGAAAATTGTGCACACGTTTTTCTGCTTGCCTGTTTTGCCAGTGATTAATCAACATGTGACTAATTCTCAATAATTTGCAGCCATTTAAGCATAGTTGTGTTGCTTAATGTGTCATCATTTCAGTCAAAAAGTCAGCTTTATTGTCAGTTCAACCACATGTACAGGACATACAGAGAATCGAAATTGCGCTACTCTCAGACCCTAGATGCTTAACAGATGATTTGGTGGGGCTTTTGTGTTTTGTGTTGTGTTTTGTTGTGTTGCGCCACATTATTGTATTCAGTATTATAAGAAATATTCAGCTTACGGTATGAACTTCCATTAAAACAATTTTTCCAGCAGTTTATAGTTGCATGTAATATCTCGTTTGTCAAGGAGGGCACGCATGAATGTTAGTAAATGAAAGTGAAAGTGCCAAACTGCAGTTAAAGTCGACTAATTAAAAATGAAACACCCGAAATTACATGTAACTCCTCAGAAAAGGCGGATAGCCGGTGACCCGGAATTACATGAAACATGAAATACTATGTAAAACGGAATCATAATAGGAACACAAATTAAGTAACTTTCAACAAATTTATCTGGATTGAACATAAAATAATTAAGTTGTCCCAATAAAATATCAAGAATTGTGTTGATTCAGCTCAATGAAATTAAGTAGTCTGAACAAGTAAAAAATATATATTTTTTGAGTGAACATTCAAAAAGTAACTCATGTAAACATCTTAATCATATTATTGTCTTATTCACATTCGGGAAAATAATTTGATTGCTGATGTCTATGTAAACATAGTCACTGATTCTTTTTAAAATCCTACTCACCCTTTATTTACAGTAAAAGCATTTTCTTTAGGTGAGGATGCTTGCATTCTTATTGCTATCTACACATCCAATCATGCTGGTGACAATTAGGTAGACCTATCTTGCATTAATAAGGTTAATGATAAATTGATTAATCCATCATTTAAATGAAGGTTGATCATGGGAATTTGTGGAAATTGACATGCCATGGTTGTACATCTAACCTGAGCCACTGTGGTAAAAACTTTTTCTCAGGACAGAAGATGTTGTAGGTGTTTTGGGTGTTTCAACTACAATTCTGTGCAGTTTCTAGTGGGAGTTTTGGTGGATTATGAGCTGCTCCACACACAAGCAAAAATTTGTGTGGGCTGGTTTACTTGCAGACTAGAAATAGTAGATTTCTAGTTAAAGAATTGACAAGAATTCACTTGTCACTAGACTGGAAAGAATCACCCTTATAAGCATGTTTGCGTGCTGTCACTACAGGAGGATAATCAGATTTGACATAGTTCTGTGTTGTGTATATAGAACATCCATATATTAATTTTAAAGGCGTATATTGGTTCTGCATAATTTTCTGCTTCCTGTGTGAACTTGACACTGTGTTAAGTGTTTGTCATGTAAACAGCTGTTATGTATTTTGCTCTGCAGCTCCTGCTCGTTTAAAGAGATAGTTCATCCTTTACTTAATTAAAATAAAGATGCGATACACCACTGTTTGTTTTTTCAGATATTACAAATTCATGAAGGGTTAACCATAATCATGAATTGAACACTTTTGAACTAGAATCATGGCAGGATATACTGTGTTGTCTACTATACAGGGCACAAATGATTGATTGAATCAATCTAACTTTAGAAGTGGAAAGGAAATACATACAGTACAAAATATGCTGCGAAGGCTCAGAAGTCAGAAAGAATAGAAAGTTGGTGCAGTATATGTCATAATGTGTTCATAATTACTGGGAAGAGTTTATGCTGACTGTTAGTGTCTTATTAGTTGTATGATTGTAAATTATGAAGAAAGTTTAAAAGAATGAAGCCAGAAGGAGCATTTTTATTGTACATTTTTTTGTTTTTTTAGTTATTCAAAACAGCTAAGTTCTGTCTTATATGGTTGTCTGTATACTCATTCAGTTGGTGTGAGGTCTTAATGTGAGCATTTAAAACCGTTATTGCTGCCAATAGCAGCAGACATGTGTAAGGACAGTTATTAGCAGGAGAGAGAGAGAGAGAGAGAGAGAGAGAGAGAGAGAGAGAGAGGTTTAGCTAAACCCTTTCACACAGCTATTCCATTAACATGCTACCCTTGGGAGGCTTAATTATAACTTTAACACGCTAACCCATTTTCACCACAATCTTCCTTAAACATGTTTGTCCCAGTCATGCATGTCTATTTTTATTTAGAATAGCAGGGCATTGAAATCATGTTGCATTTGTAATTATAAGCTGTTAAGATTTTTATGTAGAAATTAGTAGATTTCTTAAAATAAGGAGAAGAAAATTGTAATTTAAAAAAGGAGAGAGAAAAAACAACATTATACATTGAATCATCTGTTAATTGACATACATCTGTAATTTCTCAAAGTTGGATATAGAGTGGATTGAAATGTTGTTTATACATATGAATTACTAAGCTTAAAAAATAAATAAATAATATATATATATATATATATATATATATATAAGCAAAGTTGGAGATTAAGGACGGATGAGGGATCAGGAAAGGTCTGTGAGCAGGGACTTTGGATGGCCAAATCACAATGGCGCTATGTGTATGCACACTGCCCATGAGACTATCGGCACCAACAATTATTACACTTATTTTAAAAGGCATTTAATGGAGAAGTTATCTCACAAAAAAACAAAATCAATCAATCAAATCAATCATCACCATCATCCAAACTCATTACAAAAACAAAACTCTACTCACACTACTCCATTTTTATAATTTTTCCGCAATTGACTTACTCTTGTAGTGAATATATACAATTTAAAAAGAAAAAGATTTAAATCATGTTATGTTTGTAATTATAAACTACTAAGTTTATTTTAATAACCATCTAAAATAATAGTTCATTATTTGTTAAGAGAAAATTATATAAATAGATTGATGATGTCTTGATGATGATATTCTTATAAATGATTTACTTTCTCCCAGGGCCGTTTATATCGAAGTTGATATTTAGCTACACCATGTTGGTGTTTCGTAATATTTATTTTTCATGAGGTGGGTTGTTAGCCAAATGCTCAACCCCCAACCTGGAGGACCAGGACGTACACACATACAATTCACCCATAGCGCATGTCTTTGGACTTGTGGGGGAAACTGGAGCTCCCAGAGGAAACCCACGCGAACACGGGGAGAACATGCAAACTCCACACAGAAATACCAACTGACCCAGTCAGGGCTCGAACCAGTGAGCTTCTTGCTGTGAGGCGACAGCACTACCCACTGCGCCACCGTGCCACCCATCTTATTAATTATTTATTAAAATAAAATGAAGAAAAAACATAATGATTATGGCATGTGGAAAACAGGAACAAGTCTGAAACAGCACTAAAGTGGAAAAATCGAGTTCTTTCTCAATGCTTGTCAATCTATTAATTTAAAACGTAAAAATATCCACCATTATTCTTCTCAGCATCTTGCTGTTGAAATGCATTTCAACCTTGTTTTGACCCACCGCCACGGTGCCCACCAGTTCACCGTTATTCAGTGCTATGAATGCTGGCGGTGGTCTCAAACAAAAGAGTGTTGCCGTGGTGATCTGGAGTGGAGCTGGTCTGGTGGTCTGGCCTTGGAGGAGGTTTGAGGTAATGTTAGTCCAGGAAATAAGCTCTCCCTCCCTGCAGCTAGTGAGAGACACAGGAGCACGCACCTTGAATCTCAATGAGAATCAGAAGACTAATGCACAAAGCAAAGCCCAAGAGTATTGCTCTGTATTAAAGTGCTTCTGATATCGTCTCTAATGTTTGTCTTCAAGATTCATCACAGGTTCAAGTCCTACTTCTAAAAAATATGAAGTATAAAGTACAAAATTATACTAGAGATGAAAAGGAAGGAGCTCAGTTTTAATCATAACCTTTTCATCATATGAACACACATCATATGAAGAGTCTTGGTGCATATGACTGAACTGTTCATGTATAATAAAATAGCAACAGCTAGTCTTTTTTCTAACAAAAAATATGCTGTTTCCTATTTATTCTCAATTCATTTGGAAGTAATAGACAATTTCCTCTCCTGTTTTGATCACCACAATTTGTCCTTTTTGAGAGAAAGTTGTTTTGGGCATGCTAGTAAAAATAACTGCATTACACAAAGCACCCACAAGCATAAGCAATAAACAATCATGCTGTAATTGGACTAGAATTTAACATGTAGTTAGTCATATAATTGGACTCAAATTTAACAGCTTTATTGCCTGTGGTACAGTCACAGAACAGAATTAGTTTTTATATTGATTGTGTCTAAACCTTGAGGCCAGTGTCCTGACATTTTATTTTACCTATAAGATTATGCTACCAACACTGAATTTAAATGGTTCTGAGGTTGGTGTTAGGTATTAGGTAGGCTGACAAATTGACAGAACTCCGGGACACACCAAGACAATGGTCAGCTGTTGGACAGCATTGGGCCTTGAATGTCTGTCAGACTAGTTTGTTTGGTGTGTTTGCCTCTTGTTGTGCTCAAATCAGATGGAGTTTCCCAATTCAGCATGTAGAATCGGCATTGGCCATTGGTAAAAGAGAGCGCTTTGTTTGGCTGTTTAGATATGGATCAAAGCACGAGAATAAAATATGAAGTGATAAAACCAACCAAATGACAGCAACCACAATTTGAAGTCAAGAGGGAACACAAAGACTGGCTGTTATTTCATAGCATTTCTTAAATATATTTGCAATCAATAAGGATTATCATATCATTAGACAATTGCATAAGTGAATCCTGTGAGTATAGAAAAATACAGCAGATGCATTTCTCATTTCAGTAGCCTGTTGTCTGTTTGGTGTGTTGATGCCTAGCTTTTTGGTCCAGGCTGGACCAGATGCAGCTATCACGAGGTCACAGCTAGTTCTTTGACATCAGCATGGTGTGTCCCTGGCATTGACCACATAGGAGTAGTTAAAATTGTGAATGGAGCACATGAGAAGGGTCCAGAGAAAAGTTATTTTCCTTTTTAAGAATAATTATGTCAAAAATTGATTAAAGGTTGGTGTTGGCCCTCCAACCATTTTCATTGCTAGATGCACCAAATTGTTCAGATTGCTGAACCAGGCTAGCATATTGTACAAAAAGACAAATTCAGAGCACCTCTGAAGGTTATGGCCTCTGTAAACAGTACATTATTTGTTGCACCTTTTTTAACACAGATTATCCACATGCACATCAGAGGAAAGTTCATTGTCAATAAGCAAAGCTAAATATTTGTATGAAGCTACCTGTTTGATAGACTTATTATTGATGTCTACAAGACCATGTACTTTACACTATGTCACAAAGTTGGTAATTTCTGTGCTGTAGTATTGAAAGTATTTAACCTTATGCAGGAGACAATGCAGAATGCTGTGCAGGATGGCATTATCAGAGAATTTATCTCACAATATTCCCAACCGTGACTAATCCTATGTTCGTTGTTGGATCTTATGTTCTGCTGTGATTCTAGTTAAAAATGCTGAAATGTTCTGTACAATACATATCCAATGACATTTAATAACAGACAAAGCAAAAGTGACCATAAAATGAAATCACTTAGACTTGGATTCAGCACCGCATCATTTTAATTTTCAATCATTTTGAAAATTTAGCAACAAATTGTGTGTTGTTTGTAAATGAATCAGTGGTGAAATGAACTGAACTGAACTGAACAATATTTTTACTGATGTAGTCTGAAACTTCATTAAAAATAATGTTCCACTCTTTCTTAATGTTGGGATTAAAAGAAAGGCAAAGACTGGGTTATTCTACAACTTGGCACTGCACAGCACCTTCTTATCTTCAACATTTGATTTCTGTGCCTCTTTCGTTATTTACCTACAACACCACAAACCAGTGGGCGAGACTAAATTTGCAGTGATGTTGAAGTGGGTGTTGGTCTTCTTCTGTGGGGGGTGGAGTTTAGCCACACTATTATGTAATAAAGTGGAACATTCCACAACCTGTTGCTTTGGCAGATTGGCTTCAATTTAAGCTGTTTTTAGAATATTGAGTTTTAAAGTTTCTCAGCTTACAACCTAGTTAAAATATCATACTTGAGTTAGAATATGGATTGTGAGTACAGTTAGTAATTTAATTCTCCATATTTATATAGTTGTGAGCCACTTTCACTCAACTTCTGAGAGTTAGAGGTGAGTCAAAAGTCTTGACTGACCAAACCTGCGGTTGAAAATGAGAAATGAAAGCAGTTGGCAGTGAGGGTACAAGGTGAGTTGCAATGAAGGTGATTTAGACTGTTCTGATGCATTCGTGCACACATGCTGTGCCTCTGTTTTCTACATGGAAGACTTAAATTCACAATACAGCTGGCAAGAGCGGCTGCACAGCAGGCTTTCAGCCTATTCTTTTGAAAAGAGCAAGTTCTTCTATCAGTATGTTCACAGTGGATTTTTTCTTACCTTTATTACATTAGCTTTCACTTCTGCCTGCAAAAAGTTTTTGAAATAAAATGTGATGAGTGATTTTGCACATTTATTCATTTATTCATTTATCTGCTGGTTTAATTCAAAGCAATCAAAAAAATAAAGCAAGCCATTCAAACCAGAAGTGCTAGTAATACAAAGTTTCAGACACTGTTTAGAAAACTTCCTTTTTGCAGCAGGATGAATTTATGTGCTTATTTAAGATGTTTTAGGCCATGAATATATTCAGGGATTCTGCAATCCTGATGGGGTCAGCAAGATCATTCCATCAACAGCAACAAAAAAAAAAAACAATGAAAGGGAAAGTTCCAGATCTAGATTGTGTGCCATTCTGTCTGTTATGATTGTCAGATGTGTTGCACTCATGGATCACTGGAGAGCACTCCCTGTTTGCTTCAAACTACAAACCTCATCATACCCTGCCTGCACACACTGGTTTCAAATTCACCCCGATTACACACACAGCTGAAGAATAATATCATTAATAATTTAGACTATAAATACACCTTTCATACGCACATCTGTTTCTAAATCATAGTAGTTTGTCACTGCAAAGTGTTTCCATTGTTTTTGCGTCCTGTGTTTTTGATCCTTTGCACTGTTTATATAATTTTGATTCTTTGCCGCCTTTCAAGACTCTTTTGGCTTTTATTTGGATTATGGTTTGTATTTGACACTATTGCTCTGTATGCTAGCTTTTGACCCCTGCCTGTCTGATCATTCTCTTAATAAACCGGTGTTTGTATCCTACTCTTGTCTTCACATCTCTTTCTCCAAAACAATACTGACTTACTCTGCATTCTCGAGGTAATATACACCTGTAAATGCAAATAGAAGCTGAAGGGTGCAAAGCCTAGAAAAAGGAAAATATGGCAGCATGGTGGCTCATTGGTTCCTGTGTCGAGTTTGCATGTTCTCCCCGTGTTCTTTTGGGTTACCTTTGGGTGCTCCGGTTTCCCCCACAGTCCAAAGACATGAGCTATAGGTGAATTGAGTAAGCTAAATAAGTTCATCCTGGATAAGTTCATTCTGCTGTCGTGACCCCAGATTAATAAAGAGACTAAGCCGAAAAGAAAATGAATGAATGAATGAATAAATTGGCCGTAGTGGATGAGTGTGTGTGTGAATGTGAGAGTACATGGGGTGTTTCCCAGTACTAGGTTGCAGCTGGAAGGGCATCCGCTGCATAAAACATGAGCTGGAATTTTTAATGGTTCATTCCACTGTGGCGCCCTCTGATAAATCAGGGACTAAGCCGAAGGAAAATGAATAAAAAAGTAAAAGATCGTTTTTGTTTGTTTTTTATAGTAAAAATTTTAGCTGAGAGTGTATAGTGTTTAAAACACTAAAACACCTGAGAATGGCAAGGGTACATGACTGAAGATATCTAACACATGACCATAAATACCTGTCGGTGGTGACAGCTATTTGTACGGTACCTAATGTAAGAGATTTGGGAATCATTTCTATCATATTTTATGTGTTTAAAAAAATCTTTAAGTTAGAAAAAAGGAAATATCAAAGTTAAGAAGATTTTATTTGTAAATGTTTCCTGAATCTGCCTCCAGATTATCATCCTACAGTATGGCACTGCATGGCTACCATAGTTATTTAATTAAAATGGGACCAGGGAGACAAGAGAGAAATTATAAATGCCAAATCTGGGGTGTTATTTACAGTACATAGTGTTTTTAAGTTTGATGGCATTTCATATGCCAAATAGTGTGTGTCTTTGGCTCAGAAGTGAGCAGACTCTTCAGAAGAGAAGTGTAGCATGAATTTATTCGACACAAGTCTAATTTTTCTGGCTGACTTTCTTTCACATCTTTAATGACTACGCTACGCTTGATGGAGCAATTCATTAAAGGGCAAAAGCATCCCATTGGCCAACCAGAGTCCAAATGGATAAAAAGAGGTTTAGACCTCAGCGATGCTGTTTACACTCCTTTCCTGTAGAAATGTTTTTAGGAGACGCACACCAACACATTTATTTGTCTTGTCCAAATGACAAGCTCTTAATGTGTGTGTTTGTATACAGCAGATAGCTAGTAAGATGTGTATAACCGTGCCTCAGCACCAGATAAACAAAGCCCATCTCTTATAGATAAGAAACAGCCATTGTTTTGCCTTAAAGACTGTAGGGAAGGGAAGCAGGGAGTGTTGCTTAGCTGCACATTTCTCCTTTTTAAAGGATAGCAAGGAAGAATCCAATTCTCTCATCTCCTCGCTCATCTTCGTTAAGTGAAAGAGTAGAAACATTTATCAAGGAAACAAGAAAAGTGCCCCACTGTGAGTTAAAGCTGTAGCTCATTGCAGAAAAAAAGCCTGTTTACAGGAGGCAGCACACCACTATGCTTGTGGCAGGCATCGCACCTCAATTCCTACGTTGAAATACACCTCTGAAAGTGAAAGCTCCTGCAAAATGCCCAGACACGCAGGAGGAACCTGGGGATGAAGAATTGCACTGAGGAAATTGAACTCATCTCACTTCTCATCGCCTCTGAGTTTCAAATGGACTCATTCGCAGTCTGTCCTCCTTTCACAGATGTGTAGCTCATGCCCTAATTCCTTTTTTTCTGAAGGTACAAAGAAAGTCAAAGTATAGCAGACAGCGGGATACTGGCTTACTGGCATTCCTTTATTCAGATTAATATGAATGAAATAGATCATGTAAGGAATAAATAATGATTGGATGGATTATTAGAAAAATAATTTAACCACCTAGTGTCAATAATTGCACTTATACTAGGGTTACCACATATCAAGATAGTGTTCATAGGTTTAATTTCAAAACATTTATCAGATTTTTGTCATTAAAACTGTTTGTGAATAAAGGATTCATCCAAAGCCCACTTAATATTTATAATTAACTTAATATTGATAATTCAAAACATCATTTTAGATCTAGAAATGGAGGCATGAGCCATCGATATGCAGACTAATACAGTTATTAGAAGGAGATAAAGTGAATTTCCTGAATGTGTCTCTCTACCAATAGTAGAATTGTTTCTAAAATAGCTAAATTACTACATAGAATTGTTAATGGAATTTTCTATTGCAAAACTATTTTACTGGAAATAAAACATCTGTAAAAAATGGGAAGAATATTAGTGAGTCTGTTTCTTTGTGCAATATTTTGCTTTTAATCGTGTGCAATTTAATAGCAATTGCTAAGTAGAAATTGTTTCTGCACTAGATTGTTTGTTAAAATGCTCATTATAAAATAAATTTTAAAGATATGAACAAAACAAACATTATAAAAGTACATTTTACAACAAAATTCTATTGAAATGTGCTATCAATTTCTGAGTCAAAATTGTTTCTACACCAGGGGTCTCAAACTGCCGGCCCGTGGGCCATTTGCGGCCCCCCTTCTCCTCTCTCTGGCCCGCAACTGACGTCAAAAATATAACGAGATTGGGCCCAATAAAACATATATTTTTGAATCACTATCATTGTTATGCAGTCGCATATGCACTTGTGGTTTTAACCCCCACCTACTGGACATTTAAAGTACTAGAGATAGTAGATATCTCTCAGTGTGCCGTCGAGAGTAACGCACATCCAGATTATTTTTGGGGCTGATTTAAAAGTTAAAACATATGTCCGTAAGTGCTCTATCTTTACTAAAGCTCTATTTTTGTAAATAAGGGTAATTGGATTATAATCGGTTTTATACCGCCTGTATTTTGTTGTACAAACTTTTCTTCATGGCTTACACAATATGCTGGTGATGTAAATGTGATCATATTGCTAATATTCGATTCAAATAGTCTCATTTAATAGATTTTCTTTAAATGCATATTAAGATTTGTATAAAAAAATTGTGCATTAATAAAATTGTACTGCTAGCTAAATAGAACATGTTAAAGTAAATGTAAATATGTACATACGTTTTCTCTCTTTGTTGTAGTTTTACAATAAAAAAGAATGATATTGAGAAGAACAATTGCCAATAAAGTCAATAAAGTTACCCATACTCTTTTCTGCTGTCTTACACTATCTGTTAAACTTTTGGTTAAACAACAACTGATTGGGACATAATAATAATTATTATTATGCCTATTATTAGTAAATTGTAGTATTTTCAGCAATTCAAACTACCCGTTCAATATGTACAATAAGAAACAAAAAGAAGGGGCTTTGATACACTGGGGAAGAATATCAGAGTGCATCAATTACATCAGGTTTCCCCTGTGTATTGTCACTGACTGATATTGCCCCCCGCAAATTTGAGTTTGAGACCCCTATTCTACACCATATTCTTTCTGTGTACATACTATACTATTATTTTTCAAGTTGGCAGTCATCTGGTTCCAAGCACAACCCATTTTGCAATTAGTGTTGAAAATATATCACCTCAAATTGATGTCAAAGAGCTGTTTTATATAACCCAATCAAATTGACATCAACATCTTGACAAATCTTGTTGCTTTAATGAACACTAAATGCTAAACATTTGGCATGTGGTATTAACTTTCTATTTTCACTCAGTTACCAATTACACTGCTGTCTAAACTAAATTTAAAATGATGTTACATCTTTGCGATGAATTCTTGACTATTGTTTTATGCAATTCTTGTGAGTAAATTTCTGTTATTTTGCTTGGTCAATGCCTTATGTGAGTTTTGGTTCTTTTGCTGTTGTAGGCCTGTGAAGACATTTAAAATAACTGATTTAATATTACAAATGAAGTTTAATGAGGTCTGGCATTTACAGTATGTCTATTGTGCATTTTGAATTTTAAGCCCTACTGTGCTTTTACTGTGTTAGATGGATTTATGTTTATAATTGTTTATGCCATGTATTCTTGTGGGTTTTTATTAATCAGGTTTAAAAGATGTGTATTTTAATTTCACATTCTGTTTGTAGTTTGGCAGAGACTTGTAATATTATGCCCTGCATGGGATTACAGATAAAAAAATGTTTTTTGGCTAACATTTACTGAAATGTTTTAACTGTGCTCTTACTGGAAAATAATTGCACACTTATGGCCATCAACCAGTCAGAATCAATTATTCTGTACTGTAGTATAATCTTTTACATCTGGGCATGTCCAAATTAGAGTATTTCTGAGTGCTATACCTGATGCAAGCCGTTATAAAAAGTCAAGCAATAGAAAAAGACATCTCTTAAACATTGAAATTGTTTTCCATTGAAAAAAAATGAATATAAATCAATGAGACAGATGATAAAAGAGCTGTTACACTCTTCAGACCTACATTTTGCTATTATTGCAATCTTTTTAGCGGTGAGAATTAATGCGCTGATTACATTACTCAGCAAAACAAAAATGTAAAAACTCAGCACAATAAATGTATTCAGTACTTCCAGTTGAAAGTAGCGAGAAGGAATATTTCAAGCATATACAGTAGAAATATACCAACAGTAAACAGAATTTAGCAGACTGCAATGCTCTATGCACTATGCAGAAAATGATGCTTGTTCAAACTACTTCAAAATAAGCTCAACGTGTTCAATCCACTTAACCCTTTAACTGCCCCACCAAGAAATTATTTTTGCATCGCATGTCTTAAATCCTAATGTCTCTAGTTAACGCGCTCAATGCATTTGTTTTCAATAAATCCCATAATTTCTAAAATTTCAACCTCTACCAAAAGGTTGATATGTCGGTTTATGGTAAAACTACCGGAATGAATACATATACTATGAACAATCTGAAAATATGAAGTGTAAGATCAATTTAGTTAAAAATATATTCAAAATAAAACATTTTTTGATTACTAAATCATCTTTATTTTTAATATATAATATATTTTAGATTCTCATTTCAAATTTTTTATTTTTTTATTTTTATTTTTTTACAATAAAACCAAAATAAAGTGTGGTAGTGCAACCATTTTTGTAAACCAACACTTCTGTGTAGTGTAAACCATTATTTATTTTACCGATTTGGTAGAGCAGGCAGTTAAAGGGTTACATTTTTAAAAAGTTTATTTTAATCGATTTGTGTTGGGACAACTTGAAGCAAATATGTGGAACCCAGCATTTTTACAGTGTGTACATACTGTATTTGGCCCATTACTATTTATTATGTGTAAGGCAGTATAAACTAGTATGCAGACAGTATTCAGACAGTAGTACTGTATGCTACAACATTGTCTTTCCAATTTATCTATAAAAAAACGCAATAGAAGCACACACTGGACACTCATCTCGATACCACAGTATCACAGTAGCTCTCTCCGGTAGCTTAAACCCCTTAGTCCATGAAATTTAATTCTGTCGCTCACACCACCAAGGACAAGAACAGATTAATGTTTGTCTGTTCTAGACCCTTTGGACTTCAACCCAGAGTTCCCTCTGCTTCTATGATTGCAGTAATGAGGACCCCTGTCGACAGCAACCTTCTCATCCACACTATCATTAGCAAAGAAAGCTGCCAAATCATATATTTGACCACTGTGCTGCATCTTTAGGTTTATTATAAATGCTTCAGATAACAAGCTAGACGTTCATTGTTAATGTGTCACCAACTGAGTATGTTCCATACAAAATGGGGAAAATATGTCAAATTACTTTATTTATTGGAAGCCTTATGGGATGTCTGTCTTGTTATACAATCATACGTGTCCAACTGTGAGACCTGATTTCCACATTGTCAGCGTGTCTGCTGAATCCACACAATTATCCGCCAGTCTGTGTAGGTCAAAGCATAAACCAGACGAACAGTCGCATTAGCTCAGTTAAAGCTGGGGATGTTTGGGAAATCTCCAGGAAATAATTAGCACAGTGTGTAGGCTTGTTTAACCCCCTCCTGTTTTGCAACCAAATGTATCTGGTCTTTAGTGCTGCTTATGGAAATGAAACAGCATTTTGCTAGCCTGCAAATCTGCTTTTTGGCTTTTTTGCTTGGCACGAAACTTAATTGATTCTATTTTGTATGCATCTGCTACCCGGGCTCATTGGAAAAACCTGCTTTTACCATCATTTTTTGGCAAAACTCTTTAAATGCACCTACATCATGATACAATTTGATGCCGTTTTCAGCTGGAACGAACACTAGAAGCCGTAAATACACCAACAGATGTTCACAAATCCTTTTCATGAATCATGGTTGTGGGGCAAATTATCAAGAAGACTCAGAATAATATGCTATCACCTGAAAGTGCTTATATAACAATACATGCTTTTTAAACATATATTTAGACAAACATATATTCAGACATATAATTCAGACTTTTTAAAGTTTGTTTTTAAACAATTTTTTTTTATCTCGTCATCGCAGTTTACAGAATAAACTGAAAAACACATTTGTCTCCATATGTGTTTTTCAGTTTATTCTGTAAACTGCGATGACGAGAAAATTTTTTTTATATAAAAACATGGTTGTATCAAAAATGCACTTTTTTTGGGCTTTAAACACTATTGGTTAAATTTAGGTTCTCTTGCTCTAGATGTAATTGCTCCAAGATTGAATATAATGTTTGCAAATATCTGAGGCATCACTTAGTATTTTTTAAATCCTGGTTTGAGCTTAAATATGACCATGGTTGGTATTTACTAAACAATACATATGAAAATAAATCCAAAATGGTCTTCCACAGTGTTTTTTAGAGTGATGGCATTTCATATTGACACAACTATTTTGTGCTTGACCTTATTGAATATGCATTTGTAGGAGCCAGGGAGAAATTTTTATTTAAATGAATCATGCAAAGTTATTTAATAACGTTTGTTATATTTGTCCTTATATTACAGTTATTTATTTAATCATTTATGCAAGGTTGAAACAGCTCTTATATACGGTGGAATCTCATATACACATGCAAATAGCATAGAATACAATGGAAGGTTTCAAAGGGAACCTAAAACATGATGGACCTGAATTTTTATGTTATGGTTATTTAGGCTAATAAAATACAAAAGATTTGACTCGGTGGTTAGCACTGTTGCCTCACAGCAAGAAGGTCGCTGGTTCAAGCCTCGGCTGGGTCAGTTGGCATTTCTGTGTGGAGTTTGCATGTCCTCCCTGTGTTCGTGTGGGTTTCCTCAGGGTGCTCCTGTTTCCCCCACAGTCCAAAGACATGCGCTATAGGTGAATTAAATAAACTAAATTGTCCGTAGTGCATGTGTGTGAATGAGAGTGTAGGGGTGTTTCCCAGTGATGGGTTGCAGCTGGAAGGGCATCCACTGTGTAAAACATATGCTGGATAAGTTGGTGGTTCATTCCACTGTGGCGACCCCTGATTAATAAAGGGACTAAGCCGAAAAGAAAATGAATGAATGAATGAATGAATAAAATACAAAAGACAAGGGAATCTTGTAATGAGGATGTTAAAAAAAATCTCACCTTTCAATGATCACTTACAACTTCACTAAGCAACAGTCAGCCAGGTCCATCACACTTTTGGGTTTCCTTGAAAGTTGAAACATTTTTGTTGTGTTTCATGCTATTTGCATGTGTTATGAGAAATTGCAGGCGTGTTCTTAATTTGTTTGAGCTGTGAGAAAATGCAGCGTGTTTCTTTGTGTTTGTGTTGTGAGGATTTGCAACATGTATTCTTCAAACCGATGGGGATCTTTTCTTAATTTTCTGGCGTTTTTTTGTAATTGTATGTGTATTTTTTAAATTGCAGCATATTAAGCTCTCTCAGCCACCATACATATGACCTGAAACCATATGGATTGAACCATTATTCACCATATGGATTGTTGAATCTAAAACATTTATACTGATTGCGATTGAAATTTTTAATATTGAGAGCAGCAGACTTAGCTGTAGTTTCAAGGGTGCTTGAGCTGCATGCGTTCTCCCCTACAGAAAATATATGGCTTCAGTGGCTGTTAAATTGAAATCATGCATCATACTGATGTGATACAGTAGGTCACTAGCTTCCGGGAAACCAATAAATGAATGTGTCTTTGACAAAACACATCAAACAAGTACTCCTCTCTCACTATTTCTGGATGATGTGATTTTTCTGTAGTTTTTTTAATACTTAACGAATGCTTGTTTACGACATGTGATGTAATTTACTCTAAAAATGGCTTTTGCTGCTTGTTTAAACTTATTTAAAAGGAGTTGAAACAGAATGCAGTTCACAAGTTTTTTGAAACAACTTAATTGTTTCATGTTCAATCCACTTAAATTTGTGTAAATGGTGAAGTTAACTTAATTGATTTGTGTGGAGACAACATAAAGGATTTGTGTGGAACCCAGAATTTTTATAGTGCTGTCTCTAGCGTGCTTTATGTATTTCTGCTATGTTTACTTTGAGCAATATAATAGAGTAATTTCTGTGAATTCTGTAAATTCTGACGAAAGTGTCATCGTCGTGTCATCGTATTTTTGTAATAGCTTTTGGGTACAGGAGAATTTCTAATAGCAATGTTATTTATTAAAGGTAGATTTTAACTGAAGAGATTAACTATGTTTCTGGAAAGATTCATTCACAGAGCCCTTTAAGACCTAATAGTGGCCTCAAGTGAAAATCATTTGAAAAACTGCTCCTATTTGCCAGGGACAGTGGAAAATATTGGAACAAATATAGAAAAATTGATTACATACTAGTTTATAGCAGTATACTGTCAAAATGAAATATTCATGTTACACCCACATAACCTCTCAAAGCTGCATTCAGAATGGCAGTAATTGTTTTAATGCAAATTTATGTAAAAAATTGGTCACTGCAGCTATAGGTTATTTGAGACATTTTTTCTGTTTTAGGGGACATTTAAGCCTTTTAAACCGACTCCATGTGTTAGCACAGCACTGGCCATTTGTGCATGGAACTAAAAAGGCATTTTACAGTCATTTGTTGTGTCTGATGTAGTCGGGGGTTGTGAAGTTCTCTACAGGAGTCCACAGCCGTGTAATGCCAATTTTCAATTAAAAACTTCTGTGACCAATTAACAAAGTGGTTCTGGGTAATTTGCAGTTTTTTTTTCTCCCCATGCTAAATATAATCTGCCGTGTGTGTGTGTGTGTGTTATAGCGCAGGTTCAGCGTGGCTAATGTGTGCTGCACATCACTGGCCAACAATGTACACAGGTGACTGTGATATACTACAGAGATATTATTTAAAGAAGTATTTTATTTTTATTCCTGATGAAATATCTGACTTTAATTGCATGGAGGAATATTTATTAACATCTGCATTATGGTTGCAAAATGTGAACAATAATAACATGAAGCTTTCTGAATAAAGCTGGACATATATTAACACGTTCAAATTTGTTTGCATGTAAACTCATTTGAAGCTATAATGCTAAATAGCAAATCTAAACTCCTTAATTTGTTGACGTTGTCACAACAGGTAAACTATATTATTATTATTATATTATATGCATATACGGATGGCCACACATCTTAAGTCAGGATTATAGGGCCTTTTAGGACCCACTAGTGATCCCAAATCACCTATTGATCAAGCTTCTCCAGTGAGATACAGCAGTTGATGAGATTGAGCAAGCTTCACCGAACAGATGTTGCACTTTTTTTTGTGTTGAAAAAATGTCAGCATGTCAGAAAAAAATGGTCAGCTGCATCTTCTCAGCCAGTATTTCACACATATTTGTCCATATGTCTGTGGTTTCCCATGGTTTTAAAATCAGTTAAGATTAAAAAATTGAAAACACTGTCATTTTAGGAAAACAATTAGAAATTGACAATTAAATAATTACACAGTTAAGGATTTCCTTATTATCCCTTAACAAAAAGATGCATTGTGCTAATCATTCAGTTACAATTAGACATTTATATTCCTCAACTACTTGGGTCAGTCAATCTGTCAAGTTGTAGTGGAAAAGCTGTATTTCAAGCAAATATGTATGTACTGTACAGTATATGTTTTAAGCAGTGGATGTTCTTCCAGATGCAAACCCATGACTGGGAAACACCCATACACTCTCATTCACACACATACACTATGGAACCAGAGCACCCGGAGGAAACCCACACAAACACTGTAAGAACATGCAAACTCCACAATGCCCAGCCGAGGCTCGAACCAGCACCTCTAACCTCACCTTCTTGCTGTGAGGCAATCGTGCTACACACTGCGCCACTGTGACGCCCCCACACATATATAAAATACAGTCAAGCCCAAAATTATTTAACAATTACATTTTTATTATAATTTTGAGCATGACTGTATATTATATATATATATGTCTTTGAAATCTATATGCTGTTTGGTTCTGTTGTTTTTGCACATAATAGTTTTAATAATCAATTTCTGATAACTAATTTCATTTTCTTTCCATGATGGAAATATATAAACAGTATATAATGTTATACTAGTTATTTTGCAAGATAAGGGCAATTTAAATACTTAACCACTGTATGTTATTTAGCAAAGTCATTGGACAGGAGTGGTTTGCTCTGTAGACAATAAAATATAAATTTCTTAAGACTAATAATATTAACCTAAACAGTATTTCATTTTTTTTTATATTTTGTACTCCAGCCAAACTAAAACTAAACTAAAGAAACGAATGTCTACTGAAGTAAACTAAAACTAAAGACTTTCTACAGAAGAAAGATATTTTATAATTATTTTTAGATATATTTTCTTGTTCTATTAAAATAATCATTTAAAATAAATGTACTAGTAACAATTAAAAACAAATAACTTTGAATTAAAGTTTGATCTGCCTGGTTGAGTTCATTTCATTGAATTGTGCTGCATTCATGCTCTTATATTTTATTTTAAATATGTTGTGTTATATCCCGATTGTTCTGGGCAGATGAGATTGATTTCTCATGCATCTTTCCTGACAGTCTGATCATTGACATGGTAATTTATTCAGCTTTAGTAAATGGAAACGATATGTACTGTATGCTATGTGTGTGCGAGTGATAAATACAGTTAACCACAAACTGCACATTATTCCTGGGTTTGGCTTTTAAGGTGAAAGGTCAGAGGTGCCCTTGGGATGCTGTTGCTTTTAGTTGTGGCTCTTAGTGTCAGTTGTGATTGATTGACAGAATATGTGGGAGGGTTTGTAACATTATGTTTGAGTGCATACGTGTTGTGCTCTCCATCTTTTTCCAACGCCCCATGATGCTGTAAACAATAATTAATAGTTTTAAAAACAATGGGTACAATTAGGTGTCATTATTCTCCTCACAGTTCATCTATCGAAAAGTAAAAGTCATTAGAATGAACAAATTACTTTTACCAGAGTCTGTTTGCAGCAATATTTGGAGGGTTTTGAATATTAGTGTACTGTGGGGAATACAAAGAAAAAAACTATGTGAATTAACAAAATGCCTGTTGATGCTAATGTCATGTTAAAATACCAAGTGTAACATTTTGTTCATGATCGATAAAAATAAAACACAAAGACAAATGTACCTAATTGTTCACTATGTATAGATTATTTGTAGCACTACAAAAAATTATACTTTGAGTCAACTTTGAAAAATTACTGTAATTTGTTACAGCTATATTTGTAAGTTTTTCTAAAAGTATCATTTAAAATCTAAATTAATCTAAATAAAAAAATATTTTTTGTTGTCAAGAAAAAAAAAATATTCGCACAAAGTAAAAATATTGTTTTAAAATAGAGACACTAAATATATATATTTTACTTTAGTACACAAGTACTAGAAAACTATCTTTTTTAACCTTCAAATAATCCAGATGGGGCATCACTGTGGCGCAGTGGGTAGCACGATTGCCTCACAGCAAGAAGATCACTAGTTCGAGCCCCGGCTGGGTCAGTTGACATTTTTGTGTGGAGTTTGCATGTTCTCCCCCTGTTAGCATGGGTTTTAACAAAGAGACTAAGTCGAAAAGAAAATAAATGAATGAATGAATGAATAATCCAGATCAAAGTAGAATCTTGCTTTGGATCAACCTAAAGAATTACTGTAATTTGTTACAGCTAAATTTATAAATTACCCTCAAATTATAGTTTTGGCTTGGTTGAAAATTAAAGATATGGGTAACACTTTATTTTGATGGTCCATTTGAGTATTAGTAGACTGTCTGCTTAATATCTGTTGATACTGCTCCTTCAACAGACATTCAACTGACTATAGGAAACTTTACAAGTACATGTCAACTTACACTAACCCCAACCCCAACCCTAACCCTAACCTAACAGTCTACTTATAATCTAATGAGAATTAGTTGGCATGTAGATGCAATGTAACTTAATTCAACAAAAGGACCATCAAAATAAAGTGTGATCATAATATTTACTGTGCTCAAGACAAAAAGACACATTGACTCAAATGAAATATGTATATTGTTTTAATAGACAATGTATTAAATTTTTTTTGGTTGGACTTAAATCCTAAATGCAAATAAATTTGTACTTTGGACCAAATTATAATAAATACATGTAACATTAGGCTATGCTATTCCTAGTTATTTTACTTTCAATAAGGAAGTAAATGTGCTGGTGTTTTCAGTATGGCTATAGATGATGATCAAACACACATTAGAAATACACATTAAAAACTGAATAGTGCATATTTTTTTTATCTAATCACATGACATGAAAACTGCAGATTTAAAGTAAAAATACTACTTTGAGGAAAAACTTATGCTTTTAATTTTTCCTAGGGTATTTGTTTCTTTTTGCTTTGTGTTTTTCACTTACATTATTTTAATATAACAATGTACTTTGAATAAAAGACACAGTAGTTTCACTTTTTCAACCTTCCCAGCAAACAATTTTGTGTTTACCATCTAATAGACATCTAAACGTAGACAGCTTGGCTAAAACAAGGCTAAACTTGGGCTGTAAGTGAAAATCAAATAGACATCTAAGAATAGCCCAAAACTAGAATAGTGGTCAAATAGACATATTAAAAAGACTTCATTTGTGTAGTCGTTCATTTCTGTTTATTTGATGACTAGTTTAGTTTTGGCTTAGATTTTCACTGGCAGCCCAAATTTAGCCTTGTTTTAGCCAAGACGACCATGTTTAGACGTCTATTATACATCTATTAGATATCTTTTTAAAACTAAAAATGCTTGTTGGTTTATTATTTAAAGTGATTTGATTGTTTTTTAAAGAACTTTCCCTAAACCAGAAGCGCAACACATAATTTGAAACACAGTACAGAAAAAGGTGGCTATTCTCCTCTATACTTTAACAGATTGACGGAAATCTCCTCAAAGAGGTGTTGTTCTGAGAGGCGTAAAAGAATCAGTCAGGCAGGAATTAACTATGACGATGATTTTAATAAGTGCTGGATATGCCATAGAGTGTGATGGCAGGAAAACAAATTGGGGCTTCGTTAAAAGCTGTTGTATGTGTGTCGACAATAAAAGCTTCTATAAGCTCAGCCTGCTGTAAGATTGGAGGAGCACAAGCACAATGATAATTAGTTGTTGTAATGACTGGTGATGGAAGGAGTAATTAAAGCAGAATGAACAAAAAGGAAAGAAGCAATAAAATCTCTCTGTGAACTGTTGTTGCAGGCATTTGATGGAGACAGCAACATGGCATTGTGTGTGTGTGTGTGAGAGAGAGAGAGAGAGAGAGAGAGAGAGAGAGAGTGAGAGACACAGAGAGAGAACAGTATATTTACACTGACACCGTTACATGTTTGGTTAGAGTTTCACATTGTGCGTGTGATTATGTTGCTTCTGTACAGCCACCGTTGACATGATTTATCTCTGAACACTGACATCTAATTGCTTTTTTATGTTGGTGAAATTTGTCTTGCCTACTCATACAAGCATCTCATAGAAAAACTCTAGCCATTCTTTCTGTGATGTTCGCAGCCTATTGAAAAGCAATTTAGGCATGTGCGATTTCTCCTAGCTTATTTTGAGGATCCCAAGGTGTCAAGATGTCTTAAAAATGGGGAAGAGACAACAAAGAGACATGTATTTTTCAACAAATAGAATTACATTCAAATTGATATCATGCTCTTCTTGCTGCTCCGTATAGTGATACAGTGTGGGTGTACTGATTTTGGTGGATTAGACAGAAATTTGTATCATGACATGGGTGTGACCTAGTTTTTCCCCATAAAGTTTGTTTATGAGGACATACATGGTGTCCTCATAATTCACAACACTTAAAAACTTAAATTAGGTCTTTACATATTTAAAATTTGTCACAGGATTTCTGTGAGGGTTGGGTAGGGCCATATAATAAGCGTTTTTTAAGCGTTACTGTTTAAAATACATTACACCTACTGTATGGAGAATCTTCATATACCACCAACATATATGTGTGTGCCTATATACACTCCAGAACAAAATCTTAAGACCGGGGGTAACATTACAGTTATTTACATTTGCACGGATAGATCATAGTCCGATTGTAAGCACTGCTTTAAAATATCCAAAGAAGACACATGAGCAAAAGCCAAAAAACTGAGAATAGGCTTTTTATTGAAAAAAGCATTTAAACTCAAATAGGCTCAAATCAGCTGATCGAAAGTATAGGACCAGAGGCCAAAAAAACACGACAATAGAACTAAAATTGTTAAAAAAAACTCAGTAGTGAGTAACACCTCCATTCTTGTTGATCACTTCAAACACTTGCTTTGGCATGCTTAATACAAGTGTTTCCAGGAGGCTGGGGGTAACGTTGCTCCATGTGGTTAAGATGGCTTCAAGAAGGTCGCCCACGGTCTGGAATTGGCGTCCATTTTTGTAAACTTCCCTTGCCATCCATCCCCAAATGTTCTCAATAGGATTTAAATCAGGGGAGCATGCAGGATGGTCCAAAAGAACAACGTTATTCTCCTGGAAGAATCATTTTGTCAGGCGGGCATTGTGAATTGCAGCGTTGTCTTGTTGGAATATCCAGTCATTACTGCACAGACGAGGGCCCTCAGTCAAGAGGGATGCCCACTGCAACATGTCTAAATAACCAGCAGCTGTTTGACGCCCCTGCACAACCTGAAGCTCAATTTTACCATGGAAGGAAAAAGCACCCCAGATCATGATGGAGCCTCCACCACTGTGCCGTGTAGAAAACATCTCCTGTGGAATCTCCTTGTCATGCCAGTAGCGTTGGAAGCCATCAGGACCATCCAGGTTAAATTTTTTTTATCAGAAAACAAAACTTTCTTCCACTTTTCAGTGTCCCATGTTTGGTGCTCTCTTGCAAATTTTAAACAGGCAAGTTTGTTGTGTGGTAGAAGACGTGGTCTTTGAAGACGTTTTTTGTTCTTAAAGCCCTTCTCTCAAAAATGTCGTCTTATGGTTATTGGGCTGCAGTCAGCATCAGTAAGAGCCTTAATTTGGGTTGAGGATCTGCCTGTGTCTTCTCGGACAGCCCGTCTGATCCTCCGGCTCAGTGCAGGTGAAATTTTTTTGGGTCTACCACTTAACTTTTTTGTCCCATAATGCTCAGGATCTTTTAGGAAATTTAAAATGACTGTTTTACTGCGTCCAACTTTAGCAGCAATGGCGCTGTGAGAGCCCTTGCTTGTGCAGCTCAACAATCCTGCCACATTTAAAAAGAGAAAGCCTTTTTGCCTTTGCCATCTAGAGATCGGGAGAGTGTTACAGGCCAAAAGAAAATTAAAGCAAAGCCAGTTTTGCACAGAATTGAACTTTTAAAGGCTATGGTCCTATACGTTTGATCAGCTGATTTCAGCCTGTTTTAGTTTGAATGCAATTTTCATTTAATTGCCTAGAATGAATGGCTAAAGAAAGTAGTTCATCATACAAAAGGGTTTTTAGACTCTCCGTGTTTGATTTTCTTTTACACGATTATGCCGTCGAACTGTTGTATAAACGCAATATCACATGAGTAGCAGTGCGATATGACTGTATATAATTGCTGGTGGGGCACTAAAGAACAAACGCATGCAGGTTCGCAACTGCACATTTACTGAGGGATATGCCGATTCAAGTTTTGCCCATCCCCCCCCCCATATTTTTTATGTTCTAAACAAAACTGAAATAGTATGAAGTAGTAAAAGTATAATTACACTAAGCATGTTAAGTTACAAAGAGTTCCATCTCATCCCACCCCAAACTTCTCAATTTAATTTTCCTCACTAAATGATTATAGCACCTTGACATGCCTTGCTCCTGTACATTTGTCAAAACAAAATGATAGATATGGGAGTCAAGGGCAAAAGAACTTAAAAAAGTAATCACTTCTCACATGAATACTGCGAGAGGTGTAAGGTCTGTCTTTGCATGAACAATTGACTGAAACTGCTATTACACCTCTCACAAAGTGAACTAAAAAAGACTGTAAAATGTTTAGTGTAAAAAATAGAGACAAACTGCCTGAAATGTTTTATTTTATCAAAAATAAAACTTTTTTTGTAACTCAATTGAAATAGTTTTGAGCAAAAAAGTTACCAAAAGGCCTGATGTATCAATATACATAATAAATTTATAAAAACATGTATGGTATAAAAATGGATCTTGATAGAAGGATTAATAAACATCTCCAAAAAAAATGTGAATATTCTGACTATTTGTTTGTGTCAATTTTTAAAGGGTTAGGAATCGTTATAATGAAGTATATAACATTTTATAGGAATTTTTTTTATCCAAATATTATTTTCTTTTTTGTCTGAAATAGTAGGCCCACACGGAATCTGCGCACGCAGAAATCTGCAGATTTAGGCAGATTTTTAGCCCATCATTGACTCTTTGTTTTTTTCTTGTGTAAATGTGTGTACATTTACTCAGTTTTTAAATTAATTTCACTAATATTATTGTAATATAACAATAGTAATATTAAAATGTTCATATCATTTATTTAGAATACAGTTGGTAAAGTAGTATTTTCTGCCTTTTAGATGTATTATATGAGTGACTTGCTTTGTTTGCCAAATAAGCAGATCTAATTTGATTTGCAATATTTAAATCCAGTAAATACTAATTTTATCGTTTGAAGCTGACAGTCCATACATTTACGACTATCAAGCGTTTACCATAAAGTCAACTTTACGCCAGCCTTATGGCTTTAGCCCATATAATTATACTGTTTTTCACATACTATACTATACAGGATGTAAGTATGCAATTTCGGACGCAGTCCAGGTGTGGCCGTGCGTCACTTCCCCCCCTGCCTGGAGAAAACCACTTTGTCTGCATTTAAGTTAAGTAAAAGCTCATGCAGTGAATGGGTGGCGATAATGAATAATTAATGATATGGCTCCCAAAAACATTAGAAGTTGATTAAAAGTATGGTAATAATAGTGTAAGTTAAGCTTACCAATCTCTTATTATCCAATTTGTCATGGCAGTTTTTATTTTAAGGCATTTTGTTTTGTTTTTTTTTGTTTTCTTTTTTGCACTCCACGTCTCTTCACTCTTCTCTCCATTCTGAACATGTGACTGTAACCGAGCAACGGATCAATCAAATGGTCAGCAGAGGAGGAGGGATGGTATCATTTTTTGTTTATAAAATACAATATTATGTTCATATAAAATGCAGGATAAACATTTTGAACCAAAAATATTTATTTATTTTTACTATT
Source organism: Danio tinwini (assembly GCA_903798205.1). Classification (NCBI taxonomy): domain Eukaryota; kingdom Metazoa; phylum Chordata; class Actinopteri; order Cypriniformes; family Danionidae; genus Danio; species Danio tinwini. Next base: position 15,664,478 of record CAIGQZ010001108.1, read on the forward strand.
TGAAACTTTTAATAAAGATAATCTGAAAAATTGTTTTGGCACAATGGCGCCCCCCATGTGTGGTGCCCCTGTGCACTGCATATACTGCATACCCACTTTTTGCGTCACTGAACGCACGTTTCCCACCAGTGACGATATACAACCATATCGCACAGCTACTTGTGTGATATTGCTTATATATACACATAATTTTGACGTATATATATATATACATATATATATAATGTCAATAAAATTATAATGTTTACAATTTAAAACAAAAAAAACATTTTATTTGTAATTGTTTCAGTTAACAGAATCTAAAAACAAATGCATTGTAATGGTCCAAATATTTCAATTGCCAGTACGCTAATGACTTAATTAGCCTGCGTTTGATGCTTTAAAAGTCAGTGCTTAAAAAAGGTGTTCACATGTTCTCAGCTGGAGTGGTTCAATGATGGTGCTGGTGTACACGTGGAATGAACATCAGTCAAACTGAATGACTGAAATTGATCAGGTGCTGAGAGGAGCTGAGAAGAGATTGCGCCTCTACTCAGAGATCAATACACCCCAACAGCGCCTGAATTTGTGGATGTGTTACAGCTCAACTGTTGAGTGTTACACGTGAAGACCTGCGTGTGTTCTGTTTGCCTGCTGTACAAATCTGAAGGCTTTAGTGGAAACATAACATTCTTGCTACTTGGATTATAATGACACAGATGGCATAGCACAGCTCTTATGGCTAAGCTGTTCGCTGTTAAACTGTGATTAATGATACATATACTGTTAAAAGTAGTATAAAAGTCTCTTTTACTTACCAAGGCTGCATTTACTTAATTAAAAATACAGCAGAACTGTGGGATTGCTGTAAAAGAGTATGAGATTTTCCAGACTCTCCACTTCAGCAGCATTTACTGTACACACACACACACACACCAGACTTCACACTTTTATTCATATCTACATTCTGAAGGGTTTTACAGGGTGATATCTTCATACATACTTTAATGCCTGATTATATGCAATCTTTAATTCTTCACAAATGTGAAGATGTAGGCTTTTTGTGTGTAGACCGTTCACAGTATATTCTAAATCCTTTTATGCAAAAACCTTTGACTCTACTATATAAAAAAATGAAAATTTTTTGATATAGAATTTTCATTTTTGAAAATTCCAAAATGAATACCTAATTTTATGCAAAGTAGTGCAAATTAGTGCATATTTAGTTAAATAATATCTTGTTTGCACATTAGAAAATTTAACTTTAGCAGTGTAATGTTGATAAATATTAGCTGATATCTTTGCCTGTTCAACTACACTCAAAAAGTCAAAAAGCCATTTGCTTGATTTGTCTTATAGAAAAGAATGGAATCAGTTTAGTTCTGTTAAATGACTCATTCTAGTTGTTCGAAATTAAATGAAGGATTAATCAAATGAATGAGATGAGAACTTGTTGATTGTATGAGATTTAAGCTCTTCATATAAACGACTCTCTCTGTTGAGTTACTTTGCGCCTCCACCACAGTAGGTGGCGGTATGCACTTATAAGCTGGTTTGCATACCCACCAATAAAACCACATAAGAAGAAGTCATTGCATGCTTAGCTTGACAGACTGAACTTTTGGATTTCTGCAGTTGTGGTGTTCCACATACATATGAACAACTTATTTTTTGACAATTACATTTTTGTACTGTTCCCTTCAAACAAGCTACTGGGGCATGAACACTGGTGCATGAACTTGAACAAGACTAATGAAGAAGATGCACATTTGCAGCAGCTCTCCTAGACAGCAGTTATGACACTGTTCCTTTAAAGGGGGTGCTAGAGCAAGTAAGCTCAGCATAATTAGTGAAGATCAGTGTTGCCAAAAAGATACGTTGAGACATATTGTGAGGATGTGAGGCAATATAACTATATTGGTAATTTGGTGAAATCACAGCGAGCTGGCTGAAAGTAATTTTAAGTATTAATTATTTTGTTACAGCAAAAAAAAAAAAAAAATCGATAAATTGCTTAATGTTACAAATGTTACAAACAATGTTCATTCATTAAATTCTGTATTTTTTGTTTGTTTTGTCAAGCCAATGTTTCACATTTCAAAAAGGTATATAACAGATTCATTTTTAGAAATTAAGACCAAAATGGCAAATGTTGATTGTTTAATGTTAATTTTTCTGGTTTTCAGGCCAAAGTTTGTTGGTAAGACAAAATTAAAGTCTTGGTTGCTTGGTTATCAGGTTTCCTAAGAAGGTTTTCTCAAGGTTTTCTTGGCTAAATGTTTTACACATTGTTACTTTAATTGAGACCTCAAAGTGAAGAATACAATTTGAACTTTGTGTTAATGTCTAATAAAAAAATAAAAACTTTAAATTGTTTGCATGTTTATGTACTTTTTGGAGATTACTGAACTTCATTGCTGCTAGCTAAAAACAAATCTATTTGAAGCAACAAAATATGTTCTAAAACCATATATGGACAAGACCGAAACTTGTTGATGTAACAAAGAAGAATCTTGTTAAGTTGAAGTGCTTTACTGATATTGAGTACATATAAATAAATTCAATCAGATAAACAGAACATTTTAATTCAATTAGCTGCAAAGAAGTTACACAGACCTGTTAAAACTATATTGAATTTACACATTTATATTGTGTTCCTATAACACATTTAAATTCACCATTGTTAAAATCATGCTCTACCATGTAAATCAAATCAAAATCAAATCAAATCACTTTTATTGTCACATCATCAGCAGCACGTGTGCTATGATGAGTGAAAAGCTTAGGTGCTGACTCCAGACAGTGGAAAATACAGATAGTGCAAATACAACAACAGTGCAAAAAACAGACAGTGCAAATACAACGACAGTGCAAAATACAGACAGTGCAAAATACAGACAGTGCAAATACAACGACAGTGTAAAATACAGACAGTGCAAATACAGCGACAGTGTAAAATACAGACAGTGCAAAATACAACAACATACTCACAAAAAAACAAGACAGTGTAAATTTGGCAATGTTGACAGTGATGCGTACGATGGATAGGTGTACACATAGTTGTAGGCAGTATTGTTTAAGTATGGATTGGTTAAAGTGCAGTGCATGCTACATCTTTATGGTGTGCAGTGTGGGGTATGGCTAGCTGTATGTCTAGCTGTATGTGCGTCTTCCTAACTATCTTTTCTTGTCGACCTTCTCTTACTAAACTGACTGTTTTTATAGACTGTAAATTGTGAAAAATGCTGTCGTACTTACTATCCATCTATCTTTGTTTGATAGGACTGAGGTTTCCAGTGATGATCGTCCTGTGAGCGCTTCTTAATGGCTCAGAGGAAGAGGCCAGGGATCAACAGCGGCATGGCCACAGAGCCTCATGCTCCAGTTCCACGCTCCTGTCCAGCCCCGTACCCTGACCCTGAGCACCCTGAGGAAGAGTACGAAGAGCACCATGACCCCGAAGTGACCCAACACTCCTACCACAACCAAGAAGAGACAGATTTGACAGACAGTCGACCGACCACACCCACCACCCCCGACCATGCCCACAGAGACTACCACAGCCATCCGGACAGTCTGGACGGAGACTCCAGCTCAGACTATGTCAATAACACATCAGATGAGGAAGAGGACGACTTCGATGAGGGGCTTCCAGAGGAGGATGAAGGTGTGACATATTATATTCGCTATTGCCCCGAGGATGATAGCTACCTGGAGGGAATGGACTGCAATGATCCTGAATATGTACACCCTGATGGTCGCATGGAGCCGCCTCCGGACACAGACGAGTGCCAGGAAGCAGTAGAAGAATGGGTGGAGGGAGAGGACGATGCACAGGGTGATGAAGATGAAGAGGAGGATGATGATGATGATGATGATGATGACGGAGAGGTACGTTGTGAAGTACTCGAGCAGGACTCTGATCAGCAGCTTTATGATGGAAGACCTGAACCTGTTCTTGATCACCACCACCATCAACACTATTCAGATCCACATCAGGAGCAGATTTCCCCTCCCGGTGAAGATCAGGGGGTGAAGGATGTTGAGGGCAGTGAAGGGTACTGTCCCGATCAGGAGGAAGAACCACAGGTGGGACAAGATAGAGAAGGTTACACAGGTGACTATTATGCCACGGAGGACAATGGGAACTCTGTGCGAGCTTCACCACACCGAGGACATAAAGGCATGGAGGGGGAGACGGGAGAGGAGGCGGAGGAGGACATTGATCAGATAGTGGCCGAGATTAAGATGAGCATGAGTATGGGCAGTCTCAGCAGTGGCACTGATCAGAGTCCAGAGGAACTGGTACCTGATCCAGCACCGAGCGGGTACCAGCCCGAGACACGCTCCAAACCTGAACCCGTTCCTGCCCTGTACCCTCAGCCTCACCGTCATGATGGCAGACCCAAATCCCTGAATATCCCCTCTGCCAGGCACAATCCTGAGCACCAGAGAAACTTTAAGGTACGACCTCATACGCCAGAGGACAGGCAGAGATGGACGCAAGACCAAGGGAGAGAGCAGGTGAGTGGGTGCATCTGGAGCTATATGCTTATATATCTGGAATCTGAAGCTAGATGCTTATATGTCTGCAATCTGAAGCTACAGTTGCAATCAAAATTATTCAACCCCCTGATTTATTAGCCCCCTGTTTATTTTTTTCCCCAATTTCTGTTTAACGGATAGAATATTTTTTCAACACATTTCTAAACATAAAAGTTTTAATAACTCATCTCTAATAACTGATTTCTTTTATCTTTGACATGATGACAGTAAATAATATTTGACTAGATATTTTTCAAGACACTTCTATACAGCTTAAAGTGACATTTAAAGGCTTAACTAGGTTAATTAGGTTAACTAGGCAGGTTAGGGTAATTAGGCAAGATATTGTATAATGGTGGTTTGTTCTGTAGACTATGGAAAAAATAAATAGCTTAAAGGGGTTAATAATTTTGGCCTTAAAATGGGTTTTAAAAATTAAAAACTGCTTTTATTCTAGCCAAAATAAAACAAATAAGACTTTCTCCAGAAGAAAAAAATATTATCAGATATAATGTGAAAATTTCCTTGTTCTGTTAAACATTATTTGGGAAATATTTAAAAAAATAAAACAAAATTCAAAGGGGGTTCAATAATTCTGATTGCAACTGTAGATGCTTATAAATCTGGAATCTGGAGCCATATGCTTATATATCTGGAATCTGGAGCTATATGCTTATATATCTGGAATCTGAAGCTAGAT